>RXPK01000260.1:64624-501978 GCA_004143645.1 Protaetia brevitarsis
AGCCAATTTCAAAACAAAAAAAAAACAATAAGAATAAGCTGTCATAAGTTGCCCTATTTGTAATATTTTAGATAGGTTGTTCATTTATATGTACTTGGTTAAGGAGACTTAGGAATAATAAGTATAAAAAAAGTATAAAATACTTTGATGTATTGAATGGGGCACTTTGATACGATCGTAAATTATATAAGAACGGTATTTATTTACACAAATTTAATGAATATAATAACTTTTTCGTGAGAAACCGTAATCAGCTAATTGCTTCTTAAATTATAAATTACGTATGAAAACGATGAATAGGTAAAACAGATTGAATAGCCCTTCCCATTGGATGACGAATTTTGTGATAACGTCATTTTTATGTACCATCACTTTCCCGAGCCACAATTGATATAAAACTGCAGTTTGAAAAAATAGGTAGGTATCCACATGAAGTAACAAAAAAAAAGTAAACAAACAGACTTAACGTTTAGCATCAATCTTATGTGTTACTTAAATCAATCGAAAAGCTGTAAAGAGACGATGTTCGGAATGCACTCTATGAGAAAGTTGGCTCTAGTAACTGCAAAGCAACATCTTTGAAAACCACCCTGCTTATTTTCTACAATGCGGAAAATAAGCACACGAAACGTAGTCTTTTCTCTGAGACATGAGGCTTGATAACATCATATCCAAATGATTTTGATCAAGCAATGAACAACACTTTTCTAATTTTCAAATTTAATGAGTAAACCATTTATCTCTTCAAGATCCGAAAGATAAAAATTTATATTTTTGCCTTCTGAATCAAATGTAGCTTTAATGTCTTCGTTGTTATCCTCACTTAATTTCACAGATTCATCTGGAGTGGTTGGATTCTGAACATCTTTTTTTTCTGTTCTTTTTCAGTTACCGTTAAACCCAATATTTCTTTTATCGTCTTCAACTTTGTTTTTCTGTTTCATGATTTTGGCTGGCTATTTTCTTTCCTTCTCCACGACCAATGTCTCTATTGACGTATAGAGATATATTCACTGATTGATGTTTTATTAAATGATGTTTAAAGATGTTTATCTTGCTATGTTGATTTCTCTTTCTAATTTTGCGGTCACACAAATTTATTTTGTTCGCAGGAACGTAGTATTGTGTATATTCTGAAACCAAAACCAAAATTTGTTGCAGAGACAGTCCGAAGTCCATTTTGTTAGAGTTAAATAATAAATATTCAGTGGACGATTTGTTTATCTCTGTGCAAATAACGTTTCCAGATTTTGAGATATTGATATTGTCTACCAATGTGGTCTTTGTGACAAAGTGCTCCACTTTCCCTAGTGTCCAAAGAAAGATGACACTGAGAAACTATGAAACCGCAGTAATTTTGAACATGGTTTTTTTATTAATAATAAAAGTGGTCTCCTAAATACTTGCGGTTTGGTGCGTTGTCTGGATGGTCTAGCTGCCGTTGACTCTTTTGAAAAAGTTAATTTTTTTGGTTCTTCTAATATCTTGTATAACTGGTTGGATATTTTAGCATCAGGTTGTTTAATAGTTTCATCGCACAGTATTTCAACAATTGAATCTTCATAAATGAACGGTTTGAACGATCGTATATGTATGTGATTTCTGTGTATTTTTCTTATCTGATATCGTAAATTAGCAAGAATGTTTTGGCTTTCTTCACAATCCTAACTGATATCCAGTTTCGCGTTTCCATTTACATAAGCACGTCCGATTGAGGCTTTAATTTTGGTAAGTGCTTAAAGTGTTTACTATTCTATGTTCTTTGTCTTGTCTAGATTGGTTTAATATTAAATAAAAAGCAAAATTAATAATATAATAACAATTGCTTCAGCAGTATCTATTAAAAAGGCTTTTGTTTCTATCTGTTTTAATCTATTTGTTTTGATCCTTCTTTCTACCAGGAGCTCTGCTGGCCCTATTTGACCCTATATTGCCTGCATGTTTTTCGACGAGACATTAGATTGTGGCCAATGAGGGCTTGATGTATTGGCCTTAATACCAAATTTGCCTAGGAACAAATTTTAAATCTAATGAGTTAAAAGACGGCTTATCCTCGATGCGCCAAAATATGTTATTGTATTCTAAAATATTAGTAGCTACGTTAACTGTTTTAGAGTTCATTTTCTTCGCGATCATAAATTTTGGGAAGTAGTCAACAATAGTCCAATAGTTGTGATTTCTAATTTTCGCAAATTCTGCAAATGGTCATATAGATTGCTTCGTATTACTTCTGGTAGGTATATCTTTGGCACGTCAGACAATTTAAAACTCAATCTTCTATATCTTTTGACATGTTAGGGCAGTACAAACATCTTCTTGCTTTGTTTGTGCACAGAGTAAAGTCCTGATATGGAATATATGACTTTTCTCATTTTTTTTTCTTGATCAAAACATACAAACATCGTGGGTTAAGTCATTTTCATGTAAATAACTTATTTCCCATACATTTTACAAGTGCTGGAAAGTTGAAAATATTTTTGTTAAATAGATCATAGTTGACCACGACCATGTTTGGAAAATCAATTTCTAACTAATTCTAATGAACCACTTCGGTGGGATACCGTGTATAATAGATAAATTCAATTGGGAATCGAGACTATAGGAACCTTTTGTGTATACAAGTTGTCTCGTATCGTTTTATTCAAATAAAGTAGATTTAACTTAATCATGAAACACAATAGTGAAGGTAGCAAGTCAATTCGGGTTGTTTTTGTTCTAAATATTTTTTTTTCAGGATTCTTCAAACCATATTATTTATATATTGTTTCCCTAATTAAATCATTCATATGAAATATTTTTTTTCATACTAAACTTGTTCAATAAACAAATCGCCAAACAAATGTTCCCAATATGCCATATCGCTTATTGCTGGTGTGATATGCGCATGCTTATTATTTTTTGGCGGACAAACTCTATTAAACTTTGAAGATTCGGTATTTCAAGGAACCACCTGCACACTAATATTGAATTCGCCAATTTTCCTGTTAAACTCAAGAACTATGAAATTCAAAATTCTATACTTGTCAATGTTAATTCGGACTTCTGCAAGAATTGTTTAATTAATTTACATGTTTCTCTGAATCTATGTAGAACGAAAGGTGCAAATAATGTCCAATTATTATTTATAGGCATCGGTTTCGGCTTAATTTACGTTCCTGCGGTGATCGCAGTGGGCTTCTACTTCGAAAGATGGAGGGCGTTGGCTACTGGCATCGGAGTTTGCGGTTCCGGAATCGGAACCTTCTTATTCGCACCTTTTAACACGTTCCTGCTAGAACGGTACTCGTGGCGAAACACTTGTTGATACAATTATCCCCGTGCTGTCCTGCGTCATATTCGGGGCATTATTTAGGTGAGGCTCTATTTTTTAATATATTATAAATAAATATTATAAATTTACTAGTAAAACTGGGCAATGAAAGGCATGAAATTTTGAGATTCATAAACGATCATGTCATTCTGAGTTAAGGCACATTGAACAAAGTAGGGCGGGATCAAATGTAGAACGCTCTACAAGTTGTATAGGAACTAAACAGTCTTCCCAAAATGACCACAATAGCATTCACGGGAAGAAGGAAGCTAGGTGATTTGGAACCGCTGAAGCTTCGGAATGAAGAAATAAAGTTGTCCAAGAAAATGAAATACTGCCATCCATTAATTTACTTGGAATCGAAACTAGGGCGGGGACAACAATCTTGCTGGCTAAAAGTGTCCACGAAAAAAAAAAAACATGGGGGTTAAGATCAAATATGATGTAATGGACATTCATTGGTCAGACCCATGATCTACTATAACTGAAATTAGCAAGATCCAAGCATGCATGTTTAGAAATAACAGGAGCAGTGAAGAATACTGTTGCAACAGCAACCCAACCCAAGAAACCAAGTTCTGTATCAAGTACATCACAATAATGTAAATACGTACATATCGCTAGCCTTGTAATATACCCGGTGCGTTGCATTTACATTACAACTGGAGGCTTATGTCCGCAACAAGTGTACGTTCTGAGAATATACTAGCGATATTGAACAGGTATATGCTGGCGATATCAACGTTAGATCGACACGATGGCAAAAAGAATATAAAAATGCTTTATTTGTTGCATCTAATGTATATTTAAAACAGGTATTGATTGATAATATATATTTTAATGTATCTGAATGTTCAGTTTATGTTGTATGTAAAGTCCATTTTGCGTAATATTTATTTAATATGCTACTTTGTTTCCGGGTTGAAACCGTGTCCTGCAAATGCTTGTGACCGACGTTGCGTCCTCACTTGAATGAGACATCTTTAAAGATTGCTACTAATGTTGCTGTTCAGCCGAAACTGTAGTTCAACAGCAACATAAATAGCAGTTTCAAAGATATCTCATATGAGCGAGAACGATACATCGGCCAAAAGCAGTTCCAGGAAACAGTTTCAACCTGAAACCACGCAATGTGCAGTACTAAAAAATCAAAAATTGACACTTAAGAATTAAGTAAAACCCCTAAAAATATTTGCTTGTAAAACACAACTATACGTTCTTTAAATATATGTTGGTTATCACATTTTTGCATTTAACTTTTCGCTAGTGAAACTGAGGTACAGTCAGGTAAGTGTGTAACCGGGGCAAGTGTGTAGTTTGGCTACATTTATTTTTAATATTAAAATACGGATGTCCTCTGCTAAGTAGATAAGGCTAATTAGATTAGGGTTGGAGTGACCCACAAACTTGTGTCACCGCGACCTTTTCAGCCCTTAAAACAGGACTACAGTTTTTTTCCTAAAAGCCTCTCTAATTTTGCCCTCTTAATTAGGCTCATCATATTTGAGAGCGGCTCTTTTGTGTAGCTGTTAGCTGTGGGGTTCTCCTCGCTCATTACCAAAAACCTTGTTCTCGCCAGGCCGTCGCATTGGCACAGCATGTGACTGAAGTTTTTTTCTTGGCAGAATCTATAAGTAGCGTCATCTATCTTATGTTATACATATGTCTATTTAGTCTACAGTGACGAGTCAGCAAATCCAGCATCATTTTTGTAGTCTTCCTATCTCTACTTAGTAGGTCTTTAAGAAATTCCGCCCTCTGTTCTTTTAGAAATACTTTTGCATATTTCTATCTGTTTACCACAATTCTTTGAATTCTTTAAGAAAGAGCCTTTTCAGGGCATACTTTGCATATATTCCAGCCCTATTCCATAGTTCGTATTAAAGCCATCTGTATACCAGCTCGAATCCACTCTTGCTGGAGGGTCTTTTTCCCACTCTTCTTATCTAGTATTATAACCTGATAGTTTCCATCTAAGTTGATTTTCTAAACCACAGCATCACATGGCATCTCCATAAGGGGTGCCTTCTTTAAGTTCATTTAATAGTTTTTAATGGTCAACACCATGCGATTTACTTATTGGTGCTTGACTGTGTATAAGTCTGTTGTAGACCTGGGAGTTTCTTATATGTAAATATGTAGCCATGGTAAGTTTAAAATTACTTCCATTGTAATGGAATGACAGAGAACGCTTACCACATTCTGTGTGAATGCGAGGCTCTGGACGCAAAAGATGCACAATATTTTGAAAATCGAAAATGAATCTAGACCACTATTTATATCAACCAGCCATAGACCTGTATAGTATTTCATAGGGATACTGGTATGACTTAATATGTAAAAGAAGTGAGAGATTAATACAAGAAATCAAGAGGCTGTAGTGTTTTCGCAGACTCCATATCAGAAAAATTATAAATTTGTCAACATTCTTTTTTTCAGGCCTTTGAAGCCGACGAAAGTCAAGGATATCAAAACCGAGAAATCAGAATTAGTCATGGACAGCAGCAAATTGCCACTGGAGACGAGGAGAAAGATGGAAAGGGTGCTACAGCATATGAAAGGCAATACCATACATTATAGCCACAGTACCATTACTCGCATTATGGGCGCTAATCATAACGCGGATTATCCAACCCTTGCCGATGTTTATCACACGATTAGTGTGCCACAACACGATAGATCAAGAAAAAAGACAAACGACTCAGCATCCCATTCATGAACGACGAAAACAAGCAAAAGGACGGCGTACCTCTCTTAGAAAAAGTTCCAGCTCCCATGCCAATATCCGGTCGAAGGCTTAGTGAGAAACGTCAACGAACTAACTCGGAAAGCAGCCATCCCAGGAGCAGAAAAAACACCTTGAGCGAAATGAATAGGCCCTTGTACCGTGACGATATCTTCTTTGGTGCTAGTTTAGCCAGACTTCCGCAATATGCGTCTAGAACATCTATTGAATATAATTTGGCCGTCACTAGGATGCCTACTAAGCAAGACATAGAAGAGGAAAAGAAGAAAGGTTGCACGATCTGCCCAGAGGCAGCACGCAGGACATTGGCCACCATGTTGGATATCAGCCTCCTGAAATCGCCTTCATTCGTTTTGTTATCCTTAAGCGGTGGGTTAACCCTGCTGGGATTCTTCGTTCCATTCATGTATTTGACCGAAAGAGCAGAGAAGAGGGGTATGGACCCATCGCGGGCGATGTGGTTGGTGTCTACGATCGGCATTGCCAACACAATTGGCAGAGTGTGTTGTGGCTTTTTAAGTTCTTTGCCAAAGGTGAACACACTCGCCGTGAATAATTTGGCTCTTTCGATTGGTGGCATAGCGACAATCGGCAGCGGATTACTACACGATGATTGGTACCAATTCAGCTATGCAGTCGTTTTCGGATTGTCAATATGTAAGTATGCACGATGAAGATTGAGTTTGCAATACTTATTTTTTAAGTTTGAAATATTTTTTATCGTCTTTCAAAGTAGTTGTTCGAAAAAGTAATTCGTTTAGGCATTCGCTTAAATTCTTTTAGAAATAACAAAATGAAGACCTTTCTTTCCGATTCAATTATTTGTTCATTTAACATTAATTCGAAATAACTAAAATTTTGTTGAATTAACCAAATTTTTCTTCACAAAAATATAACATATTTTGTTACCGTGAGTAAATCGGCTTTTGGATGTAATGATTACGTCAGAAGTTATAAGCTCCACCCCCTTTACTTTCTTGTTTATTTTTTTAATTATTTATTATGGATTTACTTATATGTTCAATATAACTGCAGCATAGCTAATAATTAGATCACATTAAAATGTTTGTAACACTTGCTTGATATTATACATGACACATACATATATTTCACCGTACCTAGGATCATCAGTGCTACTGGTCAACCTAATGTATTATACGGTAAACTTGTAAATATACTTAATAGGTGGAAGAATAATTGAATGAGAATTTAAGATGGAAATTTCATCATTATCGTAAAATATTTACTAAATTAACAATGCTCAATTTTTCTTGCACTTATTAACCCGTCAACGGCTAGCGTTACCATGTGTAACGCTGTTAATATATATATTTTTTTGTCAAATTCTCACCTGTTACCATTCAAAGAGTAAAAATTTTATCAAATTTGTTAAATAAAAATATCGGCGTTAAGGGGCTAAGTATGTATATACGAATTTTCTCATTAATACATTAGGAAATGCAGAAGCACTGATGATCCTTGGTAAGGTGAAACATATGTATGCTAATATCAACCTAGTGTTACACACATTTAAATATGACCTAATTATATTAATTAGCATTAGTTAATTAATGAATGTATATTGGTCTAATGTCGTCCTACAATTATTGTTATTCTTTATAGATAATATTGTAGTTTCAGATTGACAATTTAGCAATTATCTTCACGATTGTAATGCAATCTTCATTTTAAATCCTTATTCAATTATTCTTATACAAAAATATATAGGTACTTATAGCTAACAATATTATACAAATTAGACTCTGTAGTGTATTACAAATATTGAAACAAATGAATCACCATTAATTATTAAACTATATCAAAACAAGACATCGACAATGTACACTGCTAAGAACTTCAGTTATTAGATATTTATATCCCCATACACAAACTGAATTTTTATCTAAAATGTTATCCGTTTCATATTGATTAGTTATCTAAAAGATATCTCTGACGTATATCTGCACGATATGTCTTATGTGGCATTATTGAACTACGTGAGTCAAAAAGCAAATATTTTGGCGCTCATTTTAAATGTTATTGTTGGGTTGGCGCGCTTACCCTACCATACATTTTTCTCGACAATTTTTAACTGCTGCCACCAGATTAATTAAGAAATAGGAGATTTATCCTTTGCACTGCAAATATGTAATATATTGATTAATATATTATGGAAAAATACTTGAAAATTAAAATTTATTGTCCTATTTTGATGCTATTTATCTTTCTGTGACAAAATGAATATATACAGGAAAGGAATAAGTTTTTTCACGTGGCCAATTGGCCATAATCAATTGCTCTCCTGTGACATTCTTTGGGTGTTGGTAAATTACCTCCCTACAGGTAGTAGGAAAAAGAGTCGAACTTAATTGGTCTACTACTACAATCTACTATGGAAATACGTCAAACTCGTTCCAACTGACGTAGTCATTAACAGATTTTAAATGATGTATACGTCGACCAACTGCAGAGAAAACTGCATTGGTGATTTATAGTATCAAAAGCGTATAGGTCAATTAGGTAAAGTGATCAATCACTACGCAGCACCAAAAATGCCAGGTTTAATTTGAACAAATCTTAATGCAGTTAATACCAGGTGTAATGGATTATAAATGAAAATGTGATCTGATCATGTACCAATGTCTGTCTACCTGCCAACCATTGTCGTCTTTACCGTATTTCATTGGTCAAATGGTTTTCTCCTAACATATATATTTTAATTTTCAGCATGTTTTGCATCCTTGAGGTCGATTTTAGTCGTCGATCTGGTGGGTTTGGATAAGCTGACGAACGCATTCGGACTTCTGCTACTCTTTCAGGGAGTAGCCTCGGCAATCGGTTCACCAGTTGCTGGTGCTTTCATGGAGGCTACAACAGTTACGATGCTTCCTTCTATCTATCTGGCAGCTTTCTACTAGCTTCAGCAGTCATAATCTATCCCTTAAATATGGTCCATAAATGGGAGATCCGAAGACGAAAGGAAGCAAACGCAGTAGCTGTTTGATTGCTACCTATAACTACTTAATAGGCGGAAAGAAAACATTATTCGTGTATATAGTAGGTCTATAGTGCTCGTTTTTGCGTTCCTAAATATACCTAGAGTAAGGCTTCATTGTTGCACTTTTTTGTTGGTGAATGCGTAATTAATGACATACATATGTATAGTTAAAATCGGTAATGTGGTTAGTAATTTATACGTAGTTGTTCAGTGTCTAAATACAAGCCCAATATTTGACAAAACGACGAAGTAGTATAAAGGTAGCTGTTAAATCAAATTGTTGCATTGCAGAAGTTAATTTCGTTTATTTAACGTAAAAACGTAACGTGTGTACACTGAGAGAAAAATTTTGTTTAGTTAATGCAAAAAGCGTTAATTTTAGCACACTTGTTGGGTTGTATATAAACAACACAACCATTAGGTTTATTTAACGCATAAAATAGTGTTAGCATAAAATGTTAGTTAAGTTAAGTAACAAGAACACAAAAAGTGAGTAATATCAACCCAAATATGCTTTCACTGCACCTAAGTTAAGTTTCAAGCAAAGCAACATTATGTTGTCTGTAGTATATAATCTGTTTGAAATAACGTTATTTTCGTTTGAACATTATTTTGGTTCATATTAATATAATATTTTATGTTGAGTAAATAATAAAAGCCACTAAGATTATTTTCATGTTTTGCTAAACAGAATAACAGATTTCTTTAACATTATTGTCTTTTGGACTAACATAACAATAGAGTTTTTCTCAGTGTACTGCGCGTTGAAGATGCGTAATATATAATTTTGGAATGTATTCTCTCTTATTATAAGAGGGTGGAACGACAACAGGCTCTAATCATATGTGAATCACACCGTAAGAGTAAACTTAAGTATAGTCGTACGGAGGTACCTGATGTTAATCAACTATATACAATTATCTCTTCTGCGTGGGTGTTTGTTTAAAATTGATCTAGTCGAGCATTTTATTATTTTTTTAAATTAATTGATATTATAACTTTTCATTATTTCGCAATGCCAAACTTTTAAAATTAACTCCATCATTAAAACTTATAATTTTGTAATGTAATTTTTTTCTTCTAGCAATTCTATGCCGATTGTAAGTTGTAGTATTGCCCGCTGTTTTCAACATTCATTCGGTTAAATCTTCTGTAGTTATTAGGCCTGATAACGAAGATCAAAAATATAAGAGACCGAAATGTCACTAAGGTGAAAACACTGAGAACAATAAAGAACCCTTATTCTGTTAAGTTCTTTAACAATAATTTTATTTCATCCCTATAATATATACAAGGTTATTATTGTATAGCACTTTTCAAAATAAAGAGGTTAAAGATATACATGAGCAATGTCTATATACAAAAAATTACGGTTCTAAGTATACGGAGTACCGAGAAAATGATTTTTCTTTATTCGAGTCCGGCCCTGACTTATTTAGCATACCGGTGAACCATCGGTCATTGCTACACTTTGAACGTTGGGATTACATTTAGTGTGCACTTGCTATTCGCAGTGGATGCATGCGTTTGCAATGGCAGCGTATAGATTTGAAACACGCTACATAAAGTTAACAATCATACATTAGTTTTATTGCAAACATAATAAGTTTATTTTAAAACAAATTTAACCTCTAAAATGTACTACTATTTTACGTGATACACGAGTTCATGGCAAAAGCACATCATAAAAAAAAACACCTGACTGCTTTGTTTGCATTCTGGTGCTTCCGTCTTATCTCAGTTTAAATCTTGTATAAATAACATCTGCTTTGAATGAATTCACTATGCCTAGCATTTAATTTTTTCGATGTTTACTTACAGATGATTGAAATTCATTTCTTATCAGATTTATGTGCATACATACGGTAAACACAGATGTGGGCCGTCTGTAACTACATTTTGGGCCCTAAAATTTGGGAAAATTACAACATGCACATAGAACCGTAATTTTTTGTATATAGGCATTACTCATGTAAATCTTTCACCCCTTTATTTTGAAAAGTGCTATACAATAATAACCCTGTATACATAAATAATATCATTGCCAAAAAAGCCTGTCGTCGTTCCACTCCCTAATTGTTATGTACGCGTAATGTGCCGTTTTAAAGACTAGTTATTTAGTTTCGTAGAAATGGTGCAATATGTATTTTCCTATTAAATAAGGAAAGTGGACATGAAGCGTAATCGCTTGATGACCATTCATGATCAAACTTATTTATTATTTCACACTATGCAAGGCTGAAAGCTCTTGCTGCAGTAATTTAACCTTTTAAGCAGTTCAGTGATTACGTGCGAAGTCTATAATTGACTGCCTAGGCTTTTATTACTATAGAAATTTCAAACGTAACATTAGGTTTTCGCACAATAAAATCTTCATATTCCTGTCCACTTCTCGCTACTTACGTATTTATATAAGTTCATACGTTATTTAATTATAAATAGTATTTTAAAAGAAGACATTAATCATAAGTAGTCATGTTTGGTTAATATTTTGGGATTTGTCGGACGAACGACAGAATGTATATCTTCTTCATTTTGTTTTTTTTTTATTTCATATAATCAGCTCAACTAAGGAGTATGCAATTAAACACTCGCCTAGATAATTTCTAAATTTATTTATCATACCAACTTTTTTCTTATTTAATCTCTCTAGTAGTTGTGATTATCAACTAAATTCATTGTAATGAGTCAACAGATGTTTTCTTCGCTTGAGCAATGTTTGAGCAATTTTAAGGATAAACAAATTTCTCAGATCTTCGCGATTTTTGAAAATGTGGTGTAGAATGATTAGGTACAGAAGTACAATAGCACACTTTATTTTGAGTGGAAACGTTTATATACCTTCTTTACCTTCTGCCAGACGTGTATTTGAAATATGAATCGATAAGCGTCCCCCACGAGAGTGAAAGAGAAATATGCGATTTTTGGATTAGGTGAAACTAACGTATAAAAGAAAAACATTATATGGTACTGTCTTTTTTTCTATGGCGGTAAGTCTGCCGTCACAGGGAGCCATAGGAAGACAATTTACAGTGAAACACAGCATATTCAACAAGCAGAATTATCACTCTCGTGCTTGTTACACGTTCAATAATACATTGTGAAAATACATATCTTATATTTTAAATCTTAAAGCCAAAAAAACATGTTCTGTATACAATACTACAACAACACTAATGAGTTTTAAATTGTAAGAATGGATCACGTTTTTGTTCTACTTCAACATCTTAAATTGAAAGCAAATTTAATGAAAATTATTCCGGAAGATATCTACTGTTCTCCCAATGGTAATCAACTGAGTTCGCGATAAATGAATCCAGTTAAATAATTTTTGAAGGTTTAAATAAATAAAAAAATTAAACAAAAGAGGTTAGTCTTTATCGTTGCATTTAAGCTATTCGGGAATAGATTCGCAAAATGATTATGATTATTTTTACAGCAATTGGAATAGAACACGAAAAATAGCGAAGCAAAATGTGTATTCACTAAGGTTATGATTTTCTGTACAAAAACCAGTAATACTCGTAAAATTTTCGCAAACTTCAAGTGGAAAAAATTGTTAACTACTTTATTGCTTTAAATACGGACAATAACAAGTCAAAATATTTATTTTTATCAACAACAAACGTCATATGAATGTATGTATGAAATAGGAATATATTGGGTGTTATGTATCTCCTTCTTTATGCTTAAACTGCTTCTTTAAGTTATCGTTGCAGGGGTAAGAAAATAGTATTTCGTTGTTTTCTTTCCGAATAAGATACTAGTATGATTACTGTTTATACTTATTGTCCCCCTGGCTATTTTTGTTGCCAAGATGAGGTCGAAATACAAAATTTGTCTGGAACAGAAAAAGCTATCGCCTAAGAGTGAGAATTCTACTTTTTAGATATTCTGTAGTGACACTGTAAGTTCTCTTGTTTCCATAATATGTATCATCCTAATTTTGGAACCATTCTACACCACATTGCCAGAAATTACAACAATTGGAGAGTATTGCTTATTCCTTAATTTGCCCGAACCTTTGTAATGGTAAAATCACTCAACGTAGGATTTTTTAAGGGACTCTAAAATACATTACCTACATAAAATAGCATGTTGGACTTAATATAGCTTCTACCTTAATAAAAGATATATTTTAGTATACTATTTATCGATTTAAGTAAGAGTAATTACTAATTACTTTAACAGATTTTTTTCTATTAAATTGGATGTAAAGTAAAAAGACACGCGGACACCTTATACTAGTCAGATTTTGTTTTGACTTTATTTAACTTTTGACTACTTATCTTGTTGAATTCACCGTTTAATGTTACTGTAATAATATTTTAGTTAAAGCAATGAGGCCACATTATTCTCCATTGAAAAATTATTTTACTTAGATGAGCAGATAATTTTCACATCATATTCTCGAATTATATATTTTCTTTTCAGAGAAAGAATTTTAATATATTTCTTCCATACAAATTGTTCGATGAATATCTCCTATGAAATCTTTTTGTAAAAAAGATCGATAATTAATAATAATTGTGAATTCACCGAACAACTTGTGTGCTATATTTTTGTAATTTTGTTTTGTTTTTTGCTTAAAAAATATTTGTTTCTGATCTGTAAAATAAAAAAAATATCTGTGTCTTCAGAGCTCAGAATTCTTATCAAGATTATCTTATAAAATATGTTTCGTATTTGTTATTTTTAGAAGAAGATTTCTTATATTGAAACAAACGGTGTTCATAAATACGTACTTCCCTTTCTACTATAATAAATATAATGTGGGATAATCGCACATTAAATTAATTTTGTACAATCCCTGGCAATTGAATTAAAGCCACTTGGGACTTGAATATTATTCGTAGTGCTTTTACATGTTTACATTGTTTTTACTTGTATTTGGACTCAAAACTAATATTTTAGGATTTTTTTTTCTAATAATATGCATATTCTTTGAACCACTGAATTCGTCTACAATCGAAAATTATAAATATAAAAAATAAATATTTCAATACTAATATATAATATATACTTGTATTAGAAATTTCTTGATGTATAAGGGTGGTCCCGATTCAATTGCCAGCTACTGTAATACCTCTCTTCCAATGTAAACCTACAAGACTGAATTAGTGATTAAGCATAATGTTAGTTATAGTATGTATATAATAATTGATTGTATTTATAAGTAATATTTAAATTACTTAAGGATAGTATCGGTGGTTGCATTCCGTACTATGTACATATGTATGCATGTCCAAATGTCATCGTACTATATGCAAATAATATTATGTGACAATGCGATTAGGTATTTGTTTGACATCACTTCAAGTAGCTTTCACCAAACCTCTATATTTACGTTTACTGCTTAATCTTATTTAATCATTTATTACAATAGTTTGTAGTAGAGTTTGTGTTATTTTTTTTAACTTTGAAATAATTAAATAATATTTGCGCAAATGTTGTTTCATTTTATCTTCTGACGAAATAAAGCACAAATAAAAATTAGTGCTGTGAAACATTTTAATCAGACAATCGGTGAAACGGTTATAGATACACGACTATTATAAATTATAGATGAAATAAAGATCAATTAACTGGTTATGAGCTCAGGAAGAGAGAAACAAGAACTATAGAAAAAAATCCTTCAAGTTCATCGAACAAGGCTAGACTCTTGAGATCCATAAAACAGTAAGTTCTTCTTAGACGCACATTGTGTATGTCTATTCTATAATGAATATACTAGTATATTGCTTCGTTATATGAACGATATAATTGATGAACTGAGGAGCATACATCCTTCTTGATCTACAGTGCGTCCCCCATCTATTTTCCCACGCATTTACTCGGAAACTAATACAGATAAAAAGTTATATTAAAATCTAGTACATTGTACATTAAATTTTGCCATTATAACACACCCCGTATAAATAGCCTTTTACTCCCTCTCCCACTTTATTTTTTTTTAAATTGCACCCCTAATTTCTTTCGCGAGTTTTCGGTAGCTACCAGGTTTACAAATACAGTCAATATTGTTTTTTATTACTATTATACGAAATTTTCTCAAAAAGCAGTAAGAAAATTTATATTAAATTTTTCTGCCTAATAAGGCAATTTTTCGTACAATATCTGTAACTGTAATGTATTAAAATGTACACACCATTGTGTCAACGCTTAGAATAGATTTTTCAGTAATTTTTACAACAATATTGCATTTAATACAAATACAATCCGTTAACACAATCGTGTGATCGAAATTTAGATAAGTTGTAGCCAGACGTATTCCCACGACAAATTGTAGTTAATTGTTCTACAAATATTGGTTTTTTGACAGCAATTTTCTTTCCGTGTGGAAACTACGCTAAGAAGCCTGAAATTAAGCCTTTCGGTAAGCATCAGCAAAGGCACAACGGTTTCCAAGCTGAGGTTACTGCAATACTCCATTGTGTCCGAGAAATAGAAAGATGTACCAAGCCAGGTAAAAGCGTCGCTATTTTCTCTGAGAGTCAGTCCACACTTAAAGCGATTAGTTCCAGTCTTAGCTGATTTGGGACTGTGTAAGCACCCTAAATGAGTTGCGTACCTAAAGGAAATTAATCTTGGCCTGAGTTCCCAGCCACTCGGGCGTGAGAGGAAATGAGGCAGCGGACGAGCTGGCCAGGCGAGGTTCGTCAATGTCATTCGTTGGAGTGGGCCCTTCTTTTGGCACTACCAAATTGCAAATTAAAAAATCCATCAATGAATGGATATATAATCAGCTCAGAGAGTGGTGGTAAAAAGCACCAGGACAGAAACAGGCAAAAGAGTTCCTAAAGGAACAAAGACTTGAATTTACTAGATTTACTGAATAAGGACAGGAAGATTGTCAAAATGATAGTAGGTCTGCTGACTGGTCACTGTAGACTAAATAGGCATATGTACAACATAGATCTGGCAAATGACGCAACCTGCAAATTCTGCCAAGAGGAGGAAGAGACACCAGTTCATGTGCTGTGCCAATGTGAAGGCCTGGTGAGGACAAGGTTTCTAGTAATGGGCGTGGAGAACCTCACAGCTAGTAGCTACACAAAGAAGCCGCACTCAAAGATGACAGGCCTAATTAAGAGGGCAAAATTAGAGAGCGTTCTCTAGGAAAAAAAGGGATCACAATAGATCTGAAAAGGTCGCGGTGAAACAGATCCATAGGCCACCCCAATCCTAATCTAATCACATCATATACTTATCTACGAAAATATACCTAAAATGTTGCACATTTCGATGTATTTGTTGTAGAGCCCTTATCAGGTGACCTCAAAACATTTTAAACGTGTCCATTTTTCCGTGATAAATCGCTCAAACAGTAACCATTTTCTTGATGGGGAAAGTGCTAAAAGATCGCTTGAACTTGTTGATTCATATAGCCTGTTAGCTCTAACAATAAGTTCTATTTTTATTTATAAACCGTCAAAATAAACAACAAATGATATAATTAACATTTTTAGTGACAAGTCGCGTAGACGGTTTATGTGTAAACAAGGTTATGCGAAAGCCAATCAAAAGATTTATTTTTGGCGCGGTTCAAATCACTCCTAATTTTGAGATAAGCTATATATAGACTATAGAGGGTAGAAATACTTGATCATATGGTACAAGTTATCTATGGCCAGATTTGTCAATACAACAATCTTGATGCTTTGTCAAAAATTTGACGTCAAATTGACAAGGGCTTGTTATATTGCTTCATCAACATGACGAAATCGTTGCAATCAAAAAAGGACAAAGCACCAAAGGCAGGAGTAACCTACATAATTGTACCACCGGATGGTGGTTGGGGATGGGTTATCGTTGCCGCATCCTTCGTTTGTAATTTTGTTGCTGAAGGCACCATGTACTCTTATGGATTATTCTTGCCAGATATAGCGGAAGGTTTGAACACGACTATAACTAACGTGTCGCTGGCGAATTCTCTAATGACCGGGTTTTATTTCTTTTTCGGTAAGTTGTTAAATGTGTTTGCGGATTGATAAACCTTCTCAATCACCTTAGGTCCAATAATCTGCGCTCTGATCAACAAATATGGATACAGAATTATAGGCTTTTCAGGAGGGATTTTGGCAACCATTGCTTTTGCGGCATCCTCTTGGGCTCCAGATATAGCTGTATTGATACTCACCTACGGTTTAGTGGGAGGTGTCGGCTTCGGAATGTTATACATGCCATCTGTCATAGCCATAGGATTCTATTTCGAAGCATGGCGCGGCGTGGCCAATTCAGTATCGCTTTGCGGTAGCGCCGTTGGCTCGATCACCATACCGATAATTATCGGCGTGTCCATGAAGAGTTTGGACTGGCGGCGTAAGTTCTTGGGTTTCACTGGCTTCGCGTTTTTTTGCGCCCTCTGCACCCTCCTGTACAAGCCTCTGCGGCCGCTGGAAGTCCCCATAGAGGAGACGAAGGAAACGAAAAAGCCGAAATACGACCTAGAAATCGATGATGACGACGAGCTGTACCAACAAACCATGTTGAATAGATACAGGAGGGCATCTAATCCGCCCAAGGCCGGATCCTTCATGTCCATCAGAAGAGTGGGAAGTCCTACTGGGATGTCTGGGCAGTCCTTCAAAAGTTATGCGAGCGTGTCAAGATCGGTATTCAAGGGATCTAGGATGATGGCAAATGAAGGTTGCTGTGATACTTGTTGCAATTGCGACAATTTTAAAAACACGTGTTGGACGCTGATGTGCTGTTGCAAGAGGAGACACGCTCCCGCTAGACCGATGTATAGGGACGATATATTGTACACAGGGTCAGTTGCGTTCCTGCCTGAGTATAACAAATCCTGAATTTGTAGATGTAAGTACTCGTATAAATATGTAAACGGTGGGCCATGGACTGATTTCTTTTTAAAAATACTACAAAAGAACCTTGTGCAATATTTTTAAATTATTTTGTTTTATTAGAAAAAGTAAACCCTCCGAACAATTGTGGAATGTAACTTCATTCAAATAGTTGCTTCGACTGACTCTGCGGTACCTCGTTCTGTTAACCCAATTTTGCAGCATATTTCCAATGGTTTTGGCTTCTATTTCAGCAATAGCGCGAAAACTATGTTTGTGTTTGTGTTTAAGTATCTAAATCGTTTCTGGATTGTCGGCACCATACCGATCTTCAACAGCACCTCACAAAAAATGACTCAAGTCACACAAAAATACAATTATCACATACTTATTAGCTAATAAGACGCCATGATTGTTGTACAGGTGTTTCACCAGCAGGGAATTCCTCTATAACTCGTAAACAGTGACAGATAGGAAAAAAAGCTTTTTTATAAATTGTTGTAGGATTATCATTTTTCTATAACGTAAAATTATCCTTCAACTTTCTTTTTTTTAAAATACAACACCCCTAATATTATTACATTTTTAAAAGCGCCAGTAAATTTTAAAAACATGAGATATAACATACTTTAGCGCTAAATTCATTAATATATACAGGGTGTTCTATTAAAAAAAAGTAAGATATACCC
This sequence comes from Protaetia brevitarsis, assembly GCA_004143645.1. Lineage (NCBI taxonomy): Eukaryota > Metazoa > Arthropoda > Insecta > Coleoptera > Scarabaeidae > Protaetia > Protaetia brevitarsis. The sequence goes on from RXPK01000260.1 coordinate 83,172, forward strand.
ATTTGAAGTTGATTGAGTTTGCGCTTTAGCGACGAACACCCAGTGTATTAAAATATAACTATAAACATATCTGCAGGTATAAGTAGGTCCGTGCTAAGATATTTCAAAATTTGATTCACTTATTCTACGTGATAATTAAATTACAATCGCTTTCTTGAAATAGTTCAAGCGACATAATTTTTAGAAAATCAAAGCTACCTAGGAAATTAATGAGTTTAGCGCTAAAGTATGTTATATCTTATGTTTTTAAAATTTACTGGTGCTTTTAAAAATGCAATAATATTTGGAGTATTGTATTTAAAAAAAGAAAGTTAAAAGCTGTACCGAGGTTACGAAACACCCTGTACAAATCCCGACAATTTTGCGTTACAGAAAAATTATATTCTTACAAGAATTTATAAAAAACGTTTTTCCAATCACTATTTACGAGTTATAGAGGAATTCCCTGCTGGTGAAATACCCTGTATATATGAAAAGCGTTCCTGCTAATCCAACATATTGAATTAGTGATATATAAAACTGCTTCTTTAGATTACTAGCTACAACCTGCTTCTGCTACATATATATCAGCACTGCGAGCCAAGGAGGCCCATGGCTTCATTAATAATTTTCTTCCATCTGTTTCTATCCTTCGCTACTTCTTTCCATCTTGCTATCCTTAACGTGTTTACATCCTTTTCCACTTCTGTCCTCCACCTTCCCCTTGGCCTTCCTTTCCTCCTCTTTCCGCCAACTGTCCTCGCCATTATCATTTTTGGTATTCTTGACTCCAACATCCTTTCTATATGTCCCATCCATCTCAGCCTCTGCGCCTTCACCACTCCCACTATATTTGCTTCTCCATAAAGTTCATTCAATTCTTGATTTGTTCTTCTCACCCATATCTCTCCTTCCCTCTTCCCTCCAAATATTTTTCTCCAAACTTTCCGCTCCCACACCGCTAGCCTTGCTTGCTCCGCCTTGTTTAGTGTCCAAGTCTCACACGCATACAAAACTACTGGCCTTATTACCGTTTTATATATCCTTATCTTCAGTTTCCTCGATACATCTTTCTTCCTTAACATTCCATTGAGTGCTGCAATACATCTATTCCCTGCCGTTAATCTAGCTTGAATTTCCATTTCTACACCCGGCTTTCTAGTTATTGTCGTTCCTAAGCATGTAAAATTTTCTACCTCCTCGAACTGGTATACCCTTCCATTCTCCGTGTCTATTCTTAGATATCCTCCTTTTCTAAATTCCTTATCAGACCATTCCATATATTTTGTCTTCTCTTCATTTATGTATAATCCAACCTTCTGCCCTTGTTCTTCTAATCTTTTTATAATCTTCCTTAATTCTTCCTTGCTTCTTGTCAATATAACTAAATCGTCAGCAAACGCCAAACATGGATGTATTCTCCGGTATAGAATTCCCGACCTGTTAATTTCCGCCTCTCTTATAACTCTTTCCAATACTAAACTGAACAGTATCGTCGAAAGGGGATCACCTTGCCTAACACCCCTGTTAATTTCGAATTTTTGAGTTGTTCTGCTGTTTATTCTAACCATACCCTCTGTCCTTGCCAAGGTTAATTTAATCATTCTTATTAGTTTATTGCTAACTCCCATCTGTTCCAACGACCTGTACAGTTCCTCTCTCCTTATTCCGTCGTATTCCTGCTTAAAATCTACAAATAGCGCCATTGTTGTTTTTCCATACTCTTGACTTTCCACTTGTATTTCCCTCAACACAAAGATCTGATCTACCGTACCTATTCCTTGTCTGAAACCACACTGATATTCCCCTAATTCCTGTTCTGCCCTTTCCATTAGTTTGTTCTTAATGTGTATTGCCATTATCTTGTATACTATATTCAAGAGAGAAATACCCCTATAATTCCGACATTCCTTCCTATCTCCTTTTTTATACAACGGACATTACTGCCAACGACCATTCTTTAGGCATCTGTTCTTTTCTCCATACTGCCTCTATTAACGTGTGTATGCACTCACTTAGTTCCTTCCCCCATATCTTACTAATTCTGCCGTTATTCCATCACTTCCTGGACTCTTATTCATTTTCAAGTTCTGTATTATTTCATTAATTTCCTCTATAGTTGGTGGTTCTTCTTCTTTCTCTGTTTGGCACGTCGTGCTGCCCCTGTCCAGCTTTCTCTCTTCCTCCACTTCTTCACCATTCAGTAATTCCTGAAAGTACTTTCTCCATCTTTCTAGAACATCTTCTTCCTTGGCAATTAGATTCCCCTTTTTATCTTTGTAAAATACTGCTTTGTTAATACGGCTCTTCCTTTCTCCTTTTATTATTTGGTATAGATTTCGCATCTGGTTATTTTTGTAATTTTCTTCAATCTTCTGCAGTACCTTTTCATTATATTTCCTTTTTTTCTCTCTTATTAGTTTTTTGGTCTTCCTTCTTTGTCTCTCGTGAACCATTTGGTTAGCAGTTTCAAAAAGCTGCTACTTTTTGTAGCAGTTTTCCTCAAATAGCAGCATACGTTAAACAGATAAACTGTTTCTACAACTTTGCCCACCGCCTCAACGTGTCGTTTGTTACCGCTATCCACTCAATATTTATATGTAGAGTTGGGCAAATTTTGCGGCGCGCCAGGTACGTACTTAGAACGTGCGCTCCAACTCATGTACTCCAATAAAGCAGATGAACCGTAGAGTTGCAAGTCAGTATCCAGCAGATCTTTATATAAGGCGGATGTATAATTATTAAATATGACGAACGTGCGGAAGGGAAAAAAGAGACCATCGCTTGACGCGGTGCGAAACTTTATTAAAGAATTTCCCGATTTATATTTCTCACAAAAACAAATTTGTGTTGTAACAACAGTGCCTGTTTTCTTATAAAATGTAAAAATATTTATTTTAACTAAATATGTAGTGATATAAAATGCGAATGCATCGCAAGCTGGCCCGTTTGTTCGCCCGCTTTGTCCGATTTTGTCCCCAAGGAAAATTTGCACAACTCTATTAATATGACTTTTGTTTTATAAATACGTACTAAATTACAATAATACGATTGATCTGCTTTATTTATCTTACATTATATGAGGCCCGCGTCACAATACGTATCTGCTTCGCCGGATAATTGCCCAACTCTATATGTATTCATATTGCAGACGACTCTATTTGATTCAGTAACGGGTGGAGATACATATACTTACATACTGCTGTGTACTGACAGAATTTGAAAATGCAAAATGAATATTAAAAATGGAAAATTAAATTAGCTAGCTCTATGGATAAAATTTTAAAGGGCGCAAAAGAACAATTAACCTCAGAGTTACCCTCGCGAATTAAAACTTGAATCTAACCACGAAAAGTAAATTGTGAGAGAAAGAAAACTGACTTTCTTAATTACCCCAAAAATTGAAAAGGTTTAATCAAAAATAAAAGAACAGAATTTTTAAGTCAACAACGTTAATTAACAATCAGAATTTTATTACAAAAAAAAAATTAATTACAAATTTGCAGAAAAAAAAAAAACCGTGAACAGAGGGTTCTGGCTTAAATTTAAAAACTGCTCGTGATTCTAAATTACAATAGGACAATGCTAATTCCTATGCAAAGCAAAAGATTAATTTGCTCAGGACGATAATCGTAATTCTTTCAAATCAATCCACGTGGTATCAAATTAAAATCAAACTAAAATAAACGTGGACAAATTCTAGAAAATTACAAAAGAAAAATTGGAATGCAAGCACAAAGCTTCTACTCACCCAAACCGAGGTGATAGAAAACTAAAAACAAAACGACAAAATTGAATAACGAATTTTATTAACTCTTTAAACTAAATTGACAAAAAAAACTAAACTGCAATTATATCTTCCCGACCAAAAATAATAAATGATCTTATATCTATAGTGTGCACACATCAATATAATAACAATTATTATAATGCGAATTCCTTGATGGACAAAAAAAAGGACAAATAATACGAATTAAATTACCAAAATAAAAATGAAATACAAAATGGCAGCAATGAATTTAAACATACATGTACTCACGCTACTCTGGACTACGTACAACGCAGCCGCACAAATCACCGACAAAATCAACAAGAATAGGCGCTAAACAACATGAGCAAATAAAAGACATCTTAATGAGTGAAATTACTTTAAAAAAAACTTAACACTAAAATAAATAAATAAAACAAGTAACTCTTTAACTAAAATTATACAATTATACAAAAACAAACATTATTACGAAAATTTCTCGATACAATGATTTAGCAGTTTTTAAGCAAATCAAGTATGCAACACAAAATACACTCGCGGTAATGTGGTTGCCACAGCAATACGTACATACATACGAATGTGAATAGCTTTATATGTATACACCTGGGTATTGTATATATTTTCGTAACTAATAATGATCTGCAAATATAAATAATTGATTAATAAATGAAAAAGTATAGTTTCTCGGACGGAAAAATATAAATTGGCATTTTCTATCAATTATAAATCGGGGATTATAACAAGTAACAATAATACCTAGTAATAGGTTCTGAGAGAGTACGTTTCATAATGATCGAGTTTCTATAATGATATGAATTATGTGGTATTTCTAAACCAAAATCGATATAAAGACTAGGAAAACTAATCAGCGAAATTATGGACACAAAATAACTATTATTATTTGGAATTAAATTGTCTTCACCTGGGCTTGACAAAAACAATATTTCAATGTTTAGTTAGAGAATTCTGTTTATTTTTTATTCTCTCATTCGTTTCGATTTTGTTATTTCTAGAAGGTTCTTTTTTTACCGCGTACGCTTGTCATTTATTTAACACACCACTGAAATATAAGTATTTTCAGAAATACCTTCTTTATTATGTTTGTTGGTTCATTTTTACATTTTTTTTACGATAGAAACATCTGTGATACATAGATATTGCCACAAAATAAACATAAACTGTTTCTTACAATAACATGTTTCCTGAATTTATAATATCAAACAACAATATAGCCTTTATGCATCTATCTTTGTTCTTTGTATTATTATCACCGCCCAAATTCATCAATAACTGCATCATACACAAATTATTGTTAGTCTTTAAGTTAAAAGTTGCCACCAAAGTTCACTACTAGAATAAAATACAACTAACATACATATATTGCAATAGTTTAGTGGCAATTATTATAATAATATCAATGTGATTTTAATAACAAGAGACGCTATTCAAAATTTATTTGACAAAAGCTTACTAAATTCTTCAATTTAAGAATCACATGAAAGTAATGTTTTTTATTACGTAAGCACTGAAGTTACAACTAAAAACGCAACAAATTAATAAATTTTCAAAAAAATTAAAAATTGATTTACTCATTTAAATTATTATTGCCTCCATTCCTCACCGGTGTTGTAAAAAAGTAATTAATTTAATCATTAAAAAAAAAAGAATCCCTTCTGCACCACGCGCCTCTCAAAGTCATCAAGACGATCTAAATACCCTTATACGACAAATTTGCGGGCTCCAGAGAGCGTGACTTCGATCCAAACTAACACACGATAGTCCCTTTACACAACATATTTTGAAACATTTACCGAAGCCGGTTGTAGCTGCTAACGTAAAGAAGCAATTTTATACATTGCTTTACTGCTATATACACTGCTACGAATATATATGTATGTTTCACAACATTCACACTTGTCTACTATATCAGGAAATTGCTACAAAATGTAGCAGCTTCTTTTGATATTGAATAGCTGCTATAGAGTAGCAATTTGCTTCGTAGTAACCCATTACTATATTGAATGCACAATATCACAATCACAATATCCTCTCCTCTTAACAATTTTACCTTTACCTTTTACAAGTGCCTACAGCTATTGGTCCTACGTTAGTTTCCGTCTTAGCCACTGCTAGGTGCACCTACATTTTTAATTTTTTTTTCTCTAATCAGGTTTCTCTTGTTCTCTACCTTCTTCAAGTATAATGTATAAGCAAATATCACTAGCTTTTTTTAGCTTTTGCCATATACAAATCATTATCCCTGTCGTAAGATTGGGAGCTGACATGCAAAAGCCGATAAATCCAGTTTTGGTATAGTAAGTGTTGCATATCGATTCATATCAATTTAGGGGTGCTCTACCGCCTACTGAAACAATTTCCAATCAAAATCACTTAAATCCACTGTAAATATACAGGGTTAGGTAAATGTGTGGATCCATTCAAATATCTTTAATATAGCTACTTTGAGTTTAATAACACTTTTCACGATTAATTAAATGCAAAACCGTGATTTCATGAATATATCTATATTCAGTCCCAATCAAACTTTCGTTTAGCCGGAGCTTTTTTTATTGTAAGTCAAACACCCTCTATATTTTTACCAGTATCAATAGAATCCTGCTTTAGAGTATAACATTAAGGTATACCACTACCATGTTTAATAACTACAAAGATATTTAATTAAAACTAATAATGCAAATTTTATTAAAAATAAGAAAAATAAACAAGAAAAATGTATAAACAAAATCAATTTCACTGAAGAAAGTTTTTGATATAAACGCAATTCACTTCGTGACAATAAAAAACAAAGTCTTGAACGACATTTGACAAAGTTTCCTCACGAATTAATGCACTGCCTCACTTATTTTCTGCCGCAACTCGCTCAGGTTATGCGGTCGTCTAGTATAAACGACAGATTTTAAATGACTCCAAAGGAAAAAATCTATGGGTTTAAATCTGGAGATCGTGGAGGCCATTCCATGATCCTCTACGACCAATCCACTTTTTGGGAATGTTTCGTCTAAAAAACTTCTATAACATTAAAAGCATAATGAGAAGGTGCTCCATCTTGTTGGAATCAAACATTTACAGGTGATTCCCTATTTTTCCAGGTGATTTTCCTTATTGGGTCTGTATTTCAGAGGCTTTTTGTTTAATTTGCGTGCAGAAGCCCAGTCATTTATAATTTATTATTTATTTATAATTCTCTTTTCCTGCGGTATTCGTGGGGATTTTGATCCCTTTTATTTCAAAATAGATGTAAGAATGCACTGTCAATGTTTCTTGCTTCAGACCTTTCCAGTTAATGATAACTTGCTACACGTTACATCAATATACGATTGACTTGTTCCTCGTATAAACGTCGGCTCCATCCTATTATTGTGCAAAACTAGGTTTAGTGTTGACTACCTATGATTATTGTTAATAATAATAAAATCGGTCAGCAATTAGTCGTTATTATGTTTGCTCCCATGGAGCGGCTTCAGTTATCTCCCGTCAGCATTCGCCAAGGAGTAAGGGAAACCATGGAAAACTCTACTCTGAGAGTAGGATTTGGAAAGTAGCCCCAGGCCTTGTTAGTGATAGCCAAGAAATTATTATTATTATGCTTCGGGATTTGGAAGAGGCAGCCTTTATATTCTTTCAACTTCGATAGCTGTGCCGTCTTCAGGTAGCTCCTCGGCTCTTCGCGAATCATGAAGCTGTCTCCTCTCAGCAGAAATATGAACCATCGTAATTAACTGAAAGCAAATGAAACAACAGCAATATCTATTCTGATATTTAACAATAATTTAATCATGATTACTATGAGATAGAGTAATTAAATTAGTTTAAATTCTCCTTTAACGAATTTATGAGGATATGGGTTCATTTTAAGATTTTTATTAAATTTGTTTTTAAACACTGAAAAAAAAATCATTTTTCATTCATTTTTCAAGTTCTATATTAAAAGTATCTCAAGTTTATATTATTTAAGTGCTCCTAAAATATGAATGATCAGCTAGAGGTAGGAAACAAAACAAACAATAAGATTTTCTTTTTTTTTAATATCTAAAACGAATTGATCTATTTCAAAAAAATTAAACACCGAAATGTAATGTTTCCAAAGACTATTAACATGAAGTCTTACTCGATACTCCCCTTCAATTTAAGATTTCCCTTTCCCTGGACAGGCTAAAATGGCTGAGTCAATTTTCGTTTCAAAAGTTGTCCTTGTCGATAATACTTCTTAGTGTTTAATTTTTGTTTTTATAAATTTCCAGAAATTAAGAGTGGGAAATTTTCAAATGAATTTCCTGATAGCTAAATTGCCCGACATATACGTTTCCCTTAAACTTATTTTGACTATCTCCATGACTCTGTAACAGAGGTTGGTTAGAGGTAGCATTCGTAGGTTTATACTGACCAATGTACAGGTTCTTCGTAGTACATTGTTCCTGTAAATCCGCATGAGTGCGAGATCGAAATCTTCACGTTAAATGTTGGCGAAGTCGTCTTGCTATGTTGAAGTTACGACTGGATTACTTTTAACTTGGCCACTGAGATCTTTAAGAATCTTGCAATTAATTCTTCCGTGCCTGAAAAATGCCCGGCACTGGTTCTTGCCAAGGTCCCAGAACAAGATCTCATCAATGAAGGTAAACAATCATTCATTCTCCACTTTGATCATTGCTGCAGTTTGAGCTATCGTGCCCCTACAACAATATTGTTAGTACCATTACTATTTCGTCAGGTCACCTCCAAAACGATTGCGTCACCTTCCAAAGTTTCGGTAGAAGGGGTTTACAAAACCCTCTCCTGATTCCTCCGATTTAGGTTATCATTACTCTGGTTCATATGGCTCCCGCGAGTAGAATGGGAAAAGTGGCTCACATCTGTAGTGCCCTCTGCACTGTTGTAAAGCTGATTACTTTGAGGTTAGTTGTTTTCTTAGAGGCTTCGTTCGTGACAACCTTTGCCCCAAATTCTATCTGTCTCTTGACAGGGATCATATAACACCCATGGATTAAGGGTTATTGAACTCTAAGCAAAGACCCTAAAACAGGTTTTTAATTTAGAATCAGATAAAATCTGTTTTTTTTTTAACGAGATCTTTCCTCATACTAGCTTGGGGTAGGCAATGGAGCAAAATACGACAAAGATTTACTCATTGTTATACTGATGTTATCAATACAAAACGGAGTGATGCTATGTAGAAATGATTTCCATTTATTTTGCACATCATTTCGTCGCGCTTTATTGATAAGTAAAGATAAATGAAGCTTGTAGCTTCTGTCGCGCGGGTCTAAAATTAAAACCTTCTAGCAAATACTTGCAAGGAAATAAGATACCCCACAATTTATTGCTTTAATGTCTAAAGATATTTAGGCGTCTATGTTTGGTCGGACTATCCAATTGCAACATTTTTTTTTGACTTTTAGACGTTGGATTTTCATATGTCAGTAACCAGAATGCCGGATGTTAAAGAACTCGACGAAGAAGAAAAGTGTTGCGTTTGTTGCCCCATAGCAATCAGAAGACCGTTAGTGATGATGCTCCATTTAGGCATGTTCAAATCTGCAGCTTTCTCATTGGTAGCGGTAAGCGGTTTCCTGACGATGCTCGGATTTTATATACCCTTGACGTATTTGACACAAAAGTGCATTAAACAAGGAATGGATAAGGAGGTCGCTACCTACCTGCTGTCAGCATTTGGATTTGCACATTTGGTCGGACGAATCTCTTGTGCAATCATTAATTTCTTTCCAAGTATAAAAGCTCTACCGACTTCAACTTTATTCATATTTACAGCAGGTAGTGCCGTTATCGTTTCCGTTTTCGTTCCGCATGAGTACGTCCAGTTTGGATTCAGCGCTACTTATGGATTCTCCTTCGGTACGTGCATTCACCCTATACAAGGTATTTAAAAAAAACATTACACACTTTCACAAATAATAGTCCAGACCAGCGATTCTCAACCTTCTTAGCTCTCTGACCCCAAATTAGTCAATATACTCGTAATATAATGTATAATATAGTATATAATATGTGATCTGCAATTAATTGACGGAGGTATGCCGTATTAAAAAATATTTAGAAATAAGTATGGTCTTATGTGATTAAATGAAGAAATAAATTTGTTAAAGCTGTTATTTGTATTGCAAATAACTGTTTAAGGTTTAGGTTTATAAGACTTTCTTGATATGGATGTATAAAATAATCTATCAGACATAAATGTCAACTGGCAATTTATATTAGAAAGGTCTAAAAAATTGGGAAAAAAAATCATTAAAAAAAGTCTTTTTTAATGTTTTATTTTTATTACTTTGTATGACGGCACAAGTCGTATTACATTTATTGAAATTTCATTGGAAAATGTGGATTAAATGTTTTGATTTTAAGAAGAATAGACGGCCGTTTGCACCGTCTGTGATTAACATTTTAATTAACTAATTAAAGATTAAATTTAATTACGAATTAAATATGAATAGGATTGCTCCAAACAAATTTAATTAATGATTAGTTAATTAAAAAGTTTGCGACAGAAATATAGGTTGGTAGTGCGTTAAGTTTAGTTTTTAGTCAAAAATTGTATTTATATTGGGAACACTGTTCCATCATAATGAAAATTGCCGCTATGCGAATGCGCGATTTTAAGCGGCATTTGAAAGTTATTGAAATTTAAGCTGAAGAAAATTGCTACAGAATTTGACATTGAAATAAGAAAAGTTGAGTAGTAGTTTTAAAATGGAAATTAATATGTGAGTGCAGGTTTTTTTTTCATTATGCAATTCTTTTATTTGTTTGTTCTGCAGATGCTCCAATTTTTGATATTTTATTTGACCTCTGCTATTACTTGTTAGAATTATTTTTATTATCACCATCAAATAAAAGGTTAATTACATACATAATATTTCTTTTAAAAAAATCAAAGTGCTAATGCATTTAAGGAAATAAAATATATTTCGTTTATACAAAAGCCAAAGAAAACAAATACAAAAAAAAAAGATGTTCAAAAGTTAATTTCTATATAGCTATGAATTACAAATTGTTGAAATAATCATTAATTAGTAATGTCTGTGTCGCAGCAGGTACATCATCAACAGCGTCATAATTCATCTCATGAAGTTGTCCATTTAAAATTTCTTGATTTAATTTTTTTTCATTGATTTCCTCTTCACCCACATTTATGGCTATATTGTGCAATACTGAGGTACCAACTATTACTGCCATAAAGGTTACCAGCTTTAAGCGAACTGTTTAAGAATTTAACAGTGGGATCAATAAATGTTTTTGAGGCATATCCACTGTCGCTTATGGAAAAGAATGGATCATTAAAGTGTGTATTCCCTGGCCATCGTACTACGATATCCATTATTTTTAAATTAGCGTCATAAAAAAAAAGTGAATTTATAGAAAGATATCCTTTTCTATTACAAAATACCTCCTGGTCATTCCCACCTGAAACCACGAGTAATCCTCAAATACATTTTGTTGTTAGTTTTTATTTCGGGAATTAATTTTTAATTTACCTTGGACTTCCTAAAACCCTGCCAAATATACACTTCTTGCACGCTGCTATTCCTTGTCCTAATCTTCAAAGTAAACACTTTAATTAGCTAGCTATTTCAATTTACAGTCACAGATATTTATATTATAACCAAAAACCGCATAACATAACCTATAATCGCCTATAAACACGATTGTAAACAAAGAAAATAATCACGAATTAAGGATTTAATTATTAATTAAGCAGTGCAAGTCGGTGCAAGGGAATTTAAACTTTAATTATTATTAAATTTTAATTATAACTTAATCACGAACGGTGCAAGCGGCCGTTAAGAATTATGAAGTAATACTAAACATTCAAACAAGAAGAAAAACATAAATGTTTTTGAAAAACTATTATCGTCTAAGATATATAATTATAATTATTTATTTTTCTATTATGGATTTTTTTTTCTATAGAAGGCTTGCTCCTTCAATTGAACCGTAAACCAATCGTTCTTCAATATTCTTACTTTGAATACATACTGTAAATAAATAAACGAGTAAACTGGCAAAGGTATTTGCCAAAATAAGAAAAAAATAAGTAAAGATTGTAGACATTTATTTATGAATGTAACAATAAGTTATATAACTGAAATAAAACCATTATTAATAAATCATTGCTTACATAAACACTAATATAACCAGCCGATGTAAACTATGCAAGTAAAGTCAATGATAACTAAAATATCAAGAAAAAATACGAACAATTGTGTTGAAATAAGATTTAGACGTAAACAATATCAGAATTATTATATCAGATCCTTCGGCGGAAACTACAAAGATTTAATTCTGCGAGTACAAATCACGGCGTGTTAGAGTATTGGTTTTACGTGCCTAGTTCATAATTGGTCAAAATTGATTGGACACTTGGAAACTAAACATCCGGCTCATTAAGATAAACTCCTGGATTTGTTCGAAAGAAAATTACATATAAATCAACAAATTTCTATTTTGTACGTCAAACATATTCAGTATAGCTTAAGTGTAGATATTTAAAGCATCTTATCTTGTAGTGTTAAGAGTGGCTAGGGTGTCCAAACCCCATACAGTAGCCAAAAACCCCATATTGCTTCCTGTAATTGATATGGTTAGTGTTTTAATAAGCGTGGAAGAGAAAAAGAACACAATATCGAAGCAAATCGATGACGGCTGCCGATTTTCGCAATCAGATAATTCAGCAAACGAGTTCAGGTTTTTTAGAATTCTGCACTTTGATGAATTAACAGATGTAGCAAATGCCAGCAGCAATATCTAAATTCTTCTGTTTTTTAAGATATGAATACGACACATCACAAAAAGAAAAAATATGTTGCTTTGAAAAACAGTACCGCAACACTCTCCTTTTGATGTTTTTATGAAGCTACTAGAAACTACACTAACATAAATGGGACAAAATGTTATAGTATGTGATGATGATGATGATGCAAAGACGGTAACAGGAGAGAACAGTAGATTAATGAAAATATGGACGCACCGTTTCCTCCACAGGAATGCTCTTGTCACGAAAAATATGCCGAAAATATCAATCAAATTCTTTAATTCTTTAATATGGCAAAATGTCGAAATATGATACATGATAAAAAATTGAATGAAAAGTACATATTTCTTTCTTAAATCTTACACTCCATTCTTTAGGATAACAATGAATATAATCTCATGATTAGGTGGAAGAATAATTTGATGAGAATTTAAGATGGAAATCTCATTATTATCGTGAAGATATTTCCTAAATTGTCGATCTGAAACTACAATATTTATCTATAAAGAATAACAAGTAGTGTAGGACGGCATTAAGCCACTATACATGCGTTAATTACCTAACGCTAATTAATAAATTAGGTCAAATTAGAATGTGTGTAACACCCGGTTGATATTAGCATACATGTGTTTCACCTTACCAAGGATAATCACTGCTACTGATCAACCCAATACGGGAAATTCGTACAGATACTTAATAAGTGGAAGAATATAAATAAATAAATATCTTCACAATAATAATGAGAGGTCCATCTTAAATTATTCTCATTCATTTATTCTTCCTCTTTGTAATGTACCAATTTCTGACCCCGCCCTAATTACTGACACCTTCCCCTTGTATTTTTGTCTATTACAGTTTGTTTTACTGTGTTTTAGTATAGCTTTCGATTGAAAATAATCCCGTAGGCATTTATTTTAAGTTTAAAAATCAAAATTGTTTTGCCAATGTCATATTGGAATCTTAAACATTGACATCATTCTATTCCTTAAAGTGTCAGTAAGTGGGACTTCTACCTTATATAGGGTTTCTCACGTCAGCCGTTCGTTAGAAGTTTCCGTGGCTAGAAGAAACTTAGAATTCTGAATGTTTGGACTTCAGGGTTAGTCTCTCATTTTAAAATATTTTCAAAGTCGTACCACTTCCGATTATACCGAAAAAATTGATGGCTATTACATCGTTTTCAAAGTTGAAAAAGTTGTTTTTTAATGTGACACTGTGTATATTATTACATGGTCGGATTCACTATGCCTTTCCTTATACCTATTTCCAACGGCTTCCTTGTTATTCCGTATTTTCTATCAAAAGCCAATGACACTCCAAAAGTCCCATCTAGTAAGCATTGATTTTAACAAGAATTGAAACAATGTTGATTTTATGTGAAAACCCACAGATTCGTGACGCTTTTATTTACAGTTCTGGTGATTTTGTTAACTTTCTCAAGTGCAGTTTATAATGGAGAATATGGAATATTCCAATAATGATTTGAAAATTCGTAAGAATCGAAGCTGGGCTTATGGCAACTGCGAGTGTAAGGGCAACTCGAAATTACCCAAAGCCCTTAATAGAGAATGAAGATAACTAGGTATTCACCTCGTAGGTGAATATTTTGGCTTATTTTCAAACTTATTCAGAGAGTTCAACTACTGCAGCGCTGGAATTGGGCAAGTATTTCAAGAGCATCAATCCACAGAATATTAAGAAAACATAAAATACATCCTTTTTCTGAGATAACCGTGTACGGATACCGTGTTGGTGATGACGCAAGACGAGTCGATTTTTGCGAGTTCATGTGCATAAAAATAACTGAAAATCCGAGATTTCTTCATAAGATTATGGGGACTGATGAATCTAAATTCAGCAGGCAAGGATATGAACAATAGAGTAGCATATCAAGTGTACGATGAAAATTTGAATGGTGGAGTACCTGAAGATACTCAGAGGAATTGTTAGTGATTTCCTAAATGCTCTTCCTCCACGTGATAGAGAAAAATTGTTGGTGTTAACTGATTGGTGCTCCAGCATATTTCACGATAGCTGTATATCAGGAGTTGACCTTGATGTTCGAGGACGAACTTCGGAGGTCTGTTGCGCCAGGAGTATGCGACAGTTATTCTGTGTTTCAACAAAAATGGCGATCATATAGAACAATTATTGTAATGATTTCGTTTACAATAATTTATTATTTCTTGTGTTTATGGTCCAAGTTTTTTATGTTTTCCATTTGCGTTTTAAAGTTTGTTATATTTTCATTTTGTGTAATGTTCTAAGTAGTATTCGATACTCAATTGAGTTTTAATGATCATGTTACGGAGATTGTATCTTCAGCTACGAGAAGCCTGGGTTTTATTCTGCGCAATACAAAAATGGTCACCAACATATATGCTTTGAAAGCGTTATATTTTTCTTTGGTACGCTCCAAACTAGAGTATGCTGCCATCATTGGAGCTCATACTACAATGTGCACATAAGCGCAATTGAAAACGTACAAAGACGCTTTCTCAAATATCTCTGGTTTAAAACATACAATATTTACCCATACAGAGGTTTTCCACACGAAACCTTACTAAGTGCCTTTTCAGTAGCGCCGTTGGAGTTAAGACATAGTAATACTTGTCTTTCTTTTTTGTACAAAATCCTTCATAATGAAGTCGACGCTCCACTCATGCTGAGTAAATTGGCCTTCTTCGTACCGCGATCGTCCGCTAGAAACGTCCCAACGTTCTACACATTGGCAGCCCGTACCAACCTGATATTCAGATCGCCAGTCTTTCGAATGTGTAATAGTTACAACCGTGTGTGCTCTGAGTGTGACATATTTAATTGTTCCCCCTTAAATGTTCTACACGTGGATTTATCCTGATTTAATTTGTTTCAATATATATGTACATTCCTTTATGTTAATTTGTATATTGTCCTTGATATGGTCACTTGTACTGTTGGGCAATAAATATTATTATTATTATTAATTAAGGTGAATTCCTGCCATTTTAATTATATTGTTTTTGTTTCGAAAAATAAATGATGTTTCGGTTTCTGCCAAACACTATATAAAAATAGAAAATATGGAATAACAACAAAACCTTTGGAAATAGGTATAGGGAAAGGCATAGCGAAACAATAATATATAAGGTATCACATTTGAAAAAAACAACTTTTTAAACTTTAAAAATGATGTAATTGGTCATTAAATTTTTGACACCTGTATACTATAAATAAATTGTCAATGTGGATTTCGAAAGTACCATTCTTATGCTTTCGTCCACCCTAGTATAGGAAAGCAGAGGGTAGGAAAAAGCGCGCCAGTTTAAAATAGAAACAAATATATAGCCGTGTCTCCCACCACATGCCTAACGCCCGATACCGTTTCAACATTGGCATCGGTGTATATTGCAAGGGTCATTTTATGTATAGTATACTAAAATTAAATTTTGTTGACTACGGTATACGAATTTTTCGTATAATGCATTAGGTTGACCAGTAGCACTGATGATCCTGGGTACGGTGAAACATGTATGCTAATATCAACCGAGTGCTTGAAAGCACATTTTAATTTGATTTTATTATTATTTAGGGTATTCCGTGACTTTATTTTAATATTATCGCGACTTCCCAGTTGAGAAACGATGGTCTAGACGAAAATAAGAAAAAAAACCCACGTCCAGTAATTGATCATTTTTGAGAAAGAAAGATTTGGTGATTCAGTCTCTGATCGATTCACTCGAGAAATGTTTGTATTTAAATATGCTTAAATTATTCCAATACTTAAATCAATAACGCAGGAATTGATTACATGAATGATGGTGATTCAATGTGCAATTACAGTTCGTCTAATAATCTTTTAAATATCGCCCGAATATATTATCCTTGTTGAATCAAAATTTAAAGTCTATTTAACCATTGCTCTTAAGAAATTATAGTAATGACGACTAGTAAAAGCAATTTGAGAGGATAATGATATACAACAGGGTAGTGTGTGCTGCCAATTCTTTCAAAGCCTACAAAATGCCTGGGCCAGATGGAATATTTCCCTTATTACATGGCACAACTGCTATCCAGACTGTATGGAATCTAGCAGATACATACCAAACAACAAATGGAGTAGGGCAAAGGCTATTTTTAAACCTAAAGTAAAGTAAAACTCGATCCTAGTCATACGCCTTGGCGGAGACATAGCGACCCACAACGTTGTATATTATGATTGCCTTTGCTACGTTCTTCTTGTTAGATTAATTCAACGAACTATAAGCAACATTGAAACGCACGCTGTGTACTTAAAAAAACAGTCCACTAGACAGCCGGGCTCCATCTTTAATTGTGGATGGCAAAATGCAAGAGAGATTACATCTATACGGCATTTCGCCTTTGATATCTGTTATTTTCTGTTCTTAACGAGAAATAGCTCATAATGCCTTCTTATAATCCATATTTAATAGTGTCCCGCAAACAATACTTCCAATTCGTAAGCAATTATCAATTGTTATTGTTCATAAGACCACTGACCATAATAGAAAGATAAAGTCTGCTGTGAACTTCTCCTAAACCCCTCATTACAACCTGCACTAAACTGGACGTACGTTTCGATAGCAAAGCTATCATCATCAGCAGGAACACTAAACTAAACAACTACACTAAAACGACCCTAATTTATACTTAAAAAAGGTCATGGTACAATGATCACGGTCATGGCTGACTGCCGTCATGCTTAACTAGTCCCTAATCCTAACTCCATCTAATTTACTACTTAATAAACCGTAAAGACAAGAATTTAATGGTCCTAAATCTGAATTCATTAAAATGTGTTTATTTTTATATATTTCCATACCTTCATAACAATTTAATTGCACAAAAACACATTTTAATGAATTCAGATTTAAGACCATTAAATTATTGTCATGATCGTGCCATGACCGCGATCATTGTACCATGACTTTTTTTAGGTATAAATTAGGGTAGTTTTAGTGTAGTTATTTAGTTCAGTGTTTCTGCTGATGATGATAGCTTTGCTATCGAAACGTAGGTCCAGTTTAGTGCAGTTTGTGGTGAGGAGTTTAGGAGAAGTTTACTACAGCATTACCAGTACCACAGTTTGGAGTATTTTTGTTTTTGTTAAAGATAAAGTTAAAATCATTAAGATTTGCATATTTTTTTTTTTTTTAACCTATATCTGAACGAAAAAAAAATGGATTTAAGCTTAATTTTATTTTAAATGCCCCGATTTTGTATAAATATCTGTTTAAATAATGTAAAAAATAGAAGTGCCAACGAGATATGTGCACACATTTTAGAGACAATTTGCAACGTATTTCGCTGGTTACCCTAAGGACGCACTAAAGTTTTCAGTTTTTGACTCTCGTGTACGTCAACACTCGCTGGGTGCTATAAAGTCGCAGTTTTAGTGGGATACACAAATAAATAAAATTGCCATCAATAAAAGTAAGCAGTAAGTAATATAAAGAATAAAATTTTGGTTGGCAAGTAGCGTTGATAGTTTAAATAAATGACATGATGACGATTTTCGGAATATTTTCCTAATTTTGAAACTGGTAAGGTATAGTACTCATTGTCAGTGTATATGCGTCAATTTGCTACATTCAAAGATGACAGAAGCCGAACGGTGTTCCAGTCACCACTCGAAAGCGCGTTCCAGTGTTGTATGTATGTAAGTCGTTGCATTAACTATAATTTTGGCTAACTCAACAAAAGTTTGTTAACAACACATGTTTTTTTTTTTTTAAATGAACATCTGTCGCTCCATTAGTGTGGGTTTACATTCGTTTTTTTCATATTTTCGTCCCTTCATCACTTGCTAACATTTACAAGTTTTTTACGTAACACACTGTAGTATTTCATAACAAAACCTTTCTCGAAAAATTACAGCGATGATCCTCTCGCTGAGGCCGATATTGGTCGTCGAACTCTTCGGATTAGAAAAACTATCAAATTCTTTTGGCATTATGATGATGCTGTATGGTATGGGATGCTTGTTGGGTATTCCGATTGCTGGACTACTTTATAATTTCACCTCCGATTACACCATTCCATTCCTATTCGGAGGGGGGGCAATTCTTTTGAGCGGATTCTTAATGGCAATCGTTAAACCAATTTCGAATAGAGAAAAACGAAGAGCCGCCAGACGAAGGAGAAAGGCTCATCAACAGAAACATGCTACTACTTCCAAAGATACCGGGAAACGCTGATTGTGGTTGAATAATATTGTTTGACTTCCTTATGGTGAATATTTTATTTATTATGAAGTAAGAATAACATATATAATATGTATATTACATAAGAAAAATAAAGATTTTTAAGCAGACTCGAATTGATTTGAATGCGGAATGGGACGTTTCGATGCGGCCATTTCGACGCGACCGTTAATAAACGGGATGTTTTGACGCCACATGCAACACCAGTTGAATTTGATTTGAATATATGATACACAGATTTTTTTCTTTCATCATCGGGAAGGAGGACGCATTAAAAATGTTTGAAATAATATTTTTTTAACATTGAAAGGAGTAAGAGGGGTACGGGATGGTTTAATAATTTTTTTTTTCTCTTTTTCGGAACATCGGGAGAGTGGATGCATTAGAAATGCTTCAAATCACTTTTTTTTTAACATTGGAAGGGATGAGAGGGGGGAGGGCAATGATTTTCTTTTAACGTATTTTTTTGCTTTTTTTAAACATCTAGAGAGGACGCTTTAAAAATCATTTTTTCTTTTTAATATTAGAAGAGGTGAGAGAGGGAGCTGTGATTTTTTAAATTATATTTTTTTCTTCTTTCTCAACAACATTAAAAAAGGGAAAGAAATATGATTGAAAAAAGGCATATCTCTCCCCCTATGACTCCTTCCAATGTTAAAAAAAAAATATGATTTGAAACATTTCTAATACATCCTCTCTCCCAATGTTTTGAAAAGAAAATTTTAACGTACAATAACCCTAATGTGAGCCCAATCTATTGCTGTAGTTCATGATTTTTCATTATGTTCCAATATTTTGTTTGGAAAAACATATACAGTGACCGGCAGAAAGTGCGCAGCATGTGGAAATTTTTTTTGTCTTTGAATTTAGTAGATCTCTTTTTCTTACAAATTACTGTATGTCTTGAAACTAAAATAACACTTATCAAATCTTTAGATTCTTTCTTTCTTTTATTAATAAATGTTGCTACAAATTCAACATTTGAATATAGAAATATGAAGTTTCGCTTAATTTTAGCAAAAAATGAGATTTGATCGTTTTTTCGGAATTACCCTGTATACAAGATTGATCGAGATCGTACAGCTGTCATATTCTATTCTGAGAGAAAATCATGCATGCTATTAAATTAGTTAGTTTCAAAAATACTGTAACATTGAACAGGAAAACTTCAAAATGGGATTTTTTTTTGCTGCACGATATGTTTTGTTTTTAAATTAAACAAAATAATAACATCTAATTAAAATTTTAGTTTTTAGTAATTGTTAGAAAGTCGCAATTAGTTTAACTTTGTCTCTATTTTTATGTAGGTCTTAATGTTGATCACCATAAGCAAAAGACATAAAAAACACAATGCATTTGCAATAATGTCAACAACAGATGTTAATTAACGTAAAGAATAAACATTGAACTACTTCATGTCGTTTTCCGTTTGGTAATTTTATCGATTTAAATTCTCTTAGCACTATTCTGCAAAAAAAAAAACAGGTTTGATTTCCGTGATATATTGTCCAATTACATTTTCTAAGAGCTCGATTTTTCTAAATGGTCGAAATTTGTAAATATTGTTTTTTTATGTAGGCCCAAAAAAAGCAATCCGTTGGGGATAGGTCTGGCGGCCTTGGAGGCCAGGATTTTTTTGAAAAGCTGCGAAGAGGAAAAGAAAGAAGCATTTGGTAGTTTTGGGGCAAAAAAAAACATTGGAAATGTTGTAATTAAGGTAAAGTCAGATAAGTGTGTAGTAAAAATTGCATAGTGTGAAAAAAAACACTGTTCACATGAATAATAAGACATTTTGATAAATTTTACACATAGAAGTACGTAATATATCCTCAGTTGAAAGCCTTCAATAGATACACCTTTTATAATTATCAACGGTTTACTAGAAAAAGAAATTGTTTTAAACACTGTCAATACTACACTTACCCAGCAAAATGGGGCAAGTGTGTAACCGTTCCGCATTTTATATATTAATAGCATTATCCTTTAGTTCGGCCAAGGGTGAAATACTATACTGATGCCTTTTTAATAAGGTATGATAAATTTACAAGATATGTAAAGAAGTTAGGAGATATGAACTTTTATTTGTAAATGGAAAATGTACAAAAATATATCTGTGGCAAAAATAACACATAAGAAATACTTTGATAATTATTGAAAACTGACTTAAATCTCTAAAAAATGTGCGCCGAAAACTAGTATGAAATTTAGTACATCTACAGAAATAGGATATGACTGCTGTATGACCTCATCTTTTCTATACAGGGTAGTTCCGAAAAAACGATTAAATCTAATTTTTTGCTAAAATTGAGCGAAACGTTATATTTGGATATAGCGTTGAATTTGTAGCAACATTTATTGATAAAAGACTCTTCTAACCCCAAAAACTGAGATACTTTACTCTTAGCGTAGTTTCATATTTTTGACCTTTCTTCGTATACAATTAAATTTTCGGTACATTTGATGAGTGTTATTTTAGTTTCTAGACATGTAGATGTAATTTGTAAGAAAAAATGTCTATTAAATTAAAATTCAAAGATAATTTTTTTTCCATATGCTGCGCACTTTCTGCCGATCACTGTATATTTTTTGTTAAAGAAATGTAATGTACCTCTTAGTTATCCATGAATTTAAAAAATTGTTTGTGACTCTACACGTCTTTGTCCTACGTACTGCTGTGTACTGATGGTACCAGCATAAATGCAAAATGAATTTGAAAAAAAAAAATTATTAAATTAACTAGCTCAGTGGATAGAAATAAAGGGCCAAAAGAATACTTAACTTTTGGGTTACCCTCACAATAAAACCTATCATGAAAAGTAAAATGTGGGCGTTTAAAAATTTTGACTTTCTTTAATTACTCTAACAATTGAAATGGTTGATTCAAAAATAAAAGAACAGAAATTTTGAATGACGTTAAAAATCATTAAATTTATTTTTATAAAAAAAGGAAAAAAAAACATTTAATTACAATTAACGCAGGAAAAATCAAACCTTGGACTGAGAGTCCTGGCCAAAATCAAAACCTGCTTGAATCTAATTTACTAAAGGACAATTCAAATCCTTTAACAAAGCAAAGAGGTAAATTTGTTCTAGAAGAAAATCCTATTTCACAAAAAATCCACGTGGTTACAAAATTTAAAACAACCTAAATTAATTCAAACGTAGACAAAACAAGTATATTTATTTAATTGAAATTTAATTTTAAGCACAAAGCCTCTTTTCACCTAAACCGAGGTGATTAACTAAGAAAACTAATTTGAAAACTAAGAAACGGAAAAATAAACTCTTTAAACTAAAAAACTCTTTCTAGAACAAATATAATAACAGATCTTATACCTACTTTGTGTACACAATAATATAATAACGATTATTATAAACGAGTTCCTTGAAGGATGAGAAAATTTCAAATTAAACGAACAACATTTTTAAAATCAAATGAATTTACAACAAGGCAGCAAAGAAAATAAAATTTAACTGTACTTACACGACATCGTTCAAGTAACTGAGCTGCAAGGTTAAACACGGTCGCATATATATATAAAATTTACAATTGCGTGCGCTCGCAACACAGAATTCGTCTAAGAAAATTCTAGAATATAAACTACAAAATATACAATACTGATGAACGCAATATGTGCAATTGGATAAACAAATAATCAACAACTGAACAATTAAAATAAATTCAACAAACAATTCAATTAACAAAATCTTATCCAAAAATAAAACATTAATTTCTGAGAGAATTTGCCCGACACATTGACAAAGATTAATCGTCGTCAATAAAACACTGAATTTACAAACCCCGGGGTGCCAAACCACAGCAGTTCTTTTCGCACTTGTTCACATATCGTTATTCTGAGAGAACATTTTATTAGTGTATATAGAAAATAATTATAACTTTAACTACCTTTATGATTTAATTTTATAGCAAGAGGAAGATTGCTGTGCAGCCGAAACGTCGCTAAGGGTAAAATAATATAGTGATTAAACTATTTTCCACAAATTGCCGTTTTTTGATTGAATAGATTGTTAAAAATTTATAGAAAGGAAGTGTAAGCTTTAAATTGTATAATAACCTTAATGACAAGAATTGTGAATATTTTACTGGCTTTTTGTTTGTTCTAACAAATTAAATATTTGTGAAAAATAGAATTTGCATTCATCTTACTTTTTTAAAATAACATATCCACAAAACTGTTAGACTTTCGAGACTAACCCAAATAATATAGTTTACTTTAATTTTAAAACTCTTTTAAATAATAAAAAAAAAACAGCTGGACAATCCTAGTGATCAAAAAAATTCTTTTGATCGTACCCCTATCTTTATTTTTACGTGAAAGGACAGCATTATGATAGCAAAATGTAGTTATCACATTCTTTAACGTTGCTTTTTACAAAATTCAAATATCTTTATCCGTTTCGAGGGTACTTGACTTTGGAGTTGTAAGTGGCACACAATGTATACTTGGAATTCTAATAGAATGGGTTATGTGGGTTAGATTACTAACAATACTAATTGTTGTAAGATCAATAAAATTTAAATCTGTTGTATCTGTGTATACAACATTTTCTTTTGATTCAAGTAATTTCCGGAATAAGTGTCAATGTCTTTCATATACAGCGTGTCCCACCGAACTGGGACATTAGATTGTTTTTGCACTTCTAGTTAGAATTTGATTTTGAAACTTGCAGTGTAGTCATGGCCTGCTGTGATCTATTTAAGGAAAATATTTTCAACCTTATAGAACTTTCGGTATACAGGGTGTTGATATCAACTTTCTTATTTTAAATGGAATGGTACCAGTTTGATCAGTACAGTGAATGTATCGAGTCATTTGCAATTAGTTTACATGAGAGTTCCCTGATGAGGTATCAGATATTTAGTGGTTCTACTAATGTCGATGTAAGTACAAAGACATAAGTAGAAAGTGTTATGGCAATAATGATCGAATTGCATACAGGCTGTTCAAAAACGCATCTCCAATGTGGATACCTTTAAATCAACAAAACTTTTTTATTTCAAATGGAATATGGTATTTTTTAGTACAGCATCGAATGCAGCGTAAAATTCTACATCGATTAACATTAGGGTTTGGTATACTTATTTTTGATAGTTTTTGAAATATTAGCATTTATTGCCTAAAATATGACTAACTGCAAAGTTTCGAGCAAATAAATTATTTTTTCCTAAAAAACACTATATATTATTATTTATTATCTATTATTTTTTAGAATGATGCGTTATTTTTTTTTGCATTGTTTGGTTTCCATTAGGTCCTCCACAAGATACTTATCATTGAAAGTTTTCCAACTTTTAGCAAATTTTATATAATTGTAATTATAAGATATTAATAAGCCATAATTATTATGCGGCAGCAAATTACGGGTTAATATTTTTACCTGCTTATTAAATACATCTAAAATAAGTCAAATTAAAAAAAGACTAAGCAATTATTATTCTTTTATTATTATTATTATTATTTAAATAGATTAGACAAATAATGTACAGAGTGTTTTGTAGGAAAAAAACTCATTTTATTTGCTTGAAACTTGGAATTTAGGCATATTTTTAGCATTTTTTTGCAAGAAATGTTAATATTTCAAAAACTAGTAAGAATAGGTATAACAAAGCCTAATATCAATCGATGTAGAATTTTGCGCTGCATTCAATGCTGTAGAAAAAATACCATGTTCTATTTGAAAGAAAAAAGTTTTGTTGGCTTAAAGGTATTCATATTGGAGGCGCGTTTTTGAACACCCTGTATGTGATTCAGTGATTATTGCTATAACACCTTATAGCTACATCCTTGTTTTTACATCGACTTTAGTAGAACTACTAAATATCTGCTATCTCATGAGATATTTGATTTTATTTGAAGGAGTGCAAATGTCAAAAAATCAACGAAAATGAAAATATCTTAAAAACGGTCGAGTTTAGGGATAGGGAACCTTGATATAAACTAGTTGTAAATGACTCTCCAAATTCATTAGAGCGATAAAAATTATACCATTCAATTTAAAATAAGAAGTTGATATCAACACTCTGTATACCGAAAATTCTGTAAAGTTGAAAATATTTTCCTCAAATAGATGGCAGTAGGCCATGACTATACTGCAAGTTTCAAAATCAAATTCCTACTACAAGTTCAAAAAAATCTAATATCCTAGTTCGGTGGGACAGCCTGTATATTATAAATCACCCTGAATTATCCTTTTAAATTAATAACAATATTATCAGATATAAACAAATGGATTTTATTACATTCCTCTTATCGCAACAGTAAACCATCAATCAAAAATACAATCTGGATAACAATTAATTAATTAAGTACTAATCAAAGTATGCGATAAATATTTCTTCAATATTCCTTTAATAGATGGCTCTAGTGTAGAAAAAAAAATACGTTCACGCAAAGCTCTTGGAGCGCCACAACGTCGACGGTTCGGACTATACAGACGCTATCGATTTGCCCACTGAAACCGGAACAAGTGACGGTGATCGATTCTAAACTGAGTGAATTCAGTGTCGGTGAAAGAATTGTCGATTAAGCATGGATAGCACGAATATCCCGCCAGGAGTTCGTCCTCTCGTAGATCCAGAGGCTCAAGGAGAAGTGGATCTTTCGAGGTGAGTTTTCACGTCTACGGCTATCATGTAATTTATTCCTAGCGTTCCTTTTATATTAGTACATAGATAAGTTTTACATAAGAAATTTAAAAACACAATAAACACAATATAAATGATGATAATATACCCACTATTTAAGCAAGATATAAATATATAAACAAAATAGAGTTTTGAGCTCTTTAAAAAGCGTCTTCAGTATGGTTAACGTATGCACCCACATCCATTCTTTCATATACTTGAGTGTGAATCTTTTATATCAAACCATTGTTATTCCATATTTATTTAGTTAAATGTACGATTCTATAGAATTTGCAAAACAGATATTTTATACGATTTTTATTAATTGATGTATTTGGCGGAGGAGAAGGTACTACATATGATAAACTCATAATATTTTGCATTTTGGCGCTGAAAACAGGTGCACTTGTCTGTAATAATAACAAAATGTAAATAATAAAACTATAATTTATCAAATATGGTGACCCATTACCAAATATATTATAAAAAAGGTTGCCTACTCTCTTTTATTCATTTTATATAAATTATTATTATTTTTTTCACAAATGTTTGTTAGGTATTTTATTAGCAGAGCAGATATTTTGAAAACAAGACCTTAAAATATATCCCCAAGAATTTAGATCAAGTCATTTAGGAGAATTATTTGCCTTTAATCATATTTTCATTCCTTAAGCTTCCCACGTTTTTTTCTCAGTATTTAGGTCAGCACATTACAGCATCTATCTTTAGAAATAAAAAAAAAGGTCGTACTTATACCCCTTACATCCTAGGTTAGGAAGGAAATGGTTATATACAAGTGTCCTGCATCGTTTTATTCGGGAGCGTGGAATAGGCTAAACTAGATAAAAATAATAAAAAAGGGGCAGATTAATCTTTTGAACCACGAAGACACATGGTATTCCACATCACCCGTCCATTATCTTTTTTTTGCATTCCGGTAGGACTTCATCGAAACAATAAAAAAGAAAATTACAGGAAAACTTCATCTAAAGTATCATTTAGACATATTTTTATGTTCCTAAAACGTTTCATTATACCGAAACCACGATAGTAACTTTCTCCTTCTATTTGTAATATTTTCCCCTCAAGACATCCAATTCGACAATGAATTTATGTACAGTCGAATTCAAAACTCAGGTCACCCTAAGGTGTTATTTCTTTTATAAGTATAATGTGTCTCTGTGTTTGTTTAAAATGTGGCTCTTGTTTCATTAAGCGCTGAAGTTTTCGTAGAGTGTTGCTTCATTTGTTTACATTCGAATTATATGAACTTATTTGCGCGTTTATAAATCGAGCCAGTGCCAGTGGTGTATTTTATTGCACCATGATTTGTTCTAACGAAAGCTGCAGTATTCGGAATACGATCTAGAAATACATCCCTTCTGTCCACATTTAGAGCGTAAACTAACGATTAACAAATAACCAAACACTCACCAGCATGAAAAAAAGAAAATAATAACACTGTAATGTTCATAAGAAACAGTACTGTACATGTACATACATAAATACTTCTGTCCACATCAACCGCTTTGTATCAATTACTTTGTTTTAATTTAAAGTCGTTGTTCATAGAGAAAATAAAAGAAGCTAACTTGTGGAGCTCCATAAGCTACTCACTTAACATCTGTAATTTAACTTACACAGAATCATTCCAATATCGGATATTAGAAAAATTATGAAATTTTGGGAAAAAGTACTTGCGGCCGCATGTTTTTAGGAGGGAGATGTATCAGTGACTACGTTTACACGGGTACCTAGCACCGGTGTAGTTAAATCGGTGTAATTAAAAAAAAAACGATTTAACAGTGGTGTTTATGGTACATGGTATGTTAATAAAATGTTGTTGTATTTCGACTTTAGATACAACTGTAATGAAATTAGTCATAGAATGGGGTAGTTCTAAAATAAAAAAGTATTTTCACCAAACACACTCAGAAAAATACTTGCATTAATTCAACAAATATGAATTGTTTGAAAAAATATGATTGGATTTACTATATTCTTGTTCAATTATTCAAAAAAAGATATATAAATCAAACAAAATTTTATTTTTGGAAATTGTGGTTGAATTAACGATAAAATTTTGTAAAATATTAACATAATGTAGTTCCATTTATATTAATAGCTTAAATTGAACAAAAAATATTTTTAAATTGAACAAAATGTACAATTGAAAATAAACAATTGTTGAATTAAACAAAAAAATGCAACAAAATGTTTTTTGTGGATTCAACAAAAGAGCATGTTTGACTATATACAACAAAAAAATATAGTAGATCCAAACAAGTTTTGGTTAAATTAACACAAGTATTTTTCTGAGTGCAGTAGTTGACAAAAGTACAGTTTGTTTATATGTTAGGTTTGCATCGGTTTATACGTAAAATGTTTCACATTACATAACCTATACCAATATCGCCATGATAAAGTTTATATTTCATTTTGGTTTATGTTAGTAATGGCGAAATAAAATGCTTTAAACTGTTTACACGGAATTTTACGTCGGATGTTATTACGACAAGGCTACTGCTAACATTGTTTGATTTACTAAAGTGTTTTTATTAAAACTAGTGCAATTTGCTGTTTACACGATGTTTCATTATGCTTTAAGGAAAAGCGTTTTATGTAAATGCTCGTGTAAACGTAGTCAATGGCTGCTTAGAAAACAATTGGGCTGATGACTTAGCAATACATCTATGAGGTGCGATAATCGATTCTACATATGGCTGCGGGCACTTATTATTGTTATTATTACTATAATTATTGTTATTATTATCATTGTTTTTTAGTATTATAACAGTACCTATACTTGTTATCTACAGTTTACACTATTCCGATTCTGTTTTTCTTATTTTTTATCTTCCTTTTGTGTATATTTTTGCTTTAGTTAGCTATAGACTGGTATTTCCTTAGGTAGTTTTTTTTCTTTTATTATTGCTTATCTTAGTCAAGAGTAAAGTTTTCATGTTATATATTTTATTTATTATTACTACTAATACGCAGAACACGCTACGTGTAATAATTTTTATTTTGCTTTGAACGAATAAAATATTCCTTCGAAAATTTTTTCGATAGGATTTTCAATTTGTAACTGCAGTGCAAAAAAAGAAGGAAGAGACTGCAACAGTACCAAGTAATACCAAATATTTATAAAATATTTTTATATGTATGTTAAACATTGGAAATGGCAGATTTTTTTCTATTTCGTAAATATTTCTAACATATTTAGAAATCATACACATTCTTATTTTCATTTTTAATTTCTTCTTCTCTTGGTTTTTTAAATATTGAAAACATGAATGAATACTACAATGTTGCGCTTTATGATATTTATTATATTATATTATTATAAAAAGCTTTGAAATAAAGCGAAACGTTGTAGTATTCATTCATGTTTTCAATATTTATGACCTGAAAACCAAGAGAAGAAGAAATTAAAAATTATATACCTGGTCAAGAAATGAAGCTTTAAAATTCTTATTTTCATGTTTCAGCTATCCACAGCCTAAAGAAGCAACACATAAGATACGTGGCAAATCGGATGTCTTAGAAATGCTTTTCGGTACCGTAGATCAAGAACTATTGATCGTAAAATGTTTCTATTTCTGTTTCTATTCCGCTTTCGGCTCTCTATTCCCACTGATGGGTGTATATTTCAAGCAAATGGGTATGAACGCAAGCCAATGCGGCGTTCTCATAGGATCCAGGCCGTTCGTAGAATTTTTATCCGCTCCATTCTGGGTAGCATCGCCGATAGGTATAGAAAGGGAAAACTTCTGCTACTCTTATCACTGGGTGCTTGGATAATATTTACCGTCCATTGGATCTATACAGCCACCGGCAACGTCATGCGTAGAAGCGGGAGATAACAATACTGTTGTACTAGCACTGCCGGGTACTAAACCAAAAGTGATCAACAAAAGATCATTGGAATACTTTAACCATCCTATAGAAGATGATACCTACAGGTAAGTACAATAACAAATTATTTAATTTTTTTATATATCTCCCTATGTTTTAGCAAGGTAAGAGTAGCTAGATCTACAACACTGTCACAATTGCGGGATGTCTCCGAGGAGAGTAGACTATGCTTCCAACTATAAAGAAAACGAACACCAGAATGGGTACAACCCATAATCTCTTCTATAGTTTACAGGACGCAAGATATCGAAAAGGCATTCTTCCTCTTATTACTTTTGGTTATAATCGGCGAATTCTTCAGTGCACCAGCGATAACCCTAGCAGACTCTGCGGTTATAACGATATTGGGGAAGACGCTGATAGATACGGCCATCAGAGGATGTTCGGCTCCTTAGGCTGGGGTCTCGCTATGTTCTTTGTTGGCATCGCTTTGGACCACTCGACTGCTTTTCCGAATCATCCTTGCGGCCCGAGACGAAAGAGAAGAATTACACGATTTGTTTCCCACGTTTTCAGTATTAATGGGAGCCGCTTTGATTACTGCCACGCAAATTACTTTTAAATACGAGGATATTCCGAAGAGCCGCAAGTTGAAAAGGCCCGCCGCCAATGACTTATGAAGATCAGATGCAAGCTCAGTTGGCCGAGCAGTTGCAACTCCCTTCGTTGGCTGATACAAGGGCGGCGGTGCCTGTACAGTCTCAGCCACACGAAAAGGTAATTAATTCCTATTTGCTTTTTGATTTTAAATTACTTATTTAACCATAAAGAAAAAGGTTTAAGATATTAAAGAATGTGTTCGATAGCACGACAATATTTGTTTATGTTGTATGCTTGTCAGACATCCCAGTTGGGACTAATAATTAATTTGTTTGAAGAAAGCTCGCAAAAAAGGAGAAAGTAATTTTTTGTGAAATAATTCATTGAAAATGATAAAATATTGTTGTAAAGATGTCAGTAACTTTTTATAATATACAAGTATAGATATTCTACGACATTGT
This sequence comes from Protaetia brevitarsis, assembly GCA_004143645.1. Lineage (NCBI taxonomy): Eukaryota > Metazoa > Arthropoda > Insecta > Coleoptera > Scarabaeidae > Protaetia > Protaetia brevitarsis. Next base: position 113,476 of record RXPK01000260.1, read on the forward strand.
GAAACACAAGTGAACACACAAACAAACCTCGTGTTTAAATATATCATTGCATTTACAATGCGTGCGTTGGTACTTGGACTGTTTCAACCGTCTCTTCAATTGTTTGTCTTGATTGTAAAGCCGTCTTTTTTTATTATACATTTACTACAGTACACAAATTTTTATATAGTCAAATACCGATAAATAAATCGTACGGCACTGACTATGAAAAAAACTGTTACTTGAACTTAAGACCTGGATAGAAAATATCCAACAGCGGACTAGAACTGGTATACAGACGGCTCTAAACCGGACTACGCCTCTAAAACGGACTAGGTTGGAGCTGGAATGTACGCTAAGAAACCTAAAAAGTCTCTTTCGGTAAGCTTTAGCAAAGACACAACGGTGTTCCAAGCTGAAGTTGCTGCAATACACCACTGTGTCCGAGAAATAGAAAGATGTACCGAGCCAGGTAAAAGCGTCGCTATTTTCTCTGACAGTCAGTTCACACTTGCAGCGATTACTGTAGATTAAATAGGCATATGTACAACACAGGCCTGGCAGATGACACAACATGCAGATCCTGCCAAGAGGAGGAAGAAACACAAGTTTGTGTGCTGTGCCAATGTAAAGACCTGGCGAGGACAAGGTTTCTAGTAATTGGCGTGGAGAACCCCACAGCTAGTAGCAACACAAAGAAGCTGCTCTCAAAGATGATAGGCCTAATTAAGAGGGCAAAATTAAAGAGCGTCCTCTAGGAAAAAAAGAGGATCACAATAGATCTGAAAAGGTCGCGGTGAAACAGGTCCATAGACTGTATTTAATTTATTGTACATTTATATGAGCATTATTTGCACTTTAACCTTCGACCAAACAAGCTGAGGCCAAAGCGGCCCAAGCAGCGCGTCTTTTTAATAATATCTAAAAATTCCTCGGTTAGTGTGTAGTTTCCTTTCAAAGAGAGATCACCTACTTTGGAGTCAGCTTGACCCCTGCACGCCTAGTAATGTAAAGTAATCAGAAGTATTTTATTTTGTTTCTTTTTCCTAACTTTCTTCTTAGTGCTAGGGAGAAATTTCAGAAAAAAAGAAGATATTTCCAAAATATTAGCTGAATTATTGGAAAATTCTGAAAATGAGAAATTTGACTCTGAGAATGAATTTGAGAAACAGAATAACGATCTAAGTAACGAGGAAATGTTCCCCAGCGACCACGATTCAGAATCTGGGAAAGAACTCAGCCATGACGACAATGAATCACAACACAGTGATAGTGATGATAATGATTCAGATCACAGTAATAATGATTACTTCAAGGGAAAAAATAAGGCCAGCTGTTACGTATTATATTATATTAGTTTTCATTCATTTATAACTTTGGCGCCCTCTGGCGAGAGTTTAGATATTTACATATATAAGAGGGAGGTTATGATGCGCAGAAACAAGAAAACAAGCATGTAAGAGACAAGTGTCGCGAGATGTCTAAGCATATGTAAAAGTAAACTGAATAAAGTGCATTTACAAACAAAATACAGTCCACTTATAAAATTCATACACCAGCTTCTGAAAAAAAAATTCGATCAACACTTCAAAAACAAAAAAGAAGGACATCGTAAAGAATACCCGACACTAAATTTAATGCACGAAGCATCATAACAGAAATAGACGCGTTTTCAAGCTATACGTCTTTAGATTATGATAGATCACATAATAAAATATACCAATATTTACATGTCAGGCCTATCATCGAATTATTCGCGATCCAGAGGCTATAAGCTTACGACAAGAGATGAAGTAGTTGCATTTCTCGGGGTCTTATTTTTTATTGAGAGTCATAAAGGTGGTCGTGTGAATGTGATACAGCTGTGGAATTCAGATAGAATGAGTATGGAGATACTCTGAGCCGCAATGAGTTACAAACGGTTCCTCTTCCTTTTGAGATGTCTTCGACGACCCCCAAACTGGGCACGAACCTAGAAAAACGGACAAATTAGCTTCCACTAGCGGTGGGCGATTCGATTTTTTTTTGTGATTCGAATCCTAATAACTCCTAAAATTAAGAATTCGTATGATGTGATTCATACCGAAAGATTGTAAAGGATTCGTATAGATTCCTGATGAATTATAACTCTTTGTACTAATTGTGATTAGAATAATAATGACTCTTTACCCTTTATTCTAAGGATCTTGCCAAAAAAAAAAAAACAGTGAATTAAAATTTTTGTAAAATAAAACAAAATGAAGCACTAACGGATTATTGTTATTAAGAAAAGGAAAACAACAAAAATTCTAATACAGGTCAAACACAAAATTGTCTTCTCCACTAACACTGCTGATAAGAATTATTTCTTTTCAAGAGGTTTTTTCTTTTTACGAAAACCACAATAGCTAATAATTTCAATTTCATATTCAACTCGTGGTTTGGCATTTCACATTGAAATTATCTGCGTGGATAAAAAATCTCATCTTAAATAAAAAATAAAAGTCAATTAATGCCAAATATAAAAAAAATTATAAAACACAGGTGTTACAATGACTGGTGTAATACCCATACATACATTGTGGTAATAGTTTGTGAATAGGTTGTGAGTACAAGTTTGTACTCATATATTGGAACAAACGTCATGGTATGTATGTATGTATGTATGTAAATAGAAGGGTGGTGTTACACTGCGACCTAAAAGATCTATTGTGTCCCCTATTCTTGCTGCTTTACAGCTGGCCTTCCAATCCTATTCCTTTCAGAAAGTGTAGGATGTCAGAGGGCCCCAGTCTAGGTAAGTCTCCCTCTTCGATTTCACATGCTCCAGGTGCAATGCCCTCGAGTTGCACAGTGCTACGCAGTTTGAGAGGAGGTGGATGGATGTTTCATCCTGTTCCCCACAAAATCTGCATTCAGGATCTTTTTCCAATCCAAGCTTACTCAAGTGTCCTTTCAGTCTACAATGGCCTGAAAGTATTCCTGTTAATATGCGAACATTGTTCTTACTCAGGTTGATGCATTCTGTAAACCTCTTCTGGTTATAAGTTGCCAGAAGAATTTTACTTTGCCTCATTCCCTGGAGATTTTCCCAGTAACTGGATTTTTTCTGCTCCATTTCTATTTTTAGTTTCTTCAGTATTGTACTGCTACTTAACCCTCAAAAGGGTTCAGGCCCCTACAAAAGGCATTCCAGCCCCTTTTTTTGCGAGGTTATCCGTTATTTCGTTTCCTTCCACTCCTGTGTGACCCGGAACCCACAGGAGAGTTACTTTATTTCTTTTGCCTAGCTCATTTAATTTCCCTAGGCATTCCCAGACCATCTTGGAAGTGATTTCATATGAGCTCAGCGCCTTGATGGCTGCTTGACTATCAGACATGATGATAATCTCCTGCTTCCGATAGTTCCCATCCATATTGAACTGAACACATCTTCCAATAGCGTGTATTTCCGCCTAAAATATACCTGGGTATTTTCCCAAGCTTTCAAAATATGTAGTTCTAGACCCATATTTTCCTATTCCAGTTCCTTCTGCCGTTTTGGAGCCATCAGTATATCATTTGATGGCATTTCTATTCAAGTTCAAGATGGTGTTATGATCCCACTCGCTCCTGTTACTTAGCTTTGTGGTGAATTCCTTCACAAAACTAAATTTTTTTAACATATCAACAACGTCATGGTAACACTAATATTTTAATATACATACTATTAAATCACTATAGGTTTTTGATTAACGTAACTATTTCCTTTTATAGTAGTTTCTATTTCGCTATTTAACAACTATACAACGAGGGAACAATTGAACTACAATTGGCTAACAAAAAAAATTGTTAACAAAATATCGTTGAGTTAAACAAAAGTTTAGTTTTGTTTTTCTAATAAGAAAAAACAAGGTAACCGTATTATTTTATTACTTCCTACTACATATAAACAACAATTTTCTCTGATATAGTAGCAAATACGTTAAATATATGTATTACAGAAATCGCCGTGATTGCGCTTCATCCATTTTTCACTAGGCATGATGCATATTGGTCATAAAAAGCACAGTAGTCGACGTTATAAAATATTAACCTGCTATATTTACCAGTTATACTTCCAATAGGAGCAATGAACATTAACAGCGATTAGTGACATGAAATGGCGTGATGTCAATAAAACTGCTATTTTTCTAGAGCATATAAATATTTTCGTCTTTTGCACTTTATGAGGCCATAAATGAAATGCACAACACCATGACATCTGAACATATCCCTTGCAGGGCGAATTGAAAAGTGCCGTACAGCTTGCTGTAACAATATAATATTACTAACTGAAAAATAATTCTATTCTTGGGACAAATTACTTAAACAATGAACAATTGTTATTGTTCATTTTAACTTAAAATGTTTCTTCTACTAAACTTCTACTTTTTGCTTTAATCAATTGTTGTGGTAGATTTAACATGAAATAACTATTTATTTTACCCAAGGCACTTATTGCCCATATAAATATGAAAATTTAAAATGAAGTGACCTTGTTTTTTAATAATGCTAGAAACATTGTCAAACATAATTATTTTAACATTTGCATTCTGTTAACCAAACTTTTTTTGTTAGATCTCTATTTTTTATCTCCTTCACTCACAATCAGTGTATTCACTTTGACTGCTAATCAAACAACCTACAAAAATGATTGACGTTCCGTTAACCACTATTAAATGTTGGCATTAGCATTTAATTAAACGCAATTTATTCCAAAATTACCCGAATACTTATCACAGTAACACAATAATAAATGGCTTTATTATGCAAAAAGTTGAAAGTACAAGATTACATTGACATAAACACCTGAATTAAAAGGAATTTGCTCACATTTTTATAATAAACCTATATCTCAGAAAAAATATTTTTTAGAAGCATAATCCTTTGAGTCGTTCATTTACTAATAAATAGAAAATTAAAATTAAAAATCGTCATAAAAAATTGTAGAGAATCAAAATTATTGTACAATGTAATAATATAGTTACATATTATTTTTATTTTGTGTCTTAATAACAAAGATATTTTTAGTCTTTACATTTATTTACAACACAACAAGTAACAGCATAATAGCTATGCTCACTTGCACCGATACGTTAAGCTAATTTAATATGCACAGCAAGTGCATATCCTAAGCGTTGCTTAAAATTAAACCCAGTTTAATACTGATGTAAATGCGCATTTTCACCATATTCCATTAGTTACTTACCAAACATACCTCAAGTATCACATACAGCATTACCGTTAATATAGAAATGAACAACTCCATCAAAAGTCATCTATGTATTTTTACATATATACATACATAGAATGCATATTGCAAGGGTGATGTTGCACTGCGACGTAAAAGATCTATTAGGTCCCCTGTTCTTGCTGTTCTACAGCTGGTCTTCCAATCCTATTCCTTTCAGAAAGTGTAGGATATCAGAAGGCCCTAGGTTAGGTGAGTCTCCCTCTTCGATTTCACGTGCTCCCAGGTGCAACGCCTGTGAGTTGTACAGTGCTACGCAAGGGGATGGATGCCATCCTGTTCCCCAATCTGCTCCAGTCGTTTTGCTCCTCCCTTTGTTCCTTCCTTGTGAGGTACTCTCACTTTGGAAGTGGAAGGCTTCTTATGGAGGTCCTGCTCGAATTCCTGACCTGCGTCCTTCCCCTTTGGTTGGTCCCACGAGTAGCTAGGGAAGAAAAGGTCCACCTCCACAGAGCCCCGCATGCAGCAATAAGGCTAAATACAATGGGGTGCGCCAGGTGCCCCAAGGTTGGACTAGTAGACTGATCTTCTACCCAACCACGCATCCCACAGCCTAGTCCACCACCTTATGATTTAGGTTTTTGTTGAGGTTGTCTCCTCTCAGTCCGTGCAGTTAAGCCAAAACCCCCCCATCCCTTTCGGGACCTGGTTTAGCAGTTGGGCTTTCGGTAGCCGAAAGCAACAACTGGCATCGTTGTAGAACCCTGTGCAAGCCCTTAGCCATGACACGAGAGCTCGGGCGAGGGGCGAGTGGTTCACGGCAACGGTCTTCATTTACCCTGCTCGGGTTTTAAGCAGAGAGGACAAACTTATAACCGCCACTAATCATCTCGCCTGACAAGATGGTCCTTCCCCTATCCACCACCTCGGGGACGCGCCTGGTAGGTACTCTCAATCCCCAGGAAAGCCATTCTAAATATTCCATAGATTTCACAAAGCAAAAAACGTGTAAATTTTAAAATGGCATTGATTGTTAAAGTTCTACAGAAACGTCATTTAACGTTAAAATTTCACAAATAAGTTTGCTCTATTTTTGATTTACACACCTGTGACGATTCAAATGGTAAAGTAAAAAATACATTGTAAAATGGCCGTAATACTAGCAAAGAGATGGGACAAGAAAGGTCACTTCTGTCGGCGCCTTTGATGTTGTGTTGCTAAAGGAGTGACCAATTTATACCAATCATAAAGTGTCCAGGAAGAAGTACAATCTCAACACATAATGACACCTATTTGCCATCTGCTGTCATCTGCAGTGTTAAATAGGTACATTTTGTGTGGAATTTGAATGATACTAAAGACATTATTACTCTTATCATTAGTAACAAGACGGGAAACAAACCAAATTACATCAAATTGAATTAAAAAAAAACGCCTCAGAATTCAGGCTCCAGTTATAATGTTTAATTATCTTTAGTTATACTCAATGACCGTTAAAACCAACCTCAGAAAAGAACTGCAATGGCGCCCTCACCTTAAAGTGACAGCGCTAAAGCAGTTTGGTGTAGTCTTTTTGCTGATTCATACAGATATAAAGCTATTACGTCTGCCCAAAGATCAAATAAAACGAGAATATTTATACCATGGTAAACAATGACTGCGGCAGTGTTCTCTCTGTAGATTGACAGTGTTATCAGGGCGCCACGGCCGTGCATTTCACCAGTTGAAAGCGAGAAGTGACCCTTCTTATCTTGTCTCTTTGTTGGTAACACCAGCGAAAAGTTAAGACAAGCTTATACTGAATGCATCCATTAAAAAGTATAAATATCTACGCATATATTAATCTTCTCTTTTTATGAGTTATTTATTTTATTTTTTTAATTTTTTTTTTTAAATTAACTCCATTTTATTTCAGTCAAAAGTTTTTGCACAAACTACAAGAGAAATTCCGGAATGGGTGACAGTATTGCAACAATTTAAAAATTTGAAATGCGCGTCCTTCCTATTCGTCGCGTGGTTTATGGGTTTTGGTATCGGCCTTATCTTCACTTTCCTCTTCTGGCACCCTTCAAGACTATGGAGGTTCCCCAACACTTTTCGGCGTCGCCTCAGTCATCAACCACGTATCAGAAATATTCGCATACTTCTTCAGCTTCAGGCTTATCAGGCAGATGGGTCACGTGAAGGTGCTGTGCTTGGGTTTAGTGGGGAACACCTTTAGGTTTTTGTATATATCGTGGTTATGGAATCCTTGGTGGGTGTTGCCGTTCGAATTCATGCAGGTATGCTTATTTAACAGTTACACTAAAGTATTCCTAATTAGTTAACCGTAGGGTATAACACATGCAGCAGTTTGGGCGGCATGCTGCTCTTACATCGCCCATAATACACCTAGCATCTCAGATCTTCAGCCAAGGTGTCTTACAAGGTATCCACCATGGATTAGGACGAGGTTGTGGGGCGGTTTATAGAGGATTCTTCGTCAATGCCTTTGGATCTACAGCCACCTTCCGAGGCTATGGATTAATATGTCTGGTAGTGCTTGCAGCATTCATTTTTATAAACTTCTATCGTGCCGATCAAGGATTCGTTTCTGATTTGCCACAAACCGAAGATCCGAGGCAAGTTGCTGAAGAGACGTCCCATCTTGCCCCTCACGGCGTGCCTAGTAATCCCATTCCCAGAGCGTTGTCGAGTACTAAGCTGCACGAACTTGCTCAAAATGATGGCTATGGAGCCACTTACCAGACTGGTGCCGGCGGTACATTAGATATACCAGGTGGTGGAGGTGCAAATCCGTTTATGCAAACCAATGGCAATAATCAGCAAAGATATACTGGATTCCAGGTAAGAAGTAAGTATGACAGCGTTAGATTTGTGTTGTAGATATCGCTAATACTGGGCCAATAGGATCATATCTCAAAAAAAAAACAATTCTTCAGATGAATAGTATCATTTTGAATATTCGGCGCCATAACTGTTTAAGTCGGCCTCTCCTACCATTTATAAACATTGTTATTCATAAAAGAAAATAATAAAAAATAATTTATATTAGTTTCATACACTTTTAAGCAAAAACTATCACCTTTAAATAAATCAATAATTTGTTTATCCAAATATCGAAATGTACCGAGAACGTACATTATATTGTGGAAGCTATGACGTATTGGAAGTGAGTGTGATAGCTAACTTATCAAGTAGCAAAAATATGTAAAGGTATGTTCAATGTATAAGGTTGTATTCATAATGAGGCGACGAGGATTCGAAACACACGACACCACATCTACGAGATGCGATAAGCCGACGAAAACAAACATGTGCTATGGTGCAGAGGCGCTCATAGTGAAATTGCTACGATCTGGATAATTTCGCTATGAACGCGTCCATACGATTACACGTGCTTGTTTTCGACACTTGTCGAATGTCTCTTATGTCGTAACGTACTCCTCACTACGAACGTAGCCTAACATCCATGCGTTTAATCTGTTTACTGTAATGACTAAATATTTTAAATTTCGAAGATTTGTATGTCAGTGGTGATGTATGTATGGAATGACATCTACAAGCTGAAATATAAACTATCAGTAGGGAATGAATTCATAAAACAATTTCTTTTAGTAGTATCAGGATTGGAAATAAAATCGTTATAATGTATACAAGACAAACGAAAAATGTAGCATGATGAGCTCTTTTGCCAATACATAATGAATGTTAGTGTGTTAGCTACCCAATATATCACTAAGGCAGAAAATTTAGCTAAGCAAACTCAAGACACAAGTTACAGCATAAATCTTGCAGCTGTAATAATTAAAATCTTGAAAACTTTATCAATAAAATTTGAAGATATACCAACAATAACTAGCTTCATAGTACGGTTAGGTGAGCAAAATAGTTTGACCTAGGTATTGGGTATTAATATATTTGTTTTGTTAAGAAATAAAACTGCATATTACTAATTTGTCTTTTCTCAAATTAACCGATATTTTTTTTTTCTCAATAAAAGTACATATAAAAATTACATTTTTTTAAGATATGACTCTATATATACTTCCGGACTAGCGATGTATGAGCAATGTGTATGCTTGCTTTATAGCCGTGTTTGATATGCCAAGATTTTCTTTACTTGGGACTTTTATGACTCCATTAAAAACGAATGTTTCCAATATAAAAATTTTATGTTGGATACTAAAGCCGAGATCTTACAGCTTTATTAGGACTTACATGGTTTTGATTTGAACAGATTCATTTTCAATAAACTGAGGCAACGCATCACTCTTTATTGCAACGCACTTGTTACACCTGTGAATCAACTGTTCAATATCTTTATAAAAATAATCTTTATTTTTCTTCAAAATGACGTAACACCACTGCTTGCAGCCCATTATACCTAGCAAATGTCCCACGAAGAGATTCGAAAAGAAATAATAGTGAAGCCACATTCGGCAATAGCAGTCTTGGAAACACCTACCGCGTGGACAGAAGGTGTTTTTTGTTTAATACAGTATCTCAATTTGTGCAGAAGTCATGCATAATAAGCCCCGTTTACAGTAGTGTTACGATCTTTAAAATTTACCAATAGGATCTCCCCCCCCCTCCCCTTCCCCCCAGATCTTCTACAGTTTCTCGAGACTCTTTCACCCAGTTCTTTATTGTGCTATAAGGAGGGGTAGCATCGCCGTATACGGGACCTCAACGCCTTTTCATTTCTGACGATTAATGACTTTGTCAGGGCAGATCATTCCGGGACCGCCCTTATACCATTATACCTGGATTTAAATATCAAATAAGAAACATCTAATTAATAAAAATGAGCAAGAAAACAAACAAGCTTGATTACATCAACAGTATTGAGGAAGACATGCACAGTTTTCTTTTTCTTTGTTTTTTGTTGTTTGGATATGAACTACCATCGAGTGAGAAGTTTCATGTCCACTGAAACTGAAAAAAAGTGAAAATGAAGATGGTGGAGGAGACAAAACATCTTGGGGTTACATAAGCTAAAGCTTATCTGAAATCTCTTCATCTTGATAGAATTATCAAGAATGTGGTAGCTGCATTAACATCGGTCGAACGCATACATTAGGAAGACATTGAGGCTGAAAACAAACATGTTGTAGAACTGGATATGCAATATGGTGGTAAAACCGGCACTTTGATACAATGGACAATGACATGTATTATTAAAATGTTAAGGAATATGCGAAAACTTGCCTGCTTAGGTGTAACGGAGGTCATGGCAACCTTGGCACGCCAGAGGCAGCTTTGAATGCACTTTTAGACTTGCCGCTTATGCACCTAGTGATAGTGATGCGAGAAAAAGCAGGAATGGATGCGTATGCAAAAGGTAACGGCCGTAAAAGGAGATAAACAAGGTATATGTCGATAACGGAGTTTATAAAAGAGGACAACCTAGCGTTGCAGACCGACCATATGCCGGTACGACATTGGTACAAGAGTCCCTATACGATTTTAATACCAAATTGTCAGAGAGACAACAGAGGACAGCACGTGACCTTATATACTTACGAATTTAACACTGGTAACTTGGTATAACAGACTTATGACTAGCAGAATTGCTATCTACATTAAAACTGGCTGAGAAACACTCACAGAATCGGCTTCAATGTTAAACAACAATCTGCTTAATGACAAAAACAATACACAATATACAATATTTTGCCACTCTGTGTTTCTGGCAGAATTGTTTCATCGGATTAGTAGTGGCCTCATCTGGGCGCGAGAGTATCAGAGAATTGAAGGTATTGAAAACGCTGACAAATTCGTCAAGAAAGGGCCAACGACAAAAATGTACGTACCAGAACCGTTTCCTGCAATAACTAAACAAATTATCCGAAAACATAGCGAACTGGATTCGGACGAAACAACATGAACACTGGAGGAATACTACAAGCGAAGAACATGATAAACCTTTACAGGAAAGCCATGCGGAAAACGAGCTGAGAAAGACTATACAGGTGAGTTTTTTTATCTTGACACAACGGAATATCTCGAAAACACTGCATCAAATCAAAAAAAGATCTTAATAAGATTTGTTATAATGTAGGGGGCTCACTGAATGGTGCCGAGCTCGATCCATACGAAAAAGAGAAGCAAGCAAACATGATTTTGTGTTTATTTTAAACATCTTGCAGAACGAACTTCCAGTGTTACTTGAAGACCTTCCCTTGGACGTACGACAAACAATGTGGTTCCAACATGACAGGATCGAGTTTAGCACCATTTAGTGAGCCCCCTACATTATAACAAATCTTATTAAGATCTTTTTTTTTTGATTTGATACAGTGTTTTAGAGATATTCCGTTGTCTCAAGATAAAAAAACTCACCCTGTATATGAGCAAAAAGCAGTCCGACATCACTACAAATCTGTTTACCGGATATGCTCTGTTGAAGGAAAACCTGCTCAAAAAAACTTCCTATGTTGATATTACACCTAGTATGATGACACTGAATAAAACGGGATGATTTTAGACTCCTCTAGCTAATTATGCCACCTGTTCAATACACATCTTACCGCAGACACCACAGCCGATTTTATAAATGCTCATTCTTTCGTTAAGATTAGGTTTTTTAATAGATTGTGTTTCGCGAGGCAAAACATATGTCCATATTTCACTCTTCATTATTTAACGTTGATTGATTTACTGGGGTGGAAAAAACATTTCTTCTTTCGCATTTTTTGTTGGTTCTTGGTATTTTAATTGCACGAATTCCCGAAACGATTGGTTGATCAAATATTTTGTGTCTATTACCACACTGTAGTCCTTGTTATTTCTTTGCATGTGTATCACTTGCTGCTGGGTGTGTAGGTATACCAACAATTTGATGAGCTATGGAATCGCATTTGCTTTTTCTTTAGAAGTGGTCGATCAACACACCTAATACCTTCAATATTTGTTTGTATTTTTAGATGAATAGGAGTACCTTAGATAAGTGTGGGTTCCCTTCTCCTTTCACGGTTTTGGAAGTTCAACAGCCTCTAACGACCGCATCGTCTAGCTACGATTGGTAAATGTATTATTATTGATCCATATATGAGGATTATTTTCCATCACATCCATCCATCACATTCACGTTATAAAATTTGAGTTTTTTTTTTTTACACTCGTAAAGTATTTTTCAAACTTCCGATCGTGAAATATATTTTAATTCTTTTACTAAAAGAAATAATAAATTAAATACATTAAGGAAAAACAAAGGCTGTAGCTGGGTAGATATAGTAAGAAAATCCCTCAAACAAAATTTCATTCCTGTTTGCCCCAATTACATTGGATGGCTACTATGTTTCTCCAAAATATCAACCCTGAAAAATTTATAGTTTTGCAAAAAAGAATTAATTTAGGTTTTAAAAAGAGGTTTTTTCCGAAAACTACTTTCTATGCTTCGTTAATTCTTTTTATATGTTGTTATCACGTGGTAATAATGGCCAACACATCAAACTTTTAATAGACATAGATATTATATTATTGTCTTCAATACTTTTTTAAGGGTCTTTACACCGTGTACATCCACCATTTTTTTTAATAAATAATACTCATTTACCCTTTAATAAGATACCTATATTAATTTGAAAATGTGGGAAGAGTATAACGGATTCATATAAAAGTAAGTTGTCATAACACAACATAATTTTGTGAGGAAGTAATTCCGTAATAAATAAAATAATAAATATAGTCGAATTCGGTTTAGGAGAGGCCTTTAAAAAGTCATATATCAATAGATGGCGCCGTCGGTTAAATTTACAAACATGACTCATTTGTTACTTGTTGGCGTATATCTATCTCTTTACGAACGATTGCAGACATGTTGTTCTAGGCAAAAGGGGTTTTGAGTTTTTAATTTTACTTAATAAAGCGTATAAACCGAGATGTATGTGCGAAAAAAAAAACCTTTTGTAAGTTTTAAGCAATTTAAAATCTAGGTAGTAATGTAAAAACTCGTGCTGCTGAATTACGTTTTTTTATTATCAATAATCTATAATCTAATATATTGCGACAAATTATCCTTCAAAGCCAGATTACAGTTTCCTTTGTTGTTGAAAATCTAAAATGGGTGTATAAATCAGCGAAGACATAAGACAAAACGCGACACTTGTCATTTTTGACGGGTCCACATGCACGTCTTTCGCTTTCTGATAGCACTGTCAATTTACAGAGAGGGCGCCACTGCAGTCATTATTATGATGATGATCTTAACGGTCGTTGGGTGTAATCAAGAATAAGTAAATGTTATCCTTGGAGTAATTCTACGGCGTTTTTAATTCAACTTATTGTTATTTTGTCTGTTTCTTGCTGTATTGTTATTTAATAATAACGCTAATGATGTCTTTAGTACTAAAAAATTTCGTAAAAGATGTCCTTGTACACGTTGAACGCATAAAATGACAGCAGATGACAAGTAGCGGCCATTTTGAGGTAACATTGTATTTCCCTCTTTATGATTGGTGTAAAAGAACAGGAAGACAACTGACGCACCTGGTGCTGAAATAATGAAGTAGGGCTCGAAGTCATATTGCCGACCACAAGACATCAAAGGTGCGGACAACAAGTGACGCTCCTTGGTTTATTGTTCGCTGTAGAAACAAAAATTGTTTCCACTGTTGCCAGATTCTTTACTTACTTGGTGGACTAGATGTTGTTTTGTACCGCATATGAAATCAAAAAATAAATATTATTTAAAACATTTTTCCTTCCAGCGACCTCTGTGTTTCTATGCCGAAACTTTGTCAGTTGTATTATATTTATTTTTATTTTGTTTATATGCATTACGATGAATAAGTCTGTGAAATTAAATTAGTGGTAGATCTAATCCATTACATCCATCACTATCAATATCCGATTCATTCTGGGTACCCGAAACCGGATAGGACTACTGCCATCAATTTCGGATACCTGGATTTATGGGCACCCAAAGGTACCCGCTTTCAAGCAACAGTCCTAGTAGAAGTACATATATGATATTATACTTGTACGAGTATAGCTATAAATATTTGTTCAAATAGCACTAACATCGTTGTGAACAATTTTGTATAAGGCGCGAATTTGCGTTAGAAAATTATTTATGAATATACTCGTATAGAAATTCTATATGTATATATAATACTTGCTTTCATGTAATATCCGATTTCGGCTGATTAGGATTCCTGGGTAACAAGAAAACTGCACGAGTACCCGACTCCTAAAAAAAATTAGTTGCGGCAGCCTTAATATTAATATACGTTTTTCTTACGCCTTTTGTCGCTTATTAAACAGACTTAGGTACTAATCGTAATACCTTTAATATATATATAATATTTCACAATTTTAAAAAAAGTGTGTGAAAATATAGATTAAACAAAGAGGGAAAGAATTTTAACCACTATTGTTGAAATTGGAGTAAATTCTTATGTTGTTTTTTAATAACAAACATGTATTTTATAATTGTTAGTTAAAAAAAAATTACTTTGTATTAGATATATTTTGTTTTATAATCATAGGTGTTAAACTGGATTCGTCTATGTTCATTATTAGTTAGTGCGGAATTGCTTCCTCGCAAAATTATGATGAGGTATAACAATTTTTCTTTATATGAATATGTTATACCCTTCCCTCTCCCACATCTTTCAAATTAATATATGTTATTAAAGGTAAATGAGCAATTAAGCAAAAAATGGTGGAGGTACTGGGGGTATAAGGCCCATAAAATAGTATCGAAAAGAATAATATTTTTTTCTATGTCTATTAGAAAGGGCAGAAGTTTGAAGTTTTAGCTATAAATGTAACTAAATAAGGTATAAATCTCTACAACATATAAAAAATGATTGAAATATAAGAAGTAATTTTCGAAAAAACAAATATTTGTTAAAAACTAAAAAAATTTTTTTTTCGCCAAAACGACGACTTTTTTAGGATTGATATCTTGGAGAAACATATTATTCATCCAGTACGACCTATAGGGCAAACACTAATGAAATTATGCTCAAGAGCAGTTCTCAGTATACTTACTAGCTACGTCGTTCATTTTTATTTACGTAATCACTTTAATGTAAACGGTTTTGTTAAGTCATTAGACTATGTAATAATAAATATACCTAAGCAGTGAAATATGTGTTAGTGATAATGGTTTTGTATAGATCTTGTTATTAGTATTATTAAATTATATTTCTGTGATTGTCAGTGTGATGGAATCTGAACAGGATTTCTTTTTTAATATTAATATCCTAACATAAACCTTATTAGTATTACCTTTTCCCGAATGCTACTTCTTAGATCGCTGCATATTGAATAAGATACAAAATTATTATTATCAGTTGTACGGTGTTGATGTAAATTCAGCCATAAAGTTCGAATATTTTTAATGTATTTGGCAATATTTAAACATGTACAAATCAAGACGGCTTCGTATACATAAAACGGAAGGAGAGCTTTATGTATTAAGAAATAAGTACGTTCGATATTCAATGATGACAAAATGATGATGGTTGTTTGCAAACGCTTTCATACTCTATTGTAAGAAACAAAAACAAAAGATTTTTGACAAAATAATTACTACTAACAATAAGTGGATTTTCAAATATGACCAAAGAGCTTTATAAAGGTGACCAATATTTTTCAAGCAATGCTGATTGCTACCACTTTCGTATATGTTCATTCTCGAATTATCAAGTACTTGCGTGGGAAGTTTGTTAAACCTTTCATTTAATTGTTGATATTTATTTTTATTATATTATTTATTATATAAGTATTGTATACTCTGCGAAGACTAATAAAGTTAGGAACAAAATGTTATAATGGTGCTTGTTACTTTCAAAAAAGTTATTTGCAGACAGATCTTTGCTAACTATGTTATATTAAGTTAATAGCTAAGAATGAAAATCGTATTTGTCTTTTTCTCTATGTAGCCTTCTTGACATTTAATGTGCCTACTATTATTAATAAATACCTAAAATATATAAAAACTATAAAATAAATAGCAATATATTAATATATTCTATATATAATGAATAACAGTGGAAGCGTTTTGTAAATAACAATATTAAAAATATTTTTGTGTTAAAGTAAAATTGCTCTTTATATCTAGACAATTCACAATGCAACGATCAACGATCTTTTTTTTTTTATTTCGATTATATATTATACGAGTATACATTCTTTGAATGAGAAAAGAACTGTGTCCTTAACTACTCTTACCAACTTAAATCCGTAGTACACACAAGTAAAGTTCCTATAAGCTCATCTGTTTAACTTTTATATGCCTAGAAATATATTCTCATTCGAAATTTGTATACTAATAAATAATGATTTGTTCAAATATCCGTACAAACGTCTAAAACCTAATATTTATATACAACATGGCTATGAGAAAAATGAGGATATTATGTGCAACCACAACGTACGTGCCAACAGTAATGGCATTGCCATTCCTCACTTATTTACTTTAGCAATTGCCCATGCAATTAATCCAAGGGCGGTGCTATCTTGAACATCTACGCCTATATGCTATGTGGTTGTATGATATCCGCACTTTTCTCACCGCCGTATAGTATATTGTATTCAGCAAGAAATGGGACAGCATGATATCTCGAAAATAATTTAAAAAAATTAAAATTCAGAAACAAAAGTATACTGTCTTTAAAATTGGCTTTCCAGAAATAGTTAACAAGGTTGACTCGTTTGGAAACTGATAGAAGTATCCTTTTCATTTAAAAGGAATTGCATTAAACCAAAAGTTTTTGCGTTTTCTATATGGTCAACATGATTTGGTGCTTCCTTGAAAAGGAATATAATTTTAAACACACACATTTCTTCGAAAATAATATATTTTTCGTTGAAGCAGTTCATTCTTTTAAGTGAAAGATATTGATAGTTCATTCAAGTCCTTTTCATTTTGAACTTGAAAACTCTGCATATTGGCACTTTATTTATGAAAACTAAATTATTATAAATCATCCCAACCCCGTGCTCTACCTAAAAAGGTACTACACGAAGGTATCTATTCTAAATACTATATGGGTTCCATAACAATTGAAATGTTCCATTCTGTTATTCTATGACTAATGTTTTCTTCGCGTAGATGAGATGGGTACCTTCCATGACCGAATTTTAGTCTACGTATGATTTGGTGTTCGTTACAGGGTGAATGTATGCGTACTGATTCATGTGGGCAGAACAGGTAAGAATTTTGCCAGTATCTGTCTCACAATCAGTCCTGTATTTTCAATGAGTGTTGGCAACCTTGTTAATTGACCAACCTATCCACATGTTATTGAAATTGAATATCACAATAGCTCTTAATCCAATAGAATGCGATGTGCTTATGGACCAAAATAATAGGATGCCTATCTAGAAGTGTTTTCGAGGTTGTAAACACTGTAGTACACTGACCAAATCAGACATAATAGCTAAATGTTTGACATGTCTGTAAATTGATCGCAAATTTCATGGTTTTCATATTCTTACCTCTGTGGTGAAAACGGCAGCCACTGGTATATAGCAATAAATTTTGCCCACCTGTGTTTCACTACTGCAGACATAAAACGGAAAACCACATCCGCTTTAGTTAGCAATAAGTTAAAGTCGTTATTAATTGTTGTAATTATCAATAACATTTTACACTTGTTCCTTTTGTATTGAATTTTTGATAAATTAAATTCTGCTATACTTAGACTTATTAGTTTGTAGATTCAAATTTAACAAGCATTCAGGTGTCTAGAGGTGAATTACACTTCTAAACATTACGAATATCTCTAAAAGTACAACATATGTGTTGGTAGCAGTCATGTAAAAAATACGTCGAAATTTTTGCAAATCGAATAAAAAGTAAGATAATGCCGTCTTGCGATGACGCATTTAATAGTAAAGGCAACTACCATAAAATATAAGCCCCTATCTGAGATTTCATGCATAGTTTTTTCCAATCTTAAAATTATCATTCGTTCTCCAGATATCGTGCTGCGTCATTCCTTGCTGAACACACTGTATATATAAATGGAGTACCTACGAGAACATCATAGTGCAATGTATGTATGTAATATAAGCTATACCTATCTATAATTTAGTGTAAAAAGTGGTTATTTTGATAGTCGTAAAAAGATATTCTAATAAGAGAATGGAGATATTTTACCTTCAAACATGATTTAAGAAAAAAATCATACGATACAGAAAAAAATGTGTATTCATGTTTGTTATTACAGTTTGAACATTTAGGTCCGAGTTATGGACTCGAATACCCTTCAGCGTTATTATTATTTATTTACTTCTATGTATCTAATTGATTGATGTAATCTTAAAAGAAAACCACGATTATACGTAAGTTAAAACATATGTTAAGTGAGTAATTTAAACATATACAATATAACATTGTAATGTGACTGTATAAATACTTAAATGTATGGAGACAATGCATTTTAAAAATTTGAGAATATTAGAAACGTTAAGTTTTACACGTAGTAGTTCGTGGTGTCAGATTTTTCGGAAGTTTAAGAGACTAGTATACTTGCTTAGTATGATGTCCTATGCCCTTGTAATTAATCATGATTAAGTTGTAATCGTCATAGAATTTTATGCTGTAAATGTAATAATATATGGGCGTTCCGTTTAAATTCATGGCGATTTTCGGTTAACCGGAAGTATAAGACGCTTGAAAACATTTTAAAAAGAGAGTAAGCACCAAATCGTTACAAGCCCCAATTTTTGAAAAATGTTTTCCTTAAGCCCGAAAACTTCTAATTAGATTTTTACGTAGAAAATCCTGTACTTATATATACCTGTTTGCATTTGTTCGTGCGGTATTGGCGCCAAACCGTTACAACCTAAGCCAAGAAGGACTATGCTTGTACAGTACTGTCGACACAAAAAAGATGATATACGGAAAATAAGCCATAAGAAAACGTAAGGAAAGATACATCCCCTTTAATCTATCAACTATTCTTCCGTGGAAACTATAAAGTCAAATTCTGCGAATAGATCTCTAGGTGAAAAGGTTGCAGCACCTTTGTCGCATAACATCAAGCGGATTAGGTTTCAGGGCGATTGCCGGCATATGTACACTCTGTTTAGTTAATGTTTTAACCAACGTCATTGATGTATCATACGAGTAAAGACAATCTACTGATTTCAGTATTTTTCTCAAGTATTACTATTAAAAAAAAGAAGCAAAGTTTCCGCTTGTCTCACAGAAAAAGATAAGGATAAGAAAAGGATTGATTTGATGCGTATTTTATCAATGTGACAGATAGAAATAGCCTTATTACTTAGTTCAAGTAAAATACTTAAATAGTGCACCATTTTCGGTTTATTATGGCACCTGTCAGTTATCAAATCTAATCTGTAGCATCGTTAGTTTATGTATTTGGTTTATTACTAGTTATTTCTTGCCAGTTTTTCGCTTTCTTTCTATATACATTTTTTTTTGTTCGATTCAAGGTGAAACTAATGCTATAACTAGTACTGAAATTACCGATTACTCGTGAGTGTTCAGACGGTATAATTTGCAAATACTTATGGTCTGCATTTAATTACACTGCCGTATTGTGCCGTTTTAAAAAAAAAATTAAAGAATAAATTGAACGTGTATCAATTCATATGTTATACTTCTGGCGAAAACCATGAAAATTTGAGCTGAGGCTAAAGGAAGAGCACCTTACCAACGTGATTTAAATCTTTTTGGTATTTCTGTTCATAATATACATGTATTTATTATGTAATGCCAATAAATTGTTATTATTATTATTATTTAGAAATCTGTTCTTGTGTAATTATTAGAAGAAATAGATTCACTAAAACCCTTACTTCTATTACAAAAGACTGTTTTAAGTTTAATTTTACAAGACTTTCTTTATATAGATGTATAAAATAATCTGTCAGACATAAGCGCCAAATGGCAATTTATATTAAAAAATTCTTATACACTTTGGAAACAATTGTTACCCTTTATATAAAAAAAATTTCTCTTCCTAATGTTTTAATTCTATTGCTTTTTATGACGGGACAAATCGAATTACAGTTATTGGAATTTCTGCATAAAATCTGAATTAGATTTTTTGACTTTAAAAGTTATGATGCTTCGACTAAATAGTAATATTAAAAGTATGGACACGTAGAAACCTTTCATACATGAAACTGTTTTTGAAAAACTATTATTGTATAAAATATGTAGTATATAATTATTTTGTTCTTCTACTGATTTTTTTTCTATAGAAAGGACAAATCAAATCACATTTATTGGATTTTTTGCATAAAAAGTGGATTAGATCTTTTGACTCAAAAATTTTAAGAATTCAGTTGCTTCGACTTAACAGTCATTTGAAAATATGAAAACGAAAAGATCTATTATACGTAAAATTGTTTTGGTAAACCTATTATTACAAACCGGATTACTCACTTTAGTACTAAAAGTAAGTTTGCTTCCTCAATTGTATAAGAAATAAGCAAATAAACCGCTTGTTTTTCAATATCCTTACTTTTAATATATTTTATAAATAACTGAACGTGTAAACTGGCATCGGTATTTGTAAAAGTTAAAAAGATATATAAAGATTGTGGACATTCATTTATCGATGTAACAATAAGGTATATATACCCTATCATACCTGAAATAGAAACAATTTAAACTGAAACTATCTACAAAAATAAATTATTGTTTACATAAATACTAATATAACGTACGCAGGGAAACTATAGACCAAAATTTAATGAACTAAAATTTATAAAAAAAAAAAACAGATGATTGAAATAAAATTTCGACGTGAACAAGAGAATTAAAAATCAGAATTATTATACAAAATCTTTTGGCGGAAACTACAAAGGTTTTAATTCTGGGAACGTAAATCGCCGAAAAGTGGCGAAATCTTTGTCGGGCTCCCTAAAAGGGTATTATCTTTCGAAAAGATACTCCACTCCCTCGTGGATTACGATGACATTGAGTTTAAAGAAATACGCCTACGAATTCGTTTTATCAACATGGGTCATAGTTTTTTGAGTTAATTGTACAGTAATTGTTGTTCAACTACACGTGATGATAAATTGGTGTCAGTTAATAGAAGTTTGTAAAACTGGAGTGTCGTTTTTTTCATTTGTCGCCAAGATGCTCGGTCGGAATATGAGGAAACAAGAGAAGAAAATAGAAACTAAAAGATAAAAATGAACTAAGGTTGAGAGAGCAAGGCAAAAGCAGAAATGTAGGTGTAACAGTATTTTAACCGAAACTGAAACTCAAAAGGTGAACCGTATTAAAAGCTTTAGAGACAAGTAAGTAACAAAGTACTACTAGTCGTTGATTCCAATGACAGGAAACTTTAACAATTACATATATTATATACCTATTCGTTCAAAAGCATTACTGTTATATCGTTAACCCTAACATCACACCTAGGAATGTTGAAATGATGATATGCAATGAAAATCGAAGAAATGAATGATTCTGTCAAGATAAATCTCCCAGAATTAAGAAATCTTGCGAAGACAGTTTGTCGGAAGCGTAAGGCAGTTGGATCGGTTCAGTAATTCCATACACTTTAGCTCAGGTAAATATTCCTGAAGATCTAAGTGTCACAGGACTGTTAAGGGAAATAATTTTATTCCAGGAGATACTGGTAAAGAGGATAGAAGCAAAATATTAGTTTTTAGTTGCACCATAGATATTTTCCGTTTAATACAGTGTCACACACGGATTTTTTATGGTACATTCATTTGTGCCTCTCCGCTGTAATTTAAATCATAAGTTATCCATGGTGTTTTTCATGAGAAAACTGTTCCACTTGCATACTCTCTTCTGCCAAATAAACTACAAAGTACATATGTACGAGATCTAGAAATATTATTTTTTTTAAAAAAAAAATCTATTGATTTTGAGAAAGCCGAAGAAATTGCTTTAAAAAAGACTGGTTCTAAATGTCAGAATACATGAGGGCTTTTTCATTTTAGTCAGTCTATTTCGACAAAAATAAAAGATCTAGGGTTTGTTAACAGACAACGAAATGATAAATATTTTAGATACTTGGTGAAATCATTTTCTGTACCTTTTGCATCTCTGAAAGGGATTCAAATGTAGTTTGGATATAAACTACATTTGAATCCCTGGTTGATTGACTAATTGAAAATTTTGATGTGGAACAGGTATATCAAAATTTCATAGATCATTTCATATCGACATCGATTAGAAGTCGCCATCCTAAAAGAGCTGCAACATTTGATGTTGATATGTGGAACTGCAACAACATAATTTTAGAAGGATTACCGAGTACCACTAATTCTGCAGAGTCATGGCATCATGCTTTTTCAGCAATATTTACCAATCACCATCCTAATCTGTATACGTTAGTAGAGGAATTGTTAAAAGAGCAAGTTCGATGGATTGTATTTGTACATGTTTGGAAGTTGGTCAAACTGCAAGCCTTTATACCAGACGGGAATATCGACATGCAAACGAAAGATTGTTGACTCTGATACAGAATTTTGAAAACCGAAATATTGGTGATTTTGTTCAAGCCTGCAATCATTATATTCATTATGCAGAATAGGTAATTACGGGCATTATGAATAGCATCTTTCTTTTAATTTACTTACCAGTATTTTTTTCTATATATTAGGTATTTGTATCTACTGCATTGAAAGTTTAGAGTGTTATTTTTATGCTTATTTTACATTTGTATGAATTATATTGAACGTTTAATAATTCCTTACATTTAATATATAATGCAATAGGAAATATTATACGTAAAATGTGTTTTATCGTTAGATAATAAGTGATTCATTTCGTTAATGTATATATACTCTTGCTTTCCGAAAAAACTTCGTAAAAACTCTACAGGTGGTTCAATAAAAAGTTAATTCGACAACAAGAAATTAACTACTACTTTATTCGGGTAAAACATTATGTGAAAATTAAAGATACTTTAGGTTTACATAATACAATTATTAATGTTCATGTATTCTGTACTCTTGTAAATATAACTATATTGTCGCTAATTTTGTTGATGAAATGTGTATTAGTCGCACCGTTAATATTTAGGTGTATTGACGAGTTGAATGTTGATGAAATGCCAAATGACGTGTTGGGAGTTGATGAGCTGGGCGCTGGGTGGACCCTCAATACAACCTTTGGATTGTGTGCCATCAATTGACGAATAAACTACTATTTATGATAAGAATTTCCCAAGGGACTTTAATTTGATACAATTTAGATAAAATATATGTTTCCCTTAAAAAAAAATTTATAAAATAGAAAAATGTTTATATTACCTACCTATTTTGAGCGAAATAGGTATTTTATAGTCCTGATATCGGTATTGGGTGGCATTTGATTTGTAACCCGAACACGATAAAATAATTAACACCAGCCATCATTCAACACATAGATTATATAGATTAGAAAAGTGTAGTACAGTAATAAAAGAATAAATTCAATCAGGTTCCATAATTTGGAAACAGATGGATTTCTGTTGTCGACTGCATTATTAAATCGTCAATCAATCAACTTGTATGCTATAGATATCTGACAGCACAACTTGAGTACCTATAATTCCGGCAGTGGGTGGATTTGTTCAAAATATGTAATAAAAACATTTATCCATACATTTATAGTAAGTATCCATACTAGATGTAAATAAAGTTATTTTTATATATTCGTTAAGTTACCAATTTTTGATATAAACACCTAATTCATTGTAGTAATTACAATTACGTTTAACTGTTTCAAACCCTAAATCATCAAAAATGTTATTAATTATTATTATTACAAATATATTATTTTTATATTTTAGTGTCTATGTCGTAACACTTACTATTTTGTTTGTCTTTAGCGCGGAATATGTGCTTTACAAATATTATAGTTTTTAAGTAAATAGTGTATTTTCTCCTATATATTAGGTATTTGTATTTAAATGTTTTAGATGTATCAAAGTTGTAGAATTATTTAAGTGATAAATTAAGTGTTCGAAGTTGACGAACAGATTGTTGTGGCGTAAGCTTTTCGAGAATTTATTTAGCTTTTAGGATCAAACGGGGTCATATTTTCAGGTGTATCTCATGTATATACGAATGCAAAATATTTAGCTCTCACGCAATACAGCCTAATCATATATTAGTTCGCAATAGCAATAGTTTCCAGGATAAAAGCAAGTATAAGGGGCTAACCTTCCTATAAATAGAAGAGTATTATTTATGGAGTTGTAGATGAAAATATGTCCCAATAAACAGTGATAACACTAAGTGTAAAACGTCGATACATATCTGATAAATAAACGATTATTTATTAATACAAATTGCAAACGTGTTATTTTATGTAAATGAAGCACCTGTCTTATATGAGTATATGTTGAAATATAGCTGCACTATAACGTTATTGTGTTGTTTTGTGTACCTTTACGAATGTTTTGAGAGTTTGGCGTATGTTCCCGAGAGATCACGTCCGAACTTCTTGGATGTTCGCGGTTAAAGGTTGCCATAGAGTAGCGACATTGATTAGAGAAATATAAAATTACCGGGCAAAAATCCTATGCCACCTAGAATGATAATTTACTCCAGTGGCGAAAATGTATCATAAGAGAAAAGTAACATCTGCGCAGGCTATCTGCACGATTGGCAAGTACTTTTAGTGGTCCAACAACAAAAATAGTTTAAACTAATGGCAATTAATATTTACAGCCACATTAAAAACTCATGTCCCCCCAAGATATTACTTTTTTGCATTTTATAAATATAATGTCTCTCTGTGTTTGCTTAAAATGTAGCCCTTGTTTCATTAAGTGCTCAAGTTTTCGTAGAGTGCTGCTTTAGATATGTTTACATTGAAATTAGTTGTATTATTCGCTCAAGAAAAAATTGTAGGGAGACGTAAATTTTGTATTTCAGTGTACTTCAAATTTAAAGATTATTAAAAAATTGGTAATGAAACTTGATTTTAAAACATTATAGTGAAGTTTAAATCTAGCAAAAAAAAAACTTTCATTTATAATTTACATAATAATACTAATTTAGTGTATACCTGTATACTTCCATTATAGATGACGTTATTTTGTAATGATTTTGAAACAATATAATTTAGAAATAGTTCGAAAAAAACTATTTGATTACACTATGAATACTTTTTAAGTTCCACCTCTACTACCACCAAATATATTTCGAACCTATAGTTCAGAACCGTTCTCTGAATGATGCGCGTGCGCAATGATATTGTATGATATTCTCGAATTTAAAATTCTTAGAATTTCAAATTCAACGTTCGGACTGTCAGAACTACAAATTCAGAACCGTTCAATCAGATCTTGCTAGGGAGCAAGTATTTGAAATTCTGAAGTAATTCTAGATCTGCGCAAACGTTCTCAATACGTATGTTCGGCTTGCCTAGCATTTTTTCGACACTCACCGTAAATCAGCAGCATGTCTACATATTCATCAGGAGTGAATAACCAGGCCATTTTTCTGGAATATAATTAATTTTTGAACACTAATCCAAACAAACAGTAACAGAATAACAGATAATAGAAAAAGCAAAAACAAATAACTTGAAACAGACAAATAACAATAAGAAAGGAATCGTACACATACGTATGCTATATCAAATAACTTTAAATGACTTGAAAGAGCGTTGACTATTGATAAAATATGATTAAGAAACAAATGTAATCAATTGTAATGTTATATTTTTGATAGTACATAATCTTTATACATATAACAAAAACATAAACAAAGAATTAACATTAAAAATTAAATTGTGAGATTAGATCTTTTAAACATCAATATTTGAAGATGGCTGATAGATATACAGATAATCACCACTAAGTGCGATTGTAGATAGTGACGAACGTCTGGTAAGGTTTACATATATCGCTGAAAAGAGTAAATGGGTCTAACCCAGCTAAAGGTAAAGTTAATCATGCTACTGCAAGTCACCCTTATCACAGTAAGCTGTGTTTATCTGTATACATACACATGCCAGTAATAATCAAACTAATTATCTTATTAATACAATAATATTAACAATAAAAAGGTTGCTCAACCAGCAAAGTAATAACTTATTACTAATAAGATACATTCAGTCAATATTTTAAATTTTAAATATTTTAAATTAAATTACATTGCACTACCTTTTTAATATTACATATGTATATACACCTACTTTCAATAATTTAACACATATAAGTACAGATATTACATAAAACATAACTATAATTTATTTTTACTATATTAACAACTTATGATAGACTTAATGATATTTTTGATGGCACAAATCTTACGAGTTTATTACTATGATAAAACTTTTAACATCGATACAAAATTTTTACAAAATATTGGCAGTTTAAGAATTATTCTTTTAGCAAAAGAGATTGTATTTGTAGAAGAAATCTCTTACTAATAACTTTTATACGGGCCGATTCATTACCTCATTGATTTACTTTTTCAGATGACACAAATTAAACGTTTCTAAGAAAAAAAGAATACTGTTGTATATCCATACTCATTTTCTGCGGCGGATTTCGTCAGTTTGTCGACATAAATCATACAGAGGATCGTAATAAACTATTTATAGTATTCATAAATTTATTAATAAGTACATTCAGGAAAAAAAAAACTTATGTTCATTTAATCAAAGTTTATGTGGGACTACTACACTTGATCTACTTGAATTACCAACAAGCACTACGACACATTTTTTATTTGACGTAACATTTTTTATTTTTGTTTTCGTATTTCGATTTAAATTAGTGGCACCCCATGAGTCAGAATTGATAGTCTCCGTGCAACAAGTCACAAAGTTATCAACTGCATATTTATATTTTTGGGAAATAAGAAAAAGGGAAGTTATTTAATAAATGAGAGATATGAAGTACTCCCCATTATTAACTTTTTGCGAATGTGAGTTACGTCATCTTCAGGATGATGTAATACGCTGCAAACTATGTTAAAAAGTTTTTTAATATCTGCTGTAATTTCGGAGATATTTCTCAAAACTAAACAATCGGGGGAAACTTCGGAGGGGATTGTATCCCTGAAATGGGCGTTTTCCGCAGAACAAAATTGCATAGTGCTTCTACCATGGTACTCTGTCAGTCTGTAAAGTTTCATGAAAACCGGAATCTTGGCAGTTGCCGGTGTTCCCTTGTAAGTATACCGAGTGAAGAGTTGCGAGCTGTCGATTGCATTCTGGGCGACTAGAAATGAGAAGTAACTGTGGGCGTAGCAACGCACAAAGTCACAGCACAGAATTGTCATAATACAGCCGAATTAATTTGAGCCTTATATGCTTTTTCTCGCGTTATTTATGAAGTTTGTAAAATTAATATTAAATCCAATATTACACTTGTAGTAGTGAACAGGAAAATAATAAGACAATATTTATTCAATGACTAAAATCTATTCATGTTTCTTTTCACATTGAAGCATTGTATAATGTAAACCATAAATTTGAGTGACAGAACTCATAAACAATATCAAAAGAAAAAAAAAAAAGAATGAAAAGCAATTTTAAAAGTCAATAATCTCGCATCAAATTCATGGAATTTCAAGCGAGAGTAATAATACCAATAATCGTCTATGGGTGTTTGTACAATCGATATTTACTCTATATGTAAAAAGTTTAAAACTTTTACAGTACCTATTATTACATCCGCGAACAATTTGTTTAGATGTCATACTAGGATTTTATTCCACTAATGCACAAACTTATTTCGATATCACAGACATTTTTCACTAGAACATTTTTATTTTTGATATTTATTAATCCAAACGTTGTTTCAAAACTTCGAACTGTATTACGAATAGTAGTCGCGCTAAGAATTGATCTTTCGGGATAATTTACTGCAAAGAAATCGTGTGTAACTTCTGCTGAATTGTCGCCGTAAAATTGTTTCACAATAAAAGGTTTTTCTTAGGCTTATAATACTCCATTTTTTTTATAAGATTACTTACTCACCACGATCAAAACTTATTAACCGTTATAAAATTTGAGGACCGTATCCGTACCCTAATATCCACCAACGTCTTGTTAAGAAATGAGCGAAATGAATCGAACGCCGGCTAAACTGAAAGTGAATTTACGCCTGTGTTTATGCTGCCTAGCTAATCGTTCCCCTCTTCCCGTAACAGTCGGAATGAGGGCTATGTTGAATTGATTTAAATTGAAAAGATCGATGTGGGGATAACATTTTGTAGTAGTTAAACAAGGGTAGAGAATAGCGGTGAGTGCTTGCCGTTAGACAGCGATAACATACGGATGGG
Organism: Protaetia brevitarsis; assembly: GCA_004143645.1. Taxonomy (NCBI): domain Eukaryota; kingdom Metazoa; phylum Arthropoda; class Insecta; order Coleoptera; family Scarabaeidae; genus Protaetia; species Protaetia brevitarsis. The sequence goes on from RXPK01000260.1 coordinate 141,860, forward strand.
AGATGGTAAATCGTAGCGTATATTTGACACGCAACCGCCCAGCAGAATAGCATGCGTATTTCTCGACTTTGTTAACTAATAAAAAACATATTTTTCATCCTTCTTTTATCATATTACGGCAATCGACAGGTCGAAAGTGCGCTCTTGGTATAACGATGTACTGACTGTTCGTATTTGGGAAGGCGCGAGCGGTATAAACACATCTATGTGAATGTAATAATTTTGGGCTGTTTGAAGCCTGTTTGACTCCCATATCTTATAAATAAATAAAGATTTAATAATTAAAAGAAAAAAACTTTCTTCCCCATCCCCGTGTTAAAAAAAATATCGTTTAAAACAGTTCTAATTCTCTCTCCCTTTCGGTTCTCCTCTGTTTCATTGTGTGATATAGTTTTAATTTTGAAGGTACGAATTGTGTTGATGTTTTTCTTTCTTCCAATTGCTACAAGATATTGTTTACTTTATTTCATCTATTGATTACATATTATTTAAGAGTTTGAATTATATTTTTTTAAAAACTCATAAGATATAGATAATAATCATATAGAGCAACAATAATGTGAAAAGTGACGTTGCAGATATCATGTCAAATGTTAAATCTTATTTAATTCACGTTTTTGTATACAAAATTATTACTTTTTGTATCTATGGAACATTAATCTTGTTTGAAGATATTAAATATTTGAGATAGCCCACTATGATGGATAAAAAAAATATTTATTTTGATTTTTCCTCTTTGGTAAGTAGTGAACGAATTTTTTTAAAATGTAATTCAAAATTTAGTCATAATTTTAATGGATATCTTTAATATATATAAAATGTCTTTGAAAATTGAACAATTAAATACTTATCGTGAGTTCAACTTTATAAAGTTTGGATGAAAGTTCAAGGACTTACATAGTTGCGGCAAAACTGTGAACTGTCGAGTGAAACTAAGGAAGATTCATATCAACAGAAGACATAGTGAAGTGGACGTTTTATTCAGAAACAGTACTCAGGTAGGTACTAACTATTTTTATTTATTGACCAATTCAAATAAATTTTAAAAAAGTACACCATTAAATAGAAGTGTAGCTGTCGGTAGGGATTGTTTTAGGGCATTTGTATTAAAGGTTTGTAAATAATTTGATTTCTGACATGAAAAAATATAATTCAAATCAATTTTTCAAAATATCTCTAAATTTTTTTTTTTTGCAAAATCTTCTATTAAGGTAGAACCTCAAAGTCTTAGTTTTTATTTCAGCCGGAGCATCACAACAATATTTTTTACCTTAAAAATACTTTATATCTAAGCCAGGCGCGGCTCGTGCATGCGTCATCGAGGAGCCACGTTGTAGATCGAATTTCTTCGTATAACTTCGTAGCATAGTATCTTCCACACGATATTATACGACAAACTTCGATCATTTCGTAGGCCCCTCAATGAGTCATGCACAGGCCGCCCCTGATCTAAGCCTTTTTCACAGTTTACAAGTAAACAATTAGAAAATGACCCCAAAGTTTTGCAGTATCTTCAAAAAATACCAGAGTTCTTTTTTAAATGGGGTTACCATTTAAAAAAAGTCATCTGGTGACGTCATACCCACGAAACAGGAAATGAACAATTAATGCTTTTTACATCGCTCATTGAATTATTGGTATTAATTTTAACTGTAAAATCTCAAAAATAAAATCTCTTCAATGTGTTTACTAAATATGTCGTAAACTGCGAGCCCGCATATATTTATAACTAGTACATCTAATAACGAACGTCAGGTAGTCTAATAGTGATATTTTTCAACTCACACTCATTGCCTTGGCAGCAGTTCTGTTCAGTAATCCTAGGCACATACGTTTTAGATTCAGCGTGTAATTCCATCAAAGACTTGGGATTGAGCAACACGGTTAAAAGCTCACTACCCGTTTGGCACGACAAAGTTCTCTTTTCAGGTATCCCATGCTGCTTCGCCACATCTTTATAACTAACGTTTCCATTGTAATTATTATTCGCTAATGATCTGTCCGTTAAAGGCGGTGCTTTATTTTCCAAAGCGGAAGAAACCCTAGAACCTATATGGCATCGGATCGTCTTATCTGTAGTAAAAAATGATCGATTGTTCCGTTCAGGTCTCAGGAGAACTATGTATAATTTTGGCACAAAAAGGAAAACCCAAGCGACGATGGCACTTAGTATTATACACATGCACAAGGTGACCACTTTAGCGTCACTGCCGAAGTATATAGAAATGAAGGCGATCCAGATTACACATGTGGTGTACATGGCAAAACCGATGAATTTAGCTTCGTTGAAATTCTCTGGAACGTTACGGGTCTTCAACGCGTACAACGTGCATAAGAGAATCAGAAAGAAATTAAACGTTAGAGGAATTACTATTCCTTCAGGCGTAGTGTTACACTCCATTACAGTTCTGGTCTTTTCGTATCTAAATGTATAATCGGGAGGTTCCTGGCACAGCATCCATACCGAAACAAACACTTGTACTCCTATCAAGAAAACCGTAATGCACAGCTGAGAAGTTGTGGACATAAATAACCTCTTCTTCGTCGGGAATCTCTTCTTAGAACCAGCCAAAATCCTAGCTATCCTATTGGTTTTCGTAAGCAATGCACTGTACACCATGGCAAAAGCCAAGTTCGGGAAAAACCTAACTAGGGCACAGGTAATGGCTGAAGGTTTCGCCAATACTGCAAAAACCGACGCGTATGCTAACATCATTCCGATTAAGATGATGTACGATAGTTCTCTAGTAGACGATTTTACCACTGGAGTATTGTTGTACTTTATAAATAGAACCAGGGAGTAAGCTGCTGCGAAGAAACCGGATGCAGAGAACACTGTGATGACTACTGCTTCTGGGTCGTACCATTCCGTGTGAATTATCGGTAGCTCAATGCAACCTAGAAGAGACAGTATACTTTTTAAGTGATCTACAAAGCTAGAAATGGGTATGAAGAATGGTTAAAAGTTAAGTGAAAAGTTAATTTGCTCTTCAATTTCCATTTCAAGAATGTGGGCTCACATAGTACACTTAGTCCCGACAGATATCCACTGGATGTATCAATCACCAAAACATGTCCATATCCATTACAAATGTTGGATATATATCCATGGGATACTGGATTTTGGAGTTATTACTATTGTTTATAAAATTAGTAGAATTCCGCAGATTTTCTACGTTACTGGTACTAACATTTGCCGGACCCTGTATATTATATATATATATTCATTAGATATGCTATATAATACGTCTAATGGATATGCTACCTACGATCGACGTAGATACCACTCGCCAGTTCAAAGTTTGAACTCGCGAGTGATAAGCTAAGCAGTGGGCACAGTGCTGAAAATAATAAATAGTATTTCCAATACTGTGTCCACTTATGAGCATGTTTGTCACGAATTCAAAGGTACCAGTATCGTAGATAGCATATCCGTTAGACGTATTATATAGCATATCTAATGAATATATATAATATACAGGGTCCGGCAAATATGTGGGAACACCTAATTTCTGACTAAATTATGGGTTCAATAAAAAAATAACTTTAAGACAAGTTTTTGTAATACTTTTATTCTAGTCTGTGACATACTTTGATTTTCAACAACTATCTATCACATGTTTCTAGATATGACGTCATCAGTAGTATTTTTTAAATGGATCAACCTGTATGTTTCCGTATTTTCAAATAGACACTTTTTTCACGAATTACAATAATACAGGGTTTGGTGGGTGCGCGACTTGAGATATTGAAATAAAGCGTTGGCTATTATCATCTTTTTGTTACATACAGCTGATAAAGAACATTCGTAGTTTGATGTTGCTACGAAAACCTTTTTAGCAGAAATAAAATTATCTGTATCTTTTCACATTTTGAAACTGATCAGTAATAACAAAATATTCAAAACAAAACAATTAATAATAAATGTTCAATCTAAAAACCCTCAGCAGCCTGAAAATTAGCCAGTTTAGCAACCAATGACCTTAATGAGTTCTAAATCGCGTCTATCTCTTGTCTAATCTCTTATGCTATTTCTTGAAAGACCATCCTAATACGATCTTCCAACTGTTCCAGCGACTGAGGTTTGGTCTTATAGACATCAGGTTTCAAATGGCCTCAAAGGAAAAAGTCTAATGGATTCAAATCGGATAATCGCGAAGGCCACTCAAGATATCCTCTTCGACCTATCCAACGCTGTGGAAATAGATCATTTAGGTATTCACGCACGTCACCTCCAAATTACGGCGGAGCTCCATCTTGTAGATTCCAGATGGTATCTGAGAATAGTGCAGAATTTTCGCGGATTGGAAATAAACGAATTAATTCTGGTACAATTTCCTCGCGCAAAAATTGTAAATAACGATAAACTTTCAAATTTTCCGTAATAATAAAGAACGATAATGTGTCCGCTGATTATACCTGCCCATTTAATTTTTGAGGCTATTGCGTGTGATTGCCTTCCATCCAATGAAGATTCTGATCACTCCAGTAGCGACAGTTATGTCGATTTATAAGTCCATTTAGGCAAAATATCGCTTCGCTTGATAATAAAATATTATCGACAAAGTTACCATTATTTTTAGACAATATCCTCTTTACCGATCTCTCGCTAATATTGTGATATAAGAACAGTTTTGTTAATGACGTTTTCAGTTCATCTCAAAAATTAATAAGAACGTCCAATTATCCAATTATCTTCATTTGTTGTAGTTTTAGATCGACCAGATTTTGGCCGATTTTCAACACTTCCCGTTTCATTAAACTTTCGCAAAATCCTTGACACTGTTGATTTTGAAATATTGCATGCATCTTGTAGAAATCTCTGCCTGTTTCCAAAACCAACTATCACTAACAAACTAATTCTTTCACGTTCTGTTACTTGGCCCATAATTGACAACTATTTTTAATATACGAAAACTAGCTATCAATAATGGATATGACTGTCAGTCATACTGAGTAATAAAAATAATTTTATTTATACTAAAAACAGTTTCCACGGTAACACTAAAGTACAAATATTCTTTATAAGATATATCTGACAAATAGTTATTTGTATCACTACGCAAAATACTATAGTTTTGCGAGTATGAGTACGATTACTCGCAAAAGATCGTATGATACACATCATTCTTTGAACCGATAAATCTTAATTTTGGATTGAAAATAAAAAAAAACTGAACACTGGAAATATACAGGGTAATTCATTAAAAAAAAACTACCAATGATCGATGACGTCATATGACAGTTGTTGAACATCACAGTATGTCACAGACTAGAATAGAAATTCTACAAAAACCTGTCTTAAGGTTATTTTTAATAGAACTCATAATTTAGCCAGAAATCAGGTGTTCCCACACATTTGCGTGACCCTGTACATATAACACATCCACTGGATGTATCGTATACAATATTAATTAGATATGTTACATAGCATATCCATTAGATGCAGTATATCTAATGGAGGTAGGGTAGACATTTTGTGCTGTGCGGATAGTTACCGAATCAAAGATTTTTTTATTATATTTATTTTTAAAATAAACAGGTGAAAGTGGAGCCAGAAAGACAAGAACAAATCGCTACTCTAAGAATTTTTACAAATCTTACCTATAATATAAATCAAAAAATAATAAAAAAAAGGCGACATGCAAAACATTAATAAATTTATCAGTAGCGAAGCGTAATGAGAGGTTGTGAAATTAATGATGGGGTTCTGTGAATATCTATGGCGCCTATCTATAAGATTGTCTGTAACAGTGTTGGACAAAATAGGAACAGTGAATAAATTTTTAGAACGATTAGACATCGTGTTTCATCGGCTGTCGGAAAAACGGTATACAAGTCATGAGGTGAATAAAGACGACTGTATCTAGACGATCGAAAAAAAAACGTTGGCTTTGTCAACTGTAAATACAGCATTACCTGTCAAATGATGCACTAGTAGGTTCATTTTACCGCCCTAATGTCGTAAAGCACAATGCATTTTTCTCATCTCACAAAGGAATCGAAGATTTGTAGAGCTTAGGTTCGCACTTAATTTGAGAAAGATGGTACCTACCAGTGTTGGGCCAGATAAGAGAAGTAAATAATTTTTTTACAGCGACTAGATACACTTGTGTTTATTCGCGTCATGAGTGGGGAGCAGTGTTAACTAGTGATTTACTGAGAGTGGACAACACACAAGTATGTCTAATCGCTGTAGAAATTTATTCACTTCCCCTAACTTGACCAACACTGGTATCTACATTATATGGAAGGTAATCTTTTGAGATTGAGATCAGACCACATGATTTCGACATATCCACTTAAAATTAGAGGTGGAAATCACGGATCGGATAAGCTGAAATCAACAGGTTCGGAGAATTGATATAGTTTACAGATGGATTAAAAACCGAGAACGGAACTTGAGCTAGAATATATACTGAGGTGAGAAACACAATGAGCATACCTCCTCTAGGAATCTTCTTATATTACTATTTGCGCAATACAATATTGCGTATACCTCTGTCCGAAAGACATATCTATGCCACGGTCTTTCGGGCAGAGGCATACGCAATATTGTATTGCGCAAATAGTAAATCAATCAGAGGGCTTATGAAAATAAACGCGCCTGTATTGCAACAGCCAGGCGATATTAAGGACACTACTAAACCGCAAAATAAAATCAAGATTGGTTTGGGAACGTATTCGAGAGTCGAATAGCCTGGACAGGGCGCAATAAAGTCACTTTGCAGTAGGTACCCGGACATTCGGCAATCGAAGAAAACGAAAAAACCGATGAGTTAGCAAGGAAAGGATCATTAGCTTCATATATAGGCCCAGAACCTGTTGCAAGAGTGTCCAAAGCATGTCACGAAAGCAAGTAAGAAGATGGGTGAAAGAAAAACATAATGAACGTTGGGATAAAACAACCAGGCAAATTCATGGAAAGACTCTCATTAGGAACCATCAAAGAAGAAGACGGAAGAACTACTGCAACTTAATAAGAATCATCTACGTAAAGTAACAGGTCCCTTACTGAAAAGGACGCTATAGAAAATTGAAATCAACACTGGAGATACCAACTCCAGATTGTGTAATGGGATGACAGAGAACGCTTACCATATTCTGTGTGGATGCGAGATTCTGGACACAAGAAGACGACAATTTTTGGCTAGCCAAAAATGAACCCAGAAGACTACTTCGATCAACCAGCCAGAGATCTGTACAGATTAGTGCAGGTTACTAGGATACTGTAATGGCTGATATAATTTAATGGGTAAACGAAATGGGAGAGCAAATGCAGAAAGCCAAGAGACTGCAATGTTTTCCGGCGACTTCAGGTCAGACGGCTCCCACAAAAAAAAATCTAAGCCAATCTAACCAGAATGTGAATAAAGTTAATTCTAAAAACTTATTATTCTTTTGGTAATACTATACAAATGGATACATCGGGCCACAACATTGACAAATCATATGAGTTTGCCATTGTTACATTATAATAATTATATTCATAATGTACTGATTGCACTTCAAATACTTATAATAATTATTACACAGTTTTTTTTAAGATTAATGGCAAGATTATGTGCAAATCTATAGCGCCTGTAAGGTTATCTGTAAGTCTGTAACCATTCATAATACATGCTGACAGCCTTACAAATAAAATTACAGACACTACAGATATGCATAGAATCCCACCAATATTTTTAATAAATGTGTATTTGTAATAATCTGTGCTTATTCTTTTAAACTTTTTCAAAAAAGTATATTTGTATTTGTTATCAATGTGTTATGAACGAATACAAAATATGTTTTGGAAAGAACAAAACATTATTGCCATGGACATGAAATTCAATATTTTGCTATTTCGCGAGCCGCTATTATTTTTTTATTCAATTAAACAATTACAATCTTTTTTTTTTCATTCAATAAAAGATAAAAATCGGAACTTTCCTGTTAATACCGTACCTGTTTGAATCGCATTTGGAAAAGATCCTTTAGCACATTCGACACATTTCTTCGAATCGTCATATATTTGATTCGGTGGACAGTTCATGCAGATCCAACAGCATTTTTCTTATCTCTCCATTGTTCGCGCTCTGTTAACATAACAGAATTTCCTCGATTAGTTTCTTCGCCATATATTTTTTTTCTTCTAAGGTAGTTATAATAAACACAATATTTTTGTATATTATTGTGATTTTTATAATAGATTTCCAGGCTATTTTTTTTTCTAAACAAATAAAACTTTATAATTACATCTGTCTTTTCTTTACAGATAACTACTCTTCTATGTTTAATGATATACAAAAAAATACAATCCCACTTTGCTAGATAGCTATGAACTCATGTATATGCCCGATCAGTATTCACTAGATTGCGATTATAATGCCACTAGAAAATCACTAGAATTGGGAAATTACTTTATAAAGTATTTTAAGAAAAGCAAAAAAAAATTTAAACTAAAATCATTCCCATATAAACGAAAATACACTCTAACATTCGAGCAGAAACAGACTCATCTAGATTCCATATCATAAAATAGAAATGGTAGACTTACATAACATACATTATACGGTACAAAATAAAATGGCGACTGAAATTTTTCTTGGCGAGAGTGACGCTACTTAGTTTTCCTATATTTTGATGTAATTTAGTCTTCGTTTTCAATGAATTCACTAGATTTACTACTAAAATTAAAGAAAATCCACTAAACTTTTCACCAGCCACTAGAACATGATTTATGTACACCAGACGTGTACAATCAATACACCAGTTTTGGTGTAAAATTCACCAAGTTGGCACTATGCCCGATATATTTAGAGTTCACCACTGCAGATCCCGCGCACTAGTAGTCTCCCCTCTTTCTAACCAATGACTAGTTATATTTATATTTTTTATCAGTTGTGGGTATGTTGCCCAGGTGGGTGCACGTGTTGTATCTCCTAAATCACTAACTTGTATATTATTAGACTTTGATTAAATATTAAATTCATACTCTAATTTTAATCATTTAGTGTATCGAATGAGTTTTTATTTAAAAAAAAAATAGTGTAATTATTAATAACATGCACAATTTATTAACAAATGTATATAATAAACATATGAAGAGTATGAGAACTCTTACCCAAAGCGTACTCGTACTTATTTAGAATGTTTAAATCAAATATTAACTACTATCCAGTATATTTTGGATTCTCAAATTCTCAAAATACTTCTACATCTTCCGCTATCATGAAATGAATTCTACCAACCTATACATACTTAATATCACATGTCATTTACAAATATGAAGAGGAACCTCAAAATGTACGAAATGTTAAATAGTTATGTATACAAAAATTTAAACATTAATTTGACGAAATACCTCGAACATCAGCTTGCATATACCCCAAAGTACTTCAGAATGGAGTTTCCTCGCAGTAAAAAACCAAAGATATTACAGAAGAGGTTCCACATTAGGAGCACAACGCCGATATTAGGATAATCGGAGAAAAATCTCCTTCAAAGCATCCGAGGTATATCAATATAGGCAAGACAACAGATACATGTATAATTCCACAAAAGAAAAGGTACCAAAGGTATGTTTATACAGCAATTTTTTTTCTAATGTTGTAAAATCTTGACGATGGTAAATACATCGATTCACAAAGAAAATCTCCTTGCGATGTCCAATATATTACAAAAATATAATTTAATTGGTTTCACTTGACGAAAAATAAAACAATTTTTAAAGAAGGTTTTTTCATTAGCAACAACAACCACCTCGTTTCCATGGACCCCAACTCATGAACTACATTGAGTCTTCACCTCTTTGAAATATTATCGAAATCTGGGAAACTTATTTTGAAACCATACAGTTACCAGGCGATAGATTTACACATTTAAATACCACAACTAGGATGCAAATTAACCTAATTATATACTGGATTTACAAACAGGTGTGTACATAAAATAATAATTACATCTACTATGGTTGGTGATTCATCCTATAGTATGTATCACAACAATATATATATTTTACCTTAGCGAACTGTCCAACTCCGCAAGGATCCGTACATACGGATTTTATCGTAGATCTCCTACCAAATTGGAGCTCGCCCATCTCCAGGCTTCCATTGTGCCAGCTCCCTACAGTAACATAGTTGAAGGAGCCATTTTCCAAACGTTGATAATTCAAGATAACATATTTTCCAGGTGGATCACCGTTCTCATCAAATTCGATCAATTCCTTGTGGTACATGAACGACACGTTCATAAGAAATTGCTGGAAAAAAATTATAAGATACAAAACATACCAAGTGAATACACCCGATCTGGAGTTGGGTAAAGAATTTCGAGGGAAGCGTGAACATTTAAAAAAAAAAGAAAATAAAAAAGTGACACTGTAATTTACAAAAGTTTTTTTAATTTAATTCCATTCAATTATTTGTCTAGCGTTTGCTAGTTTGATTTAATGCTTATTCTACTATTTTGTCGGTGAATTGTACGTGTGCGTTGTACGTTTTTTGAGAGAGGGTTTTCGTAAGAAAAACGATTGTAGAGTTTTGTCAGGCAGTTCCTTGTTCGACTATTAACGTGAGTAGACGTATGTTTGTAAATCATTGCTGCCATTTTGTAATTCATTTGATATTGAGATTTGATTTCTATTAAAATATAGCAATCAAGAAATTCTTTCGTATAGTTGTTAGTATATTGAAGTGTGCACTTTATAGATATAAGATTAATTATTATTTTTGTTCGGGAACATATTTTTTTAGTTATTATTTTCTCATTTTTATTTTTAAAGAGTTAATTTTTCCGTTATTAATTTTTTCTGATTCATTTTTATTTTATCAATCACCTCGTTTGGGTGAGTAGAAGCATTGTTCCTGCTGTTAGTTATTTTTAGTAATTTTCTAGTAATTGTCCACGCTTTTAATTTGAAACCACGTGGATAGAAATTGTAAGATTTTGGTTAATCTTCCTGAACAAATAGTTTATCTTTTGCTTTGCATAGGAAATAGCATTATCCTATTGTAATTTACAATCTAGTGCAGTTTTTATTTTAGGCCAGAACCTTCAGTTCACGGTTTTTTCTGCACCAATTGTAATTTAATCCTTTTTGATTAATAAATTTGTTTGTTAATTAGCATCTTTGGGTTAAAAATTCTGTTCTTTTATTTTTATTTTTAAACCTTTTCAATTTTTCGGGTAATTTAAGAAAGTTAGATTTCATTCACTCACATTTTACTTTTCGTGGTTAGATTCAAGTTTTAATTCGCGAGGGTAACTCTGAGGTTAATAGTTGTTCTTTTGCGTTCTTTAAAATGTTATCCGTTGAGCTAACTAAATTAATTTTCTCTTTTTCATTTTAAAAATCATTTTGCTTTTTCAATTCAATCAGTGCACAGCAGTACGTATATTTCCAAAATTATCGTACTTATGTAATATATTATTCAATACTACTTGTATTTATCGCATATGGTGGTGGTAAAGGGGAGGCGTGACCTCACGTGAGAGTTTAAAGGGGGGCATAGAGCCTGAAAGATTGAGACGATACAATCAATCCTTTGACCACAGAAAAAATGGAGCAAGATGTAGGATTTCTTGGAGTATGACAATTTTTGGATCATCACTTTCGCGATCGTTGGATTGGCCAAAGGGAGCCTAAACAATGACCTGCCAGATCGTCAAATCTTACACCACTTGATTTTTCCTCTGTAGGCATCTTAAGTCTAAGGTGTATGCCACGCGTCCAACTTTTTTACAAAAGCAACACCAAAAAAATTGTTAAAGACTGCCAACGAATAATAGAAATGTTGCGAAATGTCAGGAAAGCATTTGAAGCAAGTTTGGAGTTTAATGGTTACAAATAAGCGAAAAATCAGCCTCTTCAATATTCTACGTATATTCTTATTTCCCATTAAGAACATTATTGGAACATTCGTAGAATATTTGTGAACAAGCACAAAATATCCTACGAATAACCTAGGGGCCTCCCACACCATTTTCCAGACCGAAATATTGCCGTCCAGACTTCTGCTGAGGGCATCTCAAACTACCTGCGGAAGAATAGAATGGTAGAACTCATGTCCGACAGCCAGGCTGCTCTCAAAGCTTTGCTGTCTGTGAAATTTAAGTGTGAGGTGGTACTGGGATGAAAACTTAAACAGCTGGCGGAACATCTAAATGTTACATTGAGATGGGTGCCAGGCAGTGTTGGGCGAGTTAGGGGAAGTGAATAAATTTCTACAGCGATCATACGTACTCGTGTTTAGTCGGCTCTCAGTAAATCACTAGTTAACACTGCTCCCCACTCAAGGCGCGAATAAATACGAGTGTGTCTAGTCGCTGCAGAAATTTATTCACGTCTCCTATCTTGCCCAACACTGGTGCCAGGTCACTGTGTCATCAGAGGTGATGAAGTAGCTGACACGTTAGCAACAGGTGCCAGCGAGCTCCCGTTATTAGGTCCAGAACCGCTGATATGGCAGCATCAAAACGTATGTCAGGTCCCAACTTGCTGCTAGACGCTGCTCCTTTTGGAATGGACTCGCCGACGCAAGACACTGTAAATCTCTCGGGTTTCCATACGGATGAGGAAAGACTCCGTAAGGTAGTCTTTATGAACAGGAATAGGTTGAGATTACTCACAGGAATCTTAACTGGATACTGCACACTAAATAAACACATGTACCGCATTGGGCTAGTGAATTCTTCCTTGTGCAGAAACTGTGGGAATGCGGAGAAAACTCCTGCTCACCTTCTTGTCAACTGTCTGGCAATGGACAGGGAGAGGCAGACGCATTTTGGGGTGATGGATTGGAGGAACCCAGAGTCGGTAAGTTAACTCTCAGGCAGATTGCGAACTTTTTTGATAGAGTGCAACCTGACCGAGAGAGCTAAAATTGACAAAGGAGCACAATAGGTCTTTCTAGCCGAGTTTCCTTCGTCGGGTTACACCCGCCCATGGAAAAAAAAACCTGCCTAGAACAGTCTCGGAGTATACTGAGCCCTTGTGAGCACATTTCTAAAATATTCGAACATTCTCCGCACACTGTAAATTTTTATCAGATGAATTTAATTGGCAAAATACAAATCCATATGTTTTAAAATAAATATTCTACTAAATAAGTGAAAAGTTTGTTTCATTTCTCGTATGTTCCCTTTAGATGCAAGCTGAAACAGTTTTTTTTTTATTCTTAAAAAGACAATCTATTTATTTATTATATTATTTACATTAGATTTAAATTTTATTAGCTAGAATATGTTTGTTTATGGGCAGAAAATCGACAGTATCAATTGGAATAAATTTGGAAAATATTAGTTTGCAACCAGATATACATGGTAAGAAAATTCTTCATCAGAATGAACTATCAATTCTGTGTCTTGGTGCAAGAAGAGCCAATGTCAAAATCCAAATGGTTTTGAGATAATTAGCTGGCAAAGAATTTGTTCAAATTTGTAGCAACATAAGACATAAAACTCAAAACCACAAAAAAAAAACATGATATTGGCCCTTCTTGCACCAAGCGACAGAATTTATCGCTGACGTACACGTTAAGAAGTCGATTGCGTGCGTCTTGTATATGAATAACTTTCAACTAAAATTATGTTGCTTGTTTACCCATATTGAATTCAATTTATTAAAAACTTATTTTTAAAATAAGCAGGTTTCATACAACAGCTATCCCTTGACGAGGGCATATTGCTTACCTTGAATAGAGATCCGTTAAATTGTAACATATCATCGCATACTCCTTTGTAATTGGGACCGCATAGACTCTGTTGCATATTATGTAGACCATAAGCGAAACTGTAAATCGCTTTTATCACAAAACTTAATTTGGAGTCCTGACGATATCCATCAATCAACTCTTCCTCGCCTGCATTGGAAATAAAAAAAGCTGTTAACGATTATGAATGCCGGAAGAGTTTCTAACTTTTTGCCGGGGTAATATTGAAACTGACATGTAATTCATTTTTATGAAATCTTAGCGGTAATTTGTCAACGCCAGTGGAAGAAGAAATCATTATATTCAATTAGGTACAGTCTACGTTACGTTACTAAAACAAATACACTGATATACTTTGGTTTATTATAACACATGGATAATAGGAAAATTAAAAGTTATACAGGCTGATTCACTTACGATCCTCACCATTGGGATTTCACTTATTCTTAAAGATAGATGGCAGGTTTAAATTTGGCAAAGTACCTAAACTTTGTGGTTATTATGATCTCGAAAAGAAGGTAGACTTAGAACAAATGACCTTTGAGATTTAAAAAAAAAAACGGAAAAAAATAATTTTCTTATTTTGCCCTTTTTGCTACTTTTATTTGGCCTTGCAAAGGACAACTATACCTATATCAGCATTGCGAGCCTAGGAGACCCATAGCTCCATTGGTAATTTTCCTCTATCGGTTTCTATTCTTCGCTACTTCTTTTCATCTTGCTCCTTAACATATTTATATTCTTTCCCACTTTGGTCCTCCACCTTTCCCTTGGCTCTCTTCTCCTCTCTTTCCCCCAACTACCCCTGCCATTATTAATTCGGCATTCTTCACTCATTGACATTCTTTTCATATGTCCCATCCATCTCAGCCTCCGCGCCTTCATTACTCTTACAATATTTGCTTCTCCATAAGGTTCACTCAGCTCTTGGTTGTTCTTTTTACCTATATCTCTCCTTCCCTCTTCCCTCCAAATATTTTTGTTCAAACATTCCACTCCCATACTACTAGCCTTACTTGCACCGTCTTGTTTAGGGTTCAAATCTCACTAGTATACAAAATTACTGCCCTTATTACACTTTTATATATCTTTATTTTCAGTTTCCTTGATACACATTGCTTCCTTAACATCCTATTGAGTACTGCAATACATTTACTTCCTACCATCAATCTGGCTTGAATTTTCATTTCAAAACCAGGCCTTCTAGTAATTACCGTTCCTAGGTATGTTAAATATTGTACCTCTTCGAATTGATATACCCTTCCATTCTCCGTGTTTATTCTTAGATAACCCCCTATTCCAAATTCCTTATCAGATCATTCCATATATTTTGCTTTCTCGTCTTTTCATTATTTCTTATGGACACCATACTTTCTTAATTCTTCCTTGCTTCTTGTCAATATAAATCGTTAACAAACGCCAAGCATTGATATCTTCTCTGATATATTATGTCCGGCCTGTTAATGTCTGCCTCTTTATAACTCTTTCCAACTAAACAATGTCCCCGACAAGGGATCACCTTGTCTTACTCCCGTGTTCGAATTTCTGATTGTTTATTCTGACCATACCCTCTGTCTCTGACAATGTTAATTTAATCATTCTTATTACTTTATTACTAACTCCATTCGTTCCAACGACCTGTACAGTTCCTCTCTCCTTATTCCGTTATATGCCTGTTTAAAATCTACAAGCAGAAATAATTTTGCTTGTATTACCCTCAAAACAAATATCTAGTCCATCATAACCTCTTCCTTGTCTAAAACCACACTGACACTCCTCTAATTCCTGCTCTACCCTTCTCATTAATTTATTCTTAATGTGCATTGCCATTATCTTGTATACTATATTCAAGAGAAAAATACCCCTATATTTCGACATTATTTCATTAATTCCGTCGTTATTCATCACTTCCTGGTCTTTTATTCATTTTCAGGCTCTGTATCATTTCGTTAAGTTCCTCTATAGTCAGTGGTGTTTCTTCTGTCTCTCCTTACCATACCCTGTTCCACCTTCCTCTCTCTCTCTCCACTTCCTCGCCATTTAGTAATTCCTTAAAGTACTTCCTTCATCTTCCTAGAACATCTTCCTTGGCATTTAGATTCCTCTTTCCCTTCCTATCTTTGTAAAAGACTGCTTTGCTATCACGACCCTTTCTTTTTCCTTTTATTACGTGGTGTAGATTTCGCATCGGGTTATTTTTGTAATGGTCTCCAATCTCCTACAATACCTCCTCATTATATTTCGTTTTCTTCTGTCTTATTAGTTTTTTGGTCTTCTTTCTTTGTCTCTCATAAGCCATTTCTGCTTCCTCGTTTCATTCAGTATTTTTATCCGCAACTGTCCCCTTTCCTCCTGCATTTTTCATTAAACTATTGTTTTTTTTTTGTTGTTTCACTTTCTTGTGGCCATGGATATTCCTTCCTTTTCGCTCTACTTTTTAGCCTAATTGGTTTTCAAATGGTTTATTTGATTAACAGTTCTCCCATCTGATGACACCCATGTACCTTTATATATTTCTTTTCTTTCAAAGTATGTACTTACAATAGTCACATTTCTTTCCCTAGCCAGATGAATTAAGAATTTACAATTTTCACTTGTTTTTTTCATGGTTGTACATGTATGTATAGGTCACCCAATGTAGAATGGCCGGCGGCGCAGTAGCATTTGTGTAAGGTGGGGGTAGATAGTACAAGCACGCTCATTTAATTTGAAACTCCTAAAATTGTGCCGCGGAATGCTATCAGCTCTAGGCACTATCTACCCCTCTCCTCGAATGCGCATCTCAAAGGCCATTCTATGTTGGGCGACCTATACTCCTATTGTCGGTTGTATATCTCTTTTTTGCAATTTTTACATTAGCATGTCCTAATTAATATTCAAACGCAAAACAATACAAAAGTTGTTCATTCCATTCCTATTTATTTCAATCTATAAAAAGCTACATTCTTTTTCTTTTTTTTTTAAGTTAGGGTGGGCACCTATAGTCCAGGGACTTGAGCTAGGTGCTCATTGTACCGTCCCTATTAAATCTCTTAGTTCCACTCGAGCAACTTGGTGTTCTCTATAAAGGCCAGTATCTTGCCCAATAAAAACTTAAGAACCCTCGAGGACTCCAATAGATTCTTCCCGAAATGTTTCTGCCTGAGTACCTTTAGTTCCTTACATGTGCAGATTACATGTAAACTCGTTTCCTCCTGTAGTTCGCATTATCTGCACCACGGCGATTACGAAACACGCAACTTTTGCTCCACTCTGAAGAAGGTTCATAGACAACTTTAAATCGCGGACGAGGTCGTTGAGGTCTTCTTGACTTACAAGATGTGGCACGCAACAAGACGAATCTGGTTGAAACGTTGCATCCACATCCATATTGTCGCCTGCAAAACTTTCTTCGTTTATTTCGTCATCAGCACTTTCATCGCCGCTTAGTGTCATGTTTTGTGAAGGTTTAGGGACAGGTAATTCCGGACTGTGAGGTACTGGATCTCGGTGCAGATGGAATATTAGAATATTTTACAGCATGTTTGGATTTAGAAGTCATACCACTTATATTTGTAAAACAAAAATAGTAATCGGTAATATCTGATGGTTCCCTCCAAATCATAGGAATAGCAGCAAAAGGCATATATCGTTTACCTTTGCCCACGCTGTAAGAAGTCTAACACATGTAACACACCAAATATGGGAAGCCCAACTTTTGTTTTCATCACCTACTTTACACTTGAAATATTGCTCGTAGCACTTGTTAAGAAGAGGTATGAAAGACCGTTTTTGATATTTAAATGTCGATTCGTCGCAAAATATAGCAAAAAGAGTTCGAGTGGTAAAAATGCCAAGGACATGTCCACGTAAGCAACGTAAACAATGTCGGGGTATATGTTCATTCACAGAGCTCTAGTCGGCAACTGAAATAACAAGAGATGCTATCTAGGAACGGGAAATGCAGGCCTCAACACATCAAGACATGTTCAAACATTAAGCATTGCATGCTATTTGATAATTTCCGAGCTCTAGCCGACAACTGAAATAAGGTCAAGACATATTCTCTTATATCACATATCTATGCAGGCATATACATATATAGTATGGATAAGCGAATATTCTGGAATATAAAAACTAAGGATGATGGAGAAATGCTGAAAACATAATTGATATCAGTATGCAACAGTATATGGAAATCAGGCATTTTTGTGTTTGGGACAAAATTCTTGTTAACTTATAAATAAGTGAGATCGCATTGATTCGCAAAGCCGAAAATAAATTAGCCTGTATTTTAATCAAAGTGCAGTTTTAATCATCGTTTCTACTCAAATAATAATCTCAGAATCCTTTTTTTTTGTTTTCTTTCATTCTATAACAACGGCATGAAATAGTTTTATAAGAATTAGTCGGAACTTTTTATAGAAATAATGAGAAACGTTCAAGAATTTTATGGATTATTTTCATATATAAGCGACAGAAATACCAAACTGCTTATTTTTACCCTACCGTATCTTAAATTAAAAAAAAATAGAACTAACCACTGTGAAATATTGTCCTTTACTAAAATGAGAAACGCTTCTTATGACAAAGGCATCGCCTTACAGAAAAAAAGCGTATACCGTAACAACGGAAGTAAGAAGATACCACCTGAAACGTTTGATATTTCTTGTCCTTCGGATTTCCTCTTAGGGATTTTAGGATTTGTACTTGCAGCTTGTGTTATTTGTTAGTCACTGTGTCGGCCAACCTACTTCCTTCAAACTACTTAGCCGGAAGTGTTGCATTTAAAATGCCATTATCTCCGGCAGCATAATTTTTTCAATCTTCAAACATACGTACGCGAAGCTTGCTAATGAATGGAGCCTCGTTACTTTCTTAGTTCTTTATTTATTATTAAAACATGACGTTCGTATTAAAAGTAAGCCAAAAAGCTGGACAGAGAAAAAAATCTTCAACACAACGTTTTTTAGAAAAAAGAAGCGTCACGGCATTGAATTTTTGTTACAGTTAAACGGCCTTTTATTTTTTCATCTATTTTATATTAATAATTAATTAATTAATTAATAATTAGAAATTATTAAAATATTTTAAATGATTAAATTATCTCTATTGGAATATCCGAATGAGAAAGGGGAAGGAATTTTATTTAGTTAATAATTTTTTTTTTGAATATTGTAAGAAGAGAGAGGAAAAATTTCTTTTAAATAATATATTCGTGTTATCCAAAAAACATCAAAAAAGTTTTAAATATATGGGTGGAAGAGAGAATCAAATTCATTTTAATTCAATTTCATGAAATTATCATTATTACAATAGCCTGATGAGAAAAGGGAATTCTTTTTTTTACTTATCGAATTTTGTTTTTGAACAGCAGGGTGTTGGAGGGATGATTTTAATACTGAAACCGTTTTTTCTCTTGTATATTATAGGAAGAGAGGGCAAATTTCTTTTAAATAATAATTCATCATGTTCTAAAAAATTAATAATTAAATTCATCACCTTGAAAGTAAGCATTAGAAAATCCTTTATATACTTAAAATATTTTTTTCTAATATATGGGTGGAAAAGGGTACGAAAAGAAATAATTAAGTTCAGATTTTTAGAATACCACGGTGAAATGAAGTAGTAAAATATTTTAAATGATTAAATAATCTTTGTTGGAATACCCTGATGATTTTTTTTTAATCATCAACTTTTTTTAACACAAATATGTTCGAGAGGTATTTTTTAATGAATATTGCGGGGAGAGAGGGGTCAAATTTCATTTAAATAATTAAATTCATTTTTTTTAGAACACCGTCTTGAAAAGAAGAATTAAAAATATTTTAAATGGATAAATTATTTTTTCTAATACCGAGGTGGATGAGGGTGCGAATTTCTAAACAATTAAATACAATTTTTAGAACACCGCGGTGAAATGAAATATTAAAATATTTTAAAGATTAAATTGTAATCATTGAAATATCCGGATGAGAAAGGAGAAGTTCTTTTTTTAATAATCAAATTTCTCTTTTGAAATCCAGGGTAGCAGAGAGAGAGTGATTTTTTTTTAATGAGTACATCACTTTTTCTTAAATATTGTGAAAGGAGAGGGTATAAATACCTTAAATAAATAAATTTCATTTTCTTTAAACATCGTCTTGAAAAGAAGCATTAAAATGTTTCAAATGGTTAAATTATTTCCTTAATACCGGGATGGAAGAAATGATGAATTTTTTTGAAATAATTAGATTAATTTTTGTATAACATCTCAATGAAAAGATGCATTAAATACATTTTAAATGATAAAATTGTCGTTAGTAGAATACCCGGCTGAGAAAGGAAAATGATTTTTTTAATTAATTTTTTTTTTTTTTGGAAAAGCAGTGTGTCGGAACGAGTGTATTTTCGTAATAATTAATTTTTTTAATATCGCGGTAAAAATTGCTTTTAAATAATTAGATTATATCTTTACAACGCGGCCTTGAAAGCAAGCATTGAAAATGTTTCAAATGATTAAATTCACTTACAAATATAAGAAAAAGTCTTTTTTAATCCTTACATATATTTACTATACTCTGTTGGTAGTTTCAGCTTGATTTAGCCATAATCAGCCAGAATCCATGCAAAATGAGCATTTACATAAATAATAGTACAAATTACAGTCAACAATCTAAACCTTGTTATATATAATACAGAAAATTTATAAAATATAGATGATTTTAATTTTAAAAAAAATATTTCTAAAAATTAAGGTTACTGGCAAAAATTGTTTTAAATTAACATTGAATAAAAAGGGCGGCAAATTAAAAGTTATTTTTCTTTTAATTTTATTTTTAAATTTGAATTAATTTTTATATTCTTCAACTTTTCAGCCTTTTCATAAAACTCCCACATTTTTTCATATTTAAAACCTTTAATTAACTTTTTATTCACACTTTAAAACAATCTTTGCCAGTTTCAACTTAAAATTGTTTTAAATATATTTTTTTAAATTTTCTAAAACTTACATTCTATACATAAATAATCTCTATTATATAGGACTTCTATGAACTTTTGACTATAATTACTATTTTAATATTTAATTTGTATTACTTTTCATGGAAAGAATTTTATATAGATTCTGGCTGATGAAGCCGAAACTACTACCAGAGTATATTAAATTTATGTAGGAACTAAAGATAACTTTTTTCTTATATTTGAATTAAACCTCTTACGACATGGACCTCCTTCAAAATTCATTTTTGTTGTGAGAGGAAGCATACAAAATGTTTCACATGATTAAAATCTTTTTTTATATACCAATGCGTGGTTGATCTTTTCTTAAGCGTTTTTGTTCACAACACTGACAAGAAAAGGTTTCTTTTCTTTCCAGTGTAGTTTCAAATTTTTGTCAGTCATATTTGTAATGCATCTGACGGATTTGTGGAACATAAAATAATTTCTTCACTTAAAATCATATTTACTGCCGTAACGACAGCGTTAAAACCACCAATGCGTTTGTGTTACTCACCCGTGCACGTGTTTCTCCAACCGTTGTCATTTCCGAAGGTGCAATTGAACCTCGCCTCCCAAAATTCTCGAAACCATGGATTCCGCGTGTTATTGTGCGGCTTCAATCCCAAGTAGTAGTTGGTAAATTCTCCAATGTACGGCGAGTGGATTCTTATAGATAAGCTGCCCCAAGCTTCGCTTTGTAAGCTCTCTACCACGTCGCTTCTATCACCCCATCCGTCGCTGTAAATGAAAAAGTTATATTAAATGTCGTAATCAAAGGCAACGCGTTAATTTGAAACTCGAAAAGGGAAAATGAAACCTATGTTCGTCAGTATTTTCCGGTAAAATGCTCTGGATCAAAAATTAAGACGCAAATTAGTTCAACGTTGTTCAGTCCTCATTTTCTACCAGTTGCTCTTTAGTTTAAACAAAGATGATGGTGTTACCGTTCCTGATTGACGTCAGTGTGTAATAAAAATCACAATAAAGGATTAAGTTGGGTCATGATTAGGATAATTTTTATTTAAATTTAATTTAAATTAAATGACCGAAAAATATTTTAAAATTTCCGCAAAATAAACATTTATTTGAAAATTGTGAAATAATAAAAAGGATGTCCTTCTTCACTATATTTAGTACAAATATCTAGATGACTACATGTTTCGGCTCTTTTAAGCCATCTTCATAGTCTTCAATACACATTATTAATTGTAAAATGAATTTAATACATAAAAATGCCGTATAAGTTCTTATTAAATTAAAAGCGGATTCGTTTAAAGTTTGAAGATAAAATTTGTAAGAGTCTTTTTTATATATGTTCTGTGTACAGGTAAGAAGAAGTTTAATAAATAGTACCTATTAAAATTTAAAAAGTTATATAATATAGATAATTAAAATAGATATATGATAATAATATAGATTACACTTACATGTGTCAAAAGGAACAAAGGAAACAAAATAAAAAATGTCATAAATTTTAAAAATTCTTGAATTGTAACTAGTAATATTAGAGGAAGAATACGAAAATGACCTCACAATGTGTCTGGATATTTATTTATTATAACGGTCAGCTATCGAAATCGGCAAAAATAAATAATTTTCAATACAAACACTGGGATTCTAATGAGCAAGGAATGTTGATAAGATATTATTAAACAAAAAGGCTCGATTATTTGATTAATAATAATCGGAAAATAATCTTGTGAAGTTGCAATTATTTGACGAGTATTTATTATTACTTAAATTCTATTGTAGCGTTACTACACTGATCTCAAAATGGCTAGTAAATTGTTGAAATGCCATACTACGATTCTATGCTACTATAGCACACAGCTGTGTAACGTTTATTTATTTCAGTCTCAAAGGTATGTATTGTAGTGCTACGAGATAGCACACAACCCGGTATAAAAAAAATAAAATGCAATACTCTATTTAAAATATTTACAATCCTGTTTTAATCATCCCAGTGCCATATATTTTTATTAACTTTAGGATGGGAAGTGCAAGGTAAGCAACTGACAGATATCGTAAGCTGACATGTTTTATACCTGTTTATCATTCCTTTTTTAACTCTAAGTTTAGTGTCTACAAGATTAATAATAGTTGGTAACACTTACGGGTAAATAATGCGCTACGATTGGTTAGCAGAAAATACATTGACGTCTCGTGGCCTCGTTTGATATTTTACACATATGACATAGGGAGAGGCTTGTTTACAAACAATTTGTTTACGAATTGCTTGCGATATCGCGCTTATTTTATCATGGAATACATTATATTCTGGATTATTTATTAAGTGGTGATGAAGACTGAGACAATGCACACTTATTAAGACACAAACAACGGCCCTACACAGTGAGACCGAGAATTGATCATTGGTATGATAATAATTTACGGAAGAAAAGATTTTTTCCTATTCTAGCATCCAAAATAACTACAATTGTACGCAACATTAACATTAATAGTGGCAACCGCTGTTACATAATATAGCTAGGTATTTCTTTCTGTAAATAAACAACAGTTTTCAATGCCTTCTTTAATCTATTTTAATAAACAATAATTCTATAAACCAAAATATAAGCAATATCACATATTAAGCTAAATTCAGATCCTGTAGATAACTAAATAACAAAAACAAAATCGCTATTCTCATAAATAAAAAGTATACAAAAAAAAATAACTCCATTATTATAAATTTTGTGTAATATTCGTCTTGTAATTGGAATTGGTTACCTGCTTACATTTTGTAGGTTATGATCACCGGTGATCATATGACCATCAAGCATCTGATGGATATCTACATTACCTTTCAAATCAAGTGCTGGACAAATTTATCTGCCATATAACCGTTATCTACCAGATAATTGCACTTGATAAACGGTTTAGATTATTTATCTCTCTATTACTATTTTATCTGTAAGTTAATTTATTTATCCTTGATATAAACGTTCAATGCCATGATAGCTTTAATTGCCAAGAATGCGGGTGTGAATTTTCGAGCACAACAATCTGGAACACGCACCAGGTATCAAAAAATTACGAATGAGTACATCCCCATTTATTCTTTAGTATAAGCCGAGATGCTATGAGATTCTCTTGTCGTCTGTTTTCACATCCAAAGTCACATGTGCTTGTTTAAGTAAAATTCTGCGTTTGAAACTCTTATAATCCATGTGTGTATACAATTTGGCCTGAACCCTTTTGCGGGATAAGTAACAATATAATACTGAAGTAACTGAAAAGAGAAATGGAGCAGAGAAAACCTAATTATTGGGAGAATCTC
Organism: Protaetia brevitarsis; assembly: GCA_004143645.1. Taxonomy (NCBI): domain Eukaryota; kingdom Metazoa; phylum Arthropoda; class Insecta; order Coleoptera; family Scarabaeidae; genus Protaetia; species Protaetia brevitarsis. The sequence continues at coordinate 165,797 of RXPK01000260.1, forward strand.
CAATGAATGAGGTAAAGTAAAATTCTTCTGGGAACCTAGAACCAGAAGAGGTTTCCAGAACGCATCAACCTGCGTAAGAACAATGTTTGCATATTAACAAGAATACTTTCAGGCCATTGTAAACTAAAAGGACATCAGAGTAAGCTTGGATTCGCAAAGGAATCTGAATGTAGATTTTGTGGATACGTTTATTTTGAGGTTCATTTGGGCGCAAAATAGCTTTGGAGGGACAAAACGACGCACATCACTGGTAGGTCAAGTACGGGAACAGCAAAAGGCGGCCTCGGTGAAAATGTACTTCAAATTATGGAGAATGGCTCGGACAGGAACATTTCCTCGGGAAAATCGTGGGTAAAATTATTCATAATTATTATATTAATATAAACAATTTTGCTTTAATTAACCATTATTTTAGGTTGGAATTTTGAATAAATAGGATGTTATACAGAAATGCAGCTAAAATTAATCAAAATTACTGAGATGCGTCCGTTTCTTATGCAGGTTGGCTAGTGAATGATCAGAGGGGTACGACTGTTTCATTAGACAATGAAAACTACAACATCGTCCCCTGTTTCTCGTTCCTGTACTAATGTTGACTCCATTTTAATTTTCTGTATGATTATCTCCTTCTGTCCGGCTATTCCCTACAAATCACTCACATTTGTGCGTGTGCGCATATTTTGTGTTTTGTTTATTGACATCATTTTAACATTTTCATGCAATTTGTTGGCGTCGTTTGGTGTTGCGATTTTGTACACCCTTTATAATTATTTTAAACGTGTTTGTAACAGTGAGAAGGCTATTATAACATTTAATATGTCAATAATATACTGATCGACCATTCATAATAAGCAGACGTATAATTAAGATTCTTTTAAGATTTTGTGCGAAGAAGATGCATTATGGGTGGTATTATATACAAAATGAAAATTATGGAGTTACCTTCTGAAGGAATTACAATCTACATGAAGTGAATATGAATAGCTACCACATTTGTTAAAATCTGGAAGATGGACGTAACAACCTAAAAAAAAGGTCCTCCATATATTAAAACTATAATCAGAATGAAATAATAAGTAGGACAAATTAATTTCTCTGATGAATATGGATTAATAAATGAATAATTGATTATAAAATTATTCGATTACGGATCTTTCTATTTTGCCCACCACTAATTTACAATAGGTTTATATTAGTATCGGTGTTGAACCAATAAATGTGATTGAACTATAATGGTGATATAAAATTTCTGTTTATAGATGCGGCAGACTGTCAACAATATGAAAAAAAAAGTTGTTTCCTCATCAGCAATGTGAAAAATGTCTCATGTAAGTTGAGAGTAAAAGATAAATTCCCGTCTACATACGTTATAATATATTATTTTAGGTAAATACCTTATCCATCGTGGTACCCGTAATGTTATTCAACTTCTTGGGAATGAAGACTAATGATTAGGAAATCTATATTGAATAAAGTAGGCACTGTAAATGCAGCTTTAAAATTCCTTGAAATGGTACACGTTTCAATATACAGGTTTTCCACGGAACTGGCTGGTTAGAAGTTTTCCGGCTTAAACGAAATTCCTCAAGTTTTAAAATTGGGGTTTGCAACAAATTTGGCACTTTACTTTCTTTATAAAAATTTTCACCTTTTTTGCACTTCCGGTTAACGGAAGTCGCCAACGAACTTTGTTATTTTAAAAGGAACACCCCTATATATTATTATATTTTTGAATTTACCATAAAATTCTATGACGATTACCATTAGGGTATCTTATACCTATCTTCAACTGTTTCTAAGATATTACGATTTTTGTTAAAATTTTGACATTTACATTGTTGTATGTAATTGATTAATTCTCACTTGATTTAAGTGTCAGAAATCTCCGACTTTGAAATCAACAAGTACTAACATTGTTTTACCAAAACGTGGAAAAAAAAATCAGTGACATTATACAGCCTGTTTAAAAATAGTGACATATCCAAGATTTGAATGTTGAAAACTTAATTTTTTCAATAGAACACCCTGTACATTTTTCTATTTTTGGATGTACAATTAAATTCTATACCGATTTGCTGTAGCATTCCCTATACCCATCTTCAGTAGTTTTCTTTTAAATTACTCGTTTTGTTTATTACCGCTTTCAAATGGCCGAATAATTTCTATCTAGTGGGCCATGACATTAACATCACAACAATTTATTATTATTAGTAAGTATTATTGTTATAATCATTGTTTGTTACACGTCGCGTGTTCAGATCGATGAATATTATTATGGAACTTATGAATTAGATAATGAAAAATATTGAAGGAGCTTATTTTAACCTGGATACTTTAAATTTATTTTACATTCACTGAGAATGCAGGATGAACTTATAGAGAATTTACGGTAATTATAGGAATTTATTTTCGGCTAATATATCTAATAAAATTCAGAAAACTTTGAAATATACATTACACAGATTACACAGTGTACGCAACTTTTGGTACTACAAGCAAGATTTAATGATTCGTGTGTGACGAGAACGTTTGATGAATTAGACCCAGTTGAAGTGAGAAGAAGTATAAGGCGATACATTAAGACGTTGAATAATAAAATGCTTGGATGTAAACGGAATTCACATTGAGCATTTTTTTTTGATGCTCTATGCTCTATGTCATGGTTCAAGTTTATGCTGCTTGTAAATTGCATTTGTTAAATATGCATGTATCTAAATATTCTTCATAAAAACCTTTATAATTTTGAAAATACTTTAATATATCAAAAACTTTAAAACACTTGTCTGACAAGCACACTACGTTTTAGTGAAACAATTTTTGTTATGTTGTCGTCGTTATCGTTTATGCCATTTCCCTTAATTTGAAATCAAGCTACTAAGAGAAATCATTTCAAAATTTTCTGGATTCCGTTAGATATATTAACAACCAATAAATTCTTAACTTAATTATGTAAAGGATGATAATTTCCACCATTTTTTCTACGCGTGATTTTAACTTAAATTCATTTAACTGCGAGTCATATTTTTAGGAGGTCACAACTCCGCTCCTTAAATTTTACGCTGCGGATTTAGATTACGATAAGGAGAGAGTGGAAATGTAAAACGGATAAGTCTCAAAAATAACTTCCTCGTTAATTAGTTTAGTTTATCGATGCAAAGCAACATTTCCATATGTACGTTGATACATACATTAATGTATACGGACCCTATAAATATGTAACATATCTCGTGAAGATCGAAAACATACAACACGACATCTCAAATTGTTAAACCGGCAGAAGTATTTCATTGATGCAAGCATATAAATCAAGGAACTTATAAAATTATTTGGAAGCTAAAAAGTAATCGACCTGGAGATACCTGCACGTACTACAGTGATGTTGTTATTTGACATACTTTGTACTCTTTTTTTGGAAATATAGATTTTTTTTCAAAATAAAAACTGGCCCTTTAATAAAATATTATCTGCAAAGAAAATGTTTACAGATTTTAACACTGATCGTAATTGTAGGAACGAGACTCACCGACTCCTAAAAATTCACCTCGTCTCTATTAATGGAATATTTGATAACGCAATAGGTAAAAGATAAACAATTCTTCAATATCCTCTAGATGCATGCATATTTAACTGACTAAAGCTATTACCTGCCGATAAATAAAAATCGATTGGTCATGTTGAGCCGTTTGGCAGCCTGCAGTAAGCCCCTGACCGTCAGACCTTCGCAGAAACAAACGACAACTACCGCCCTCGACTCTTGATGCAAATTACGAATGACTTTATCGAATGCTGAATTATCGGCGTTACTTAAAATAGAATCTTCTTTGGCGATGCAAACGTCCACATCAGCTAACAGCTCTCGAAAAGCTTGTATACCAGCTTGACCATAATTTTCTGAAAATAAAAAAAAGTACATACTAAACCCATAACACAATACCTCGAAAAAAAAAGTAATGATTAAAGGTTTTTAAGGATACGTTTACGGTTGGATCTCATCTACCGCAACATGTATTCTAGCTAAAAATAACTTTCTTGCAATAAGTAACTACACAACTATCCACGCTGACCATAATCTTCCTGTTGTAATGTTTGGACGCTTTGAGTGTTGTAACTGTTCAAAAGGTGTAGTTTTTGACACGCAAAGTTTTGAGAAAGACGAAAACGGTTTGCAGCACGTTTTGAGCTCAATGGGATTGCTCAACATTGCATCAACTGTGTCCCATGTTTACATTATTTTCGTTAAAGATATTGTATATACAAGGTTATGCACGTTTTGCGGCACGAAATATTTCGATCAAAATACACGACGTACGTACATAAATTTCGAGGATGAACCTATTATGGTTTTAAAATTATTTTCATATTGCACAGAGTGTTCCGAAAGCCTTAAAAAAAGTATCAAAGTTGCATTTTTTTTGATGGAACCCTCTGCATATTGTCGCATTTTTGGATTCCTGTAATAAAGTTTACACACCTTAAGGTTTTTTAAATAATTCGAGTTTTGTGAAAATTTAAGCTATCATCATGTTTTAAATACTTAAAGACTAATTTAAGTTATGTATCAAATTTACAGTAAAATGTACAATAGACTATATTTTATAATCCATAAATTATAAATAAAACTTGCCATCTTACACACAGTGTATAAAAATTGAAACCAATCAAATAAGGTAAAAACTTGATTAGTTTAATATAACGCCATATTAATTTGCCGGCAAATGTACTTTTTAATCACCTATTGTATAAATAGCTTAAACTTATGTGTTATAGTTAAGTTAACAACTGATTTAACAAATGATTATGTTCTATAACAAATCTTTATGTTACTGTTTCTTGCTGTTATCATTGATTAAATATGACTATTGTTTATGTTAAGAGGCACTAGTCTGTCAGTTACAAAATATGTTTTTGCTGATTTTTTTGTCGTTCTTTTGTAACACTTTCACTTTCACACACAAGGGCTTGCACTGGGTTCTACAACGATGCCAGTTGTTGCTTTCGGCTACCGAAAGCCCAACTGTTAAACCAGGCCCCGAAAGGGATGGGGGACTTGGCTTAACTGCACGGACCGAGAGGAGATCAACCTCAACAAAAACCTAAATCCTTAAGGGGCGGACTAGGCTGATGGGATGCGTGGCTGGATAGAAGACCAGTCTACTAAGTCCAAACCTTGGGGCACTTGGCGCACCCCATTGTATTTAGCCTTACGTCGGCATGCGGGGCTATGTGAAGGTGGACCTTTTCTTCCCTAGCTACTCGTGGGATCAACCATGGAGGAAGGACGTTTATTAGCGGGACGACACCGCTAATAAACAGGAATTGGAGCAGGACCTCCATAAGAAACCTTCCACTTCCAAAGTGAGAATACCTCACAAGGAAGGTACAAAGAGAGGAGCAAAACGACTGGAGCAGACTTGGGGAACAGGCAATGGCAAATCCATCCCCTCTCAATTGGTAGCACTGGTGCTACTCTCAAGGGCGTTGCACGTGGGACTACGTGAAATCGAAGAGGAAGACTTATCTAACCTGGGGCCTTTCGATATCCTACACTTTCTGAAAGGAATAGGATTGGAAGGCCAGCTGTAAAACAGCAAAAACAAGGGACACAATAGATCTTTTAGGCCGCAGTGTAATATTACCGTTGCAATATACAGGGTGTATCAGATATAGAGGTAAATATAATAATGTGTAGCAGCTGTAATCATATACGATCAAAAAGTTTTAATGCACAGGGGGTCTATCTGTCAGCATTAACGAGAAAAAAAAATATTTTGTAAATACCGTGGGCTAGAGCCGCACCTGTGCCCGACCTAAATGCTGTCCCGAGTATACCCCCATATACCACTATCATTCAGCCATTACCGCTGTTAGTTTTGGGTAGATCGCCGCTTGGAGTGCACACCACTTCGAACACTTTATTTATATTCTTCCTGTCTCGAAAAAACGATCCTTTTCAGGACCATCATGATATCATATAAAGAAAATCGAAGCTTGATGCATCAGCTAAAGCGCGGGAATGTATGGATTCATTTTCGCGCGACATCATAGTAAAAAGGCGTGTTTGCAAATTTTCTGTATTTACATTTATTTCTGTTTAATTCGATTTACTTCATTTTGCGTTATATGATTAAATAAATCCAAAAGAATAACTCAGATTCATTGGTACCGTTTATTAACAACAACTCTCGATTCGACAAAGCAAAAGAAAATATTTACGTCTTTTGTAACTACTGAAGTCGCATATCCGGTGAAACCCGAACGTCTTATCAGGATATTAAAAATAATACTTTGTAAACTTACGTAGAATGCTCTTAAGAAATAAGAAATGTTTATTTTATAAAAAGAAAAAATTTAAAATGCCTCCGTTTTGCTATTTTTACAAGGGCCTTTATTTATTCAGAGTGACGTTAAATGAATTTACGGCATACCATTAAGAATAATACTAAATGAGTACAATGTATTTATACATAATACCAAGTTTAGCGGGTGTTTAACATGACGTTTCCTTGCATCAGGCGAGGACTAAAGAATTTTTGGCTCTAAATTTTACTTTTTTTTATTTTTTAATGATGAAATCCGTTTCGGCGGGTTTGTGGTTTAATATGTCGTGTAGTTGCACACCCAAGCAAAATTTACTTTTTTATTTGATACACCCTGTATACATACTGCTGTGTACTAATGGTACAAGCATAAATGCAAAGTGAAATTGAAAATGACAAAAAAATAAAAATTTAAATTTACTAACTCAGCGATTGAAAATTTAAAAGGGCGCAAAGACTTAATAACCTCAAGGTTATTTTTCGGAATTGAACTATTCATAAAAATAAAAATGTGGCGTAAGTAATCAAAATTTATTATTTAAAAAAAAAAACATTTATTAGCAATTAACAGGCAAAATAAAAAACCTTAGACTGAAAGTCCTGGCGAAATCAAAACCTGCATGAATTTACAACTAAAAAGGACAATGCAAATTTAACTAACAAATGGTAGATTTGTTCTAGAAGAAAATTTCTACTGCACAAAAAAAACACGTGGTTTCAAATTTAAACCAACCAAAAATTAAATTTACACAATCGAATTTAAATTACAAGTACAATGCTTCTTCTCACCTTACACGAGGTGATTAACAAAGAAAACTAATTTGAAAACAAGAAACGGAAAAAATTTAACTCTTTAAACAAAAAAAACAAAATTCTCTAAAACAAATTATAATAACGGATCTTATACCAATATGTGCACAATAATATAATATCAATTATTATTTAAATGGAGTTCCTCGATTAATGTTCTAAATTCAAGTTAAGCGAACAAAATTTTAATATAAATTGAAATCACCAATTCGGTAACCAAGCAAATATAATACATGTACTTACACACGGCATCAATCTAAGGAACTGCCCTAAAGAGGCCCAAACTCACACACATATAAAAATTAACATCTGCGTGCTACAACGTCGCACGAATTGCAAAGAAAATTCCTCGAACTATAACAATGAACAAAATATATACACTACCGGTGAACGCCATAAGTACAAATGAATGAAATTAATATACACTGAACAATTAAATACTTTAATTCATTAAACAATCCTATTTAACAAAATCTTGTCCAATTAAAAATTTAGAACTGTGGAAACACAGGCGTAGCATTGATAGGGATAATTCGGAATAAATAAAAGCACAAATTTAAATTTCCGAAACCCGGGGTGCCATACCATAGCAATACGTATGTACATACATACAACACTTTCACTTTTCTTAAACTGATCTAATAGAACCGCAGAAACTGCTGATTTAGGATGCTTTCTTTCAGAAAATCTTCTTTGTTCTACTATTGTGCATATATTTTAGCTTAGACAATTAAGTTGCTTTCAGATTAAAAATATGTATATATAACTTTAAAACTTTGAATATACCAGTGTGGAGCAAGATAGGAAAAGTGAATAAATTTAGCGACTAGGAACACTCGTTTTTGTTCGCGTCATGAGTGGGGAGTAAGGTTGGATAGCGATTTCCCAAGAGCCGACAAAAAAAAGCATGTCTAATCGCTGTAAATATTTACTCACTTCTCTCATCTTGACCAACACTGGAATATACCCACTTGCTTTTAGTTTGATTTACTTTAGTTTTAATGTTAAAAAAAGGCATTGGAAAAACACATTAGTTGTCCTTTAAATTTAAATAATGTAATTTAAATACGATATTGAAGATTGCAGGTGTGGAAAGTGGAATAAAGTAATTCCGAAATGTAAAGAAAATGAAAAAAACAATTTTAAGCGCATAAATACCGGCATTCCAATAGAAAGAAAATGTGAACTTTCTAAAACGGTAAACCATTAAAACAAATTGAATATTTAAAGAGCATTAAGATAGCTTTCAACACTATCACTTTAGCTATGACCTATGACAAAAACATGTATACAGTTTTACCTTTAATACCTTTTTTGTAGGAGGAAGAATGCTTTATGCACCTTCAGGCTGTTAGCCTGGTGTGTGGGACTCTCACCCACTAAAAAACCTCCTCGTCGAGCAAGATTCCACCTCGATATCGTTTATCATATTCCGTCAAAGTGGCGCCCCGTATTTAACGTGCGCCCATCTCCTGCTTCTTGGTCGTCAAAATCGTTTTTGCGGAAGCGGAGACCCCCGTATCGGAGGCTTAGATCCGCGATATTGCAAACTGGAGAGTCATCGAAGACTACACAGGTAGCGATCACTAATACATAGTCTTCGATATCACAAAAGCATTGTCCGGAAGGCTGATCAACGAACGGCGCCCTCCGGAAGCGAGGTGGAATTCCGCAAGGCTGGACGAGGAGTCTCTGGTAGCTGCCGACCAGAATGAGATTATCAGGAGGGTGGTTTCCGCTGAGAGGGCTACCGCGATTTCCTTGCTGCGACTGATTTTACATTGCTTAAAAAATATTTCTTATAGCTGTATAAGTAGAAAAAAGTAGTGCCATTATGTTTATGTACCACTTTTTTTTTTAATTTAAATCACTCTATATTTAGGACTTATATAATCTAATGTCGTATATGGTAATCAATTGCAAGAACAGTTTTTTCTCAATTTCCAGCACAAAGCTTTCATCCAACTGTTAACAACATATAAGTGGTTTTGTATGTGAACAACAGGAACGGAAGATGTAATTAAAATGTAAAACGAGAATTAATCACGTGTTATTGACGTTATTTAAGTAGGTATATTTATATGTATGTACATTTGAAAGGTGCTTCAATACTCACTCAACAGAGAGCTTGATGAGAAATCAATGGTTGCGCATTTATATGGCGAATAAATAACTGTGTTTAGATATTACGCAATATGTAAAAATTAGAGATTTCTTTATTCACATTTTCTTTAAAAGAAAATTCAATTTCGGAAATTTGTGATAAAAAGTTGTAGTAAAATCTAGTATAATTTAGGTTATATTCTAGATACTAGGTATTCTAGATATCTATTCTACAAGTAAACAAAATAACTGTCCATTAATGAAAATTCAAATTTTCCGGAGTTATTTTTGATAACTTGCCTACGACTTTGCATTTCCATATTAAAGTAAATTCCTGGAAATTTGAAAGTGCACTGGTGGCAGCAGCGCATATTACTAAAGGATTGCGCAACAGCTTATTGATAGTTTACTACTCACAAAAACTTCCCATAAATAGTGCAAGTAATTCGATTTATTTAAGAAATGGTACAATAAGGGTGTTTGTGCTATGGATATAATGAAAATTCCATCATTTATCTTAAAATCTGCAATCAGTAATTTTTTTTCGTAGTTTGAGGTATTCATCAATAAAGATCATTTCACTCAACCGTAACAGTACAGATTCTTACGAGCAATGTGTTATCGTGTTGTCGTATTTTCTGTAGACCTTAAGTTGCTGTTATTTGACTAATATTTGTTGACTTGAAGTGCCTTCAATGGGTTAAGTTCTTTAACATTATCTGTATTTCTCAAACTGACATTTGTGATATAAACATCTGAGGATTAAAGCTTATAAATGTAAATTTCCTACACAAAGAGATTTGGCAACTGAGTACGCAAGTGCAGCAGTGGAGACACCAATTCATATTACTATACTGGATTCACGATAGGAATATAGCGTTGGAAAAGATAAGCTTATATTTTGAACATTTGCTATTGCCTCGTACTTAATTAATATTACATACGACCTAAGCCGTGCTTTCGATTATGTAGATCATACTGTTTTATTGGCTAAACTGGAATGTTGTGGAATACGTGGAGTTATCACGAAATGATTTGAAAGTTAATTAAAAGGATCAATTTACTAATATTAAACATAAGGTGTGCAGTAAAGCTAATTTTATAAAATCAACGAGCATACTGGTTAATAAGGGTGTTCGGCAAGGCAGTGTTTTCGGACCTGTTCTATTTCTGATACTTCTTAATGATATAATTACTACCTGAGAGATTTTAATTTAGCAATATATGCTGATATTAGCTTAGTCGTGTCTCATCTGCATATCAATGTACATAAGTCAAAATAGTGCTAATTTACTATTAAAAGAAATGCACAACTGGTTTTCTCAATGTTCTTTATTTTTGAATGCAGAAAAAAACTAAGTACGTGATTTTTCATAATATACGTAATAGACCGGTATTTAATAGTCATGGTTTTTCATAAAATAATGAAATAGACCGCATCCAAGAATTGGAGTTTTTGGGAATAACTCTTGACGATACTTTATCATGGAACACACACTGTAATAATTCAATAACTAAACTTAACTCATTGTGTTACCAAGTGCGTAATTTAAAAACTAGAATAGATTTTAATGTTTCATTCTCATTTTATTATGCAAATATACATAGTAGATTGTCCTATGGAGTAGCATTTTGGGGGGTATCGTCGCATAGTCAGCGTGTATTTGTAGCACAGAAACGTGTCATACGAAGTATGGTAACAATAAATAGTAGGCAGTCATGTAGACCGTGGAACATTTTACCATTGTCAGCAATATTTATATACGAACTGTTAATTTTAGTATTCAGAAACAAAAACGATTTTTTATGTAATAGTGGCGTTCGCCATCATAATACTTGCTTGAAGTCTAGTTTTCATATACCACAGTTTAATTCTGAATTAGTTAAAAAGTCACCACGAATTTAGGGTTTAAAAATTTTCAACACTCTCCCTCAAGATATCAAATCCATAAATAGTAAGTCATCTTCTAAACGTAGAATCAAAACATTCCTTCTACAAGAGTGTTTATACTCTTTTGTCTTTTATTGTATTGTATTATGTTATGTAATCGTACTAATTGACTTATCTCACACATTTGTTAAAAATGTTCTAGGAGATGAATAAAGATTACTATTATTAATATTGGCGTGGGTTCCAAGCCACTCGGACGTTAGGGGAAATGAGTCATATTTAGCAAATTAGAGAAGTTTTAATCAAGGCTTTTGCGGCTATTACAGACCGATGGAAAAACGAATAGACTGAAGAAGTTTAAAAAACATAGAAGATCACGATCGTTTTTACTTTCTTTTTTTTGCAATTAAAGTTGAGTTTAAAGTTTATTTCTACCTCTCCCTTAAACTTTGTGAGTTAATAAAAGAAATACTAGATATTTTTGCAAGTAATTTCCAATACAGTTGAACCACACAAAATATTAAAATTTGTAATAAGTATATATTAAAATTAAACATAAATTTGAAGGCTGCACCTACGATTTCTTTTTTTCTGTAATTTATTTAAGTTTAAATGCTGAATTTTGTGATTTTGCAAAATAAAAATTAAAAAAGTCGAAACAAAAAACCCGTAGGACTACTATTGAGTTGTTGGACCTTAAGAAGATATAACAAATGGGCCCCTCTGTCGGTCAAATTAATTAACGATGCACCAAATACATTTAACCTTGATCATAAAGTCTTATCGTTTTTGTTTCGTTTGATAAAAATACGTCGACATTTCATATTTGCGCATTACGCACGAATAACGGCTTTTACCTTTTAACACATACAACTATGTCTAATAGTCTAAGCTTGACTATTAGCAAATTTTAATGTAAAAAGGAGCGGTTTATACTATACTTATATTCGTAATTTCAGGGAAAGTTATTTTTTGCTAATAAGAAACGTCAATAAAAGCCGTGCCGTATCTAAGTGAAATTGGCAGCTTAACTTCATTCATCGATCTCATAAAAAAAGGAAAAAACATGCCCCATCTTTGATCAATTAAAGTCCCACGGCTTTTCTGCTCCTATTCGCGCCGGAAATTTGCTTGCGATTTAATTTTATCCTGAAATTATTGTACGTCATTCTTGAGCTTCATCAAAAAATAGTGATACACTTTTAAGCAAGAAGATGAACTATCTATACGAATGGTGTAATTTTATTCAAACTTGTGCATAAATTAAACGCTGTTTCGATAACTTGCAATTTTCTTCTTCTTCGATTAAGAATAAGAACAAATAATCCTATACTTTGAATAGTGCTGCAGGTATCGCAATAAAATTGAGATTCGGATATCGGATCCAAATCCTAGAACCACATCATATCGGGTCCTTCAATCTAAAGGTGCGAGAGGCCCGGGTTGGCCCATTTTGGCTTGACCGACGGACGACGCGAGCTGGCCAAGTTCGTAAACGACTTCTCAATCTTCTTCAGGGCCCAACTTTACTTAGTAACTAGTTTTTATATTAATAAACCATAAAAAATCTTACTTCACTTTACAGAATACCCTTACTTCACTTTGTTTTAGTTCCGTCTAGCTCATCGTTGTTTAAACATACATTTTGTGAAGCCATCATTGGTTCAATTTTTTTTTAAATTATTTTTCACTTTCGTTAATAAAAGAAATATATATTATGCATGGATAACTAATTAAAATGTGCAGAACATTGCAAATTTCTCTAATTTTCAATATAAAAGTCTTATTTTTTAATAATAAAATAAATTCAACTGTATTCTTACTTTCTACGTAATCTGGAAATACTAAGGTAGGCACGTCAAATAGACATGATCTTTCCGTGTTAGTAAACTGCCACGATAAGCGTTAGTATTTCAGGACTAAATATTTCTGTGTCATTAAAAAGTGAAAAAGTTCTAAACGTATACGTGTTACTTCAAATTTCATAGTAAATAGTCTAAAGATGATTTAGTGCAGACCAGGTAAGAACAAATTGTTAGTATTGTGGTACTGAAGCCTATGCTGCAAAGATAGGCTCCAGGCTTCCGAGGTCACAATATAAAGCATTAAAAGAACAAAGAGACCGCCAGGGAGTAATTGTTATCCTATTCTGTGGCTAAACGTTCTGCATAGCGCGAGGCAAGTGCGGCTCGTGTAAGCAGACACGTCTGACCACTCTATTGATTACAATGGAATACACATACATACATCTGTCACTGACAGGTTACGCATAATAAAATTGCACCGAATTGATTTGCAACCATTTATACCTCTATTTATCATAGTATCTGCTAAATACGAATGTTTTACAGGTTTAAAATATACAATTGAAAACATAATTCCATTGTAATATCGCTGTACAGTATTTGCCTGTTTACATTGTACATAATAACAAATAACATCATTTATTTGCAAGATACAGGTAGTAAATTGTATAACGAGATCTTGAACTGAAGTCTAAAGCGAACTTCTCAGGGATGGCTTTGAAAAAAATAATATTGAAATAAAAGTATGCATGAGATCTCACTAATTTTATTTTGCGAAAAGGTTTGCAAAAAATCATTTCTATTTCACAAATTTTTGAAATTATTTACTAAAAAACATATTTGAATTTTCTTAGTTTTTAAGTTCTCCAAATTATTTGGCCAAATAATAAATTTCGTACCTATTCACTGTTATTCTTTAATCAAATGTACTTCGATGCCCCTTTTGAAGGTTTTGAATCGAAGTTGGATTCAAAAGCAAATATTTTCCTTTCTTTAATTCTTGACTGAAGATCATAATTCTAATAATGGAAGGCAGGAGTTGATTTAATGCGTGGTGTTTAAAACTTTAAGGACGAAGATGGTATTTTATTGTAACTTTTGTAAATTATGCAATTTTTTTTAAATATATCTTGTTATCGAAACTTCTTTATCCCACCTCACTTTATTTTCTAATTCTAATCCAAAATTCCTAATTTGTTCTTATTACCAAACTTTAGTTTTTGATTTTTTTATGGTAAAATTTGCTTCATATGTTTTTTTGGAGTTATGTACTGTGTAAATTATCTTAATTCGACTTAATTATTAAATTAAACATGTTCACCAGCACTGGTTGCTATAACTCCTATTACAGATATTTGCACCTACATATAAAAACCCTAAGTCTTTAATATAATATATAGTTTTCTTATCGAAGAAAACGTTTTAGAAAGATAACCGGATGGGCTGGGGGCCGACGGGTTATCAAGCTAGTTTGAGCACCCTGGACTGGCAAGCTCCAAGCTAACAAAGAGAGGGGCAAGGTCGGGCCGGACCGAGATAATAGCCAAAAATCTTTGCAAACATTAATTTGGATCCTTGAATCCGGATGTGCTACCCGATTATTTCAATCCCGAATCGTTGTCAAACAATTCGTTGATTTGTATGCGGATCCGAATCTATCCGGATTCAGAGCAGCTCTATATTATGAAATACGAGTGATCAAAATAAGTAGTAGCAATTCACACTTAAGCTTCTACATCTTTGAATCCGTATTTATCTAATAATTTGATGAAAAATATAGCCGAGCCTTAGCGCGCCTATTTTTAAATTAGAAATTTGCGGTTTCCCGCTGTGCCGGCAGATGGCGCCATCCCTAGATCGTGAGACTACTCACAGAGGGCGCTAGTGTACGGTGCGTCAATTCGCAGTGGAAGTTTCTAGCGCGAATCTACTGGAATCTTCAGAAAACATGTAGATTTCTTTGCAAGTCCGTACGCCATATATAAAGGAACGTGCGAGTGGGAACCAGGCGGTCTGTATCGGAAAGCGCATTGAAAAAAGTCGAAGCGAGCGAACGGTGAAGATAAATCATTTTTAAATAAATATCAGTGAATATAAATCGGAAATATAATATTAGTAATTAATTGAATTAGTTGAAGTGTTTTAAGCTGTGTTTAGTTATTTTCTAATTAGTACTTGTGTTTTTATTAGTGTTCATTTATTTTATTAGATTTTAAGTGTAATAAATACTTTTTATTAAATATAGCACTGTAGTGATTACTTAACCCCGGAAACGTTACAATAGTGTTCAGCCGTTAGTCCACCAAAACGAAGCAACCTATTGCTTACAAGCAAGCAACCAATCCCACAAGCGACCAATACATTTAAAACTGTATTAATCGCGCACGACCAAACTGATCGGTCTCCACGACCTTGGTCGCTTACAATCTGCTTGTCAAATTTTAATGCTTAGTGCCAATTTTCCGTTTATGACACAATTAAAAATGCCGCGATTACTATCAAAAGCTGAAGAAAATGCTAACTTGAGGTTTATGCAAGAGATACAGAAATATTCGTGTCTGTATAATATAGGATGGGTACTTCGGGAGAGAACTATTGGAGCCCTCGAAGGTCCTCAAGTTTCCACTGGGCAAGATACTGGGCTTTATAGAGAACACTAAGCTGCTCGAGTGGAAATAAGAGAATCAATAGGGATGGTACAATGAGCACCTTGCTTCAAGTGCCCCGACATCAAGCCCACCCAACTTGAATTGAATGAATGAATGAATGAATATAGGATAGAAGAATATGCCGAACGAAATGTGATAGATTCAGCTTGGGAGAGAGTTGGAAAGTCTTTTGGCGATCACCCAGTAACAATATCCTCAACAGACGACGACAACCTTCGATTTTATTCGTAGGTTTCTTTAAGTATACGGACAAAGTATGCGCCCAGTCACCCAGGATTGGTTCCTTACGCCCAAGTCACTAGGTTTTGGTTTTGTCGGTGACGAATGGCCTTAACACGCTTATTTGAATTTTCCACTGCGCCAGCAGATGGCGCTGCCTGTACAACGCAGAGATCATATCAAATAGTCAAGCCGTCCATAGAAGCCGCTTCAGGACATGCAGGAAAGATATGAACCGCTTTGGAACCAGACACGCAAAATAAAAAAGCGCACGCAAGCGAGGACACTACAGTTGTATGGGAGAGTCCTATTCGGGGTTAACGAAAACTTTCGGTTTAAAAAATTTCGATTCGAAATTTCGGTGTTAAAAGTTTGCTACACCTCCGGCTAACCAGAAGTCGCAATGAACTTAAATTTACACACTTTTGAATTCAGCATAAAATTCGATGGCAATTATAACTAGAGTTTCCTAAATCTATGTCCAATTGTTTCTAAGATGTTACGATTTTTGTAAAAATTTTTCATTGTAGTTCGTCATTGATTAATTATTACTTCCTTTAAGTGCCTGGGTTCTCCCATTTTAAAACTACCAAGAACTAAGATGTTTACATGAAAACATAGTAAAAAGTCTGCATTGTACCATACATGATATTTAAAAATTGGTGATGTTTTGCGGTTTTCAAAATTCTTAGATATGTCATAGTTTTTAAAACACCAAAATGTCGTGAAAAAAATCCGTCGTGCCCTTTCACAAGATTTTAGTGAAACAATGTTAGTACTTAGTGGTTTTAAAATGAGAAACATCCGGTGCTTAAAGAAAGTGAAAATTAATTAATTAAAATTAGTTTATGTAAAAATTTTCACAAAAATCGTAATATCTTAGAAACAGTTGTAGATAGGTTCATTCATTCATTCATTAAGTTAGAGTGGGCACCTATAATCCAGGCACTTGCGCTAGGTGCTTATTGTACCGTCCCTATTAAGTCTCTTGCACCCATTCGAACAGCTTGGTGTTCTCTTAAAACCCAATATCCTGCCCAATGAAAACTTCGTGAACCTCGAGGCTCCAATGTGATCCTTCCGAAAATTATTTCTGCCTGAGTACTTTAAATTCCTCACATGTGCAGATTATATATATGTAAAGCTCGTTTCCTCCTGTAAGTTCGCATCTTCTGCAACCACGACTCACTTACCCAACCCTTGTTGTATAGATGTTTTTTTCAGGGGACAGTGTACAGTTACCAGCCAGAAATGATTTTAGCTTCTTTCTTGCGTCTATGAGTAGACGTGTCAGAAGAAGAAGTCTTAGCATTCCCATCCCTATTGCGCTTTGAATATGAGTTGAGCTTCAGGCGAACCTCCATTTCTTGTATCTTCCTTATCTTAACCGGTCCCAGATCTCCTTTCTTGCAGAGTCCTTAGTAATTCACATACGGCTCTGACCTATGAAGTGCCTTTAGGGCCTCGTTGGTCTAGTTGCGTCGGCTATTACATTGCCCTTTATATTCTCATGTCCCGTCATCCAAATCAGAGACACCGTGTAGTCTCGCCGCCAGTTATTGAGGGAGAAACTTGTAAATAGGCATAGTAAACCGTAGTTGCAATCGTCATAGAATTTATGCTGAATTCAAAAACGTAATAGTATATAAGCTGTTCCATTTAAAAGAACAAAGTATTATGCGACCTTCCGGCTTAACCAGAAGTGTAACTTGAAAATATTTTTAAAAACAGGTGGTAACTACCCAATTATTACAAACCCCCAATTTTTTTTTAAAGATTCTGTTATAGACGAAAAGAAAAATCAGACAAAGAAATCAGTAATATTAATCCTGTCGATAATTAAATTCTATTTTTGTTATATTCATCTCTCTAAACCTCGCAGTAACTGCCAAAAAATGCCGAAGTAAACGTATTCCGTCAAACGGGGGAAAGTGAATCAAAAATATAAATTTTTCGTTAATATTTTTATTACCTTTGCGAAATGAATTTTTAAAAAAAATAATTAAAAGTTTATTAACTAACATCTAATGATATGCCGTCATTACTGAATAAGACTACTTGTTTTTAGTCGGGACAAAGTTGGACGACATTAAACAAATTGGTAATTAATGAGAATAAATCAACTATCTAAATGACAATATAGTTGTTTGTAAGTAAACTTAGTAGAATTCCTCAAGTAAATAAGTTAAAATTAGGTAGATTCTTATGTTTCTTTGAGTAGAACAACCAAGATATTGGGTATCACCTTTGATGATAATATGGAGTGTAGTTGTCATATAGATTGTATCTGTAAACAGTTGACCGGAACTTGTTAAGCCTTCTATCACCTAAGGCAACGTTGTAATTTATATATTCTGAAATCAGTTTATTATGCCAAATTCGTTTCAAGAATTAGATATGTTGGAGTGTTGTACTGGGGTACATCTATTTCTGCGTATTAGAAATTTTTATTTTACAAAAGCGAGCTTTACTTATGATATTTGGTTTGCACGCCCGTGATTCATGCAAACCTTTATTTTAAGCAAATAGAATACTCACATTTTATGATATTCACATTCTCGAAGTGCTTTGTTTTGTGCATAAGAATCTGAACGAGTTCATAAATACTACCCAACATGAATATAATACTAGACAACTGTGCCACTTACTCCACCATGACATAAAAAAAAGTATATTTCAAGAAAAAAGGTATCCAATACCTTGCGTTGCAAACTTTTTAAATACATTGCCTGATAATTATCAAAAAAATCAAGCAATTACATCACTTCAAGAGGCTGTCAAAAATGTATTGTATTCGATTAATTCTATTTCTCTAGATGATTTTTATTCTTTCTATAAGGAATTGGAATTTCAAATATCTACTTAGTACTCAGTACTTTGTATGAATTGCTTATTGTTTGACGTTTTTCTGTCTTCTTACTTGAAAATAAACGCAATGTATATTATTATTATTCATCATTTACCTCAACCGCACATCTGCACTTGTTGACTACAGAAAAATATGTTGCCAATTTTTTTTTTGTCAAAGCGTTCACTTACCCATACATTGGGATTAAAGGTGAACAGATGTATAAACATATCCTTTCATTTTGGATATTCTGGTAAAGTGACCATATTTAAAACTTCTAAGTTCTGATTAACAAGAAAGTTATTGATCGAAAAGTCGAAAGAAAGGGAATAACGTATTAAAATAAATTTTATTCTTTATTTACTTCTTATCTTTTGAAGAAATTTCAGTTGACTATTCCTTCGAAAACGATAAAATACTTATAAAGAATTGCTGAGGGAAAAGAAAGTCAAAAAAAAAAAAAAAAACCATAAGAAAGTTAAAACTTAAACAATCTTAATTGTCTATCTAATTATGTTAAATCCAAAAATCCTCTTCCTTAATTGCAAATTGTATGCCCTTTCCCCCAAGTGACTTGATTGTACCCTTTGTAAAATTGCTCTGCATTAATTTCAGATATTTGGGAAAACAAAATATCCTTTAGCGCGCTCATAAAAATTAAATAGAAATATATACCAAAAAATTTTAAAAAATAGGGTTAAGTTTAGCTTATATAACTAACACAATTTTAATAGGTGTATCTATCCTAAAGTAATAGAGAAACATATTAGCCGCTGCTAGACCGAAATCATCCTCAGTGCTGCGTGCATCAACGTTTAACCTCTTTTGAAATTATCAGCCAAAGCATTAACATGTTTAATATATCTGGTACTTGCGTGAAGGAAAAGCAACGTATGCCATACCTAGCCGTATTACTTGGGAGACAAGGAACATATGGAACATATTAACGGTACCTTTGTCTCACTGATCGCTAGAGACGCAAAAATTACCAGTATTCGCCGAGTTATTCACTTAGCCCCTGTGATTCACTTAACCCCGTTTGAGGGTACTGCATTAAAAAATATTATGTCCTCACCACATCTAGTTTAGATACACAATACACACACGATACAACGCACGATATTTTGCTGTTTGTTCATTGATTACAAGTGCAATGCTCGTCATTTCATCGTCATTATAAATTGTGCACTGAAATGATGCAAGTAAGTGCGTGTAGGGACATAAAAGCTCTTGACATCTTTTTCCGGAATAAGTAAAGAAAGCAGCTCGTACACAAGGAATAATTAAAACATTTTTTATAATAATAATAATTTCATCCAGTTGGACTTATTTCTATATTGACAAATTTGCACTGTGTTAATACAAAATGCAGCCATAATACCAATATTATACATCTAATAGAATAGATACGGACTTGCACCGAAGTAAATACCGGTTTAAAGTACCTGTTGTAAACTATCTTGACGACAAAAAATGGGAAAATTCTAAATAAAACCTATAAAACATCGTGAATTCAGATGCCCAAGTTGCAAGCAATTGTATGTACTGAATAAAAATATTCTTTTATGCAAGAAAAACTGTCAGGTCCACAGCTAGTGGAAGCTGTGGGAAGTGGACGATTTCAACAATTTTTCACGGTTCTGGACGCGTTATTTATAATCGAAGAAAACGCCTATATTGGCTGCTTTTGATTGGTGATTGACTGTTACTTTTGCTTAGTACATAAGTAAAACTGTTTCTATGTTTTTACTGTTTTGTATTAAAGTTTAAACCTTGAAATATTACATCCGTACTAATGGTACACAGTGAAGAGTATCTATCTCTAAACAACTGTATAACCAAACAGGTATAATGAAATTAATCTTTTTATAACATTTATGGGAGAAAGGGATGTGTCTGAAAATTAATTCAATTGTTTATGGATAAAATTACCTAATTCTACGCTGTAAAAAATTGAAAATTTTTCAAACGATAAAATGCTTCTTCATATACTAGAGAATGTGACAGAAGTTATTACAAAAAAATCAATATCCATTATCTTTTATAGATAAAATTATAAAAACTAAGTTCATAAATTTTATCATAATTGTAAAAAAACTATTTTTTTCTAAAAATATCACTATAAATTTATCAAATAATGTTGGAATTAAATACGTCGCAATTCCATATGTACCTATTGTCTGAGAAACCTAACCATGTTCTGATACCCTTTCATCAAATTGCCCACAAAAATTTTTATACATTTATAACAATAACTAACAAATTGTT
The DNA here is from genome assembly GCA_004143645.1 of Protaetia brevitarsis. Taxonomy (NCBI): domain Eukaryota; kingdom Metazoa; phylum Arthropoda; class Insecta; order Coleoptera; family Scarabaeidae; genus Protaetia; species Protaetia brevitarsis. Next base: position 186,727 of record RXPK01000260.1, read on the forward strand.
TCAAATTAAAACCAAACTCCATTCGATAAAAATACTCATTTAATCTACAATATTCCTTGTAATAATTGTAACAGTAATTATATTGGTCAAACCAAACAATATTTAAAAAATAGGTTGCAAGGACATAAATCATCAATAAATTTACAGCGCCTAAAATTAACATGAAAATAAGTTAATCATCCTTTAATTTAATAAAACAAAAAATTTGTTCATAAGGAACATATTAACATACTCTTTGTTTTTAGAGATATATACATTAACAAGAAACGATATATAATGACCGAACTGATATTTCTAATTTATCAAAAAATCTTTCGTCATTAGTATAACTTTTGTTCTTTAGTATCCTTTTTCCGTTATGTAGTATATCGCTTGTAAACAATTCTTGTTGCTAGCAGTTTTTACGAGAGATGTTTCCCTTGTAGTTTTACATCATCTTCATCCTTCGCTGACATAGGACCCTGTCTATTTTTTAAATGTTTATTCCTGTTTTTGTGTTTGTCCTAATTGTTTTTATATTAACTCATTACTGCTAATTCACATTCAACCAAGCAAGTATTATCATCGTTTTTTTTTTTGTCTTCTTATTGTAATTATGCCCCACTTTTAGTTTTAATTTGCTGGTTCTAACTTTGTGCACCCACTGATGTGCTATTTGTTAGTTAAAGCGCTTGGACTAATGTGACACGTTAATTATTATTAATAATTAACTAATTTTAACTATTTTAGCCAATCCACAAGGATTTTATTTGTTTCAACAGTGTGGCTCAAAAAAACCACATAACAAAATTACCTTATTAATACATTTATCGGGCTTGAATTTAATAAACTTTGCGGTTACTTTTCCCCATTAATCTGCGAACTTAGTGTCATTAGACTCTTGGCGCTTTGTTAATAAATTCTATATGTTGCATACGGTATTTTATATGAGTTTTGACGCCCTTAACCGAGATTATAAACCACCACCTTAAGTTAGCCCATCCCCATCTCCATTGAGCTACGCCGTCAGCATACTGTTCCGCTACAGCAGCTGTTGACCGAAGAATTACCTTTCGGAGTCGAGAACAGGTGGGTGATCTCCTGGATTACCCGCAGATCGCGCTTTTGTTTTGGTTGCGTTTGGGATTGCAATTCAAAACTTTCGGCAATTTTAACTTACAATTCGCGGGGGTAGCAATTTAAAATATCATCTATATGTGACAGTGTCTACAGAGAAAAAATGTAGTTGACCTAGAAATTTGTTATTTAATGATTTATTATTTTTTTAAAGATTCACCAACGAATAAATGTTACTGTCACTTCATTTATAAAATTAAAAATTTTACAAAAAACTTTAACTTACCATCAGTATAAACCGCCGAAACATAACTCCAATTTTGATATCGTAAAACGTCCAGAATAACCTGGGCTTGATAGTAATCAGACGGAACAACTCTCATAAAATAATTAAACCTACTCTTATCAGACAGGTCTTTGGAAGTAGTCGAATATCCGATTTGTGGCAAGTGGAAAAGTTGCAACAAATTTTGCACTTGCAAAGCTATCGAGCTGGATCCAGGACCTACCACCCCAATCAATGGAGAATTGTGTTCCGGAAACGAGGTGTTGACGCAAGATCTCGATCCTAGGTAGTCTCTAACAAACTCAATGCTCTGTTGTAGAGCGATCGGCGCATACCAGCATTCGTCCCTGATCTCCACTCCCAAAGTCAAATTGGGAAGCAGATTCGCGTCTTTGTTTATATTATCGATGGTATGGAAAACCACTTCCACGCGTTGCACGCCATAGTCTTCACGTATTTTTCCGCACTGGATCCCGCCTTGGATGATTTTCTTTTGCGCTGCATCCGGTTGATAGTGAATTGGTAGCAGAACGCCGATAACAAAGCGACCGTCGATGTAAGCTACAAGTCGATCATCTTTTTCTGCTCGACTTACGTTTAATTGCAGGAAACAAGCCAATAATAATATATATAATTGCATTGTAGGAGAGACGTTGCTGGGATTCTATTTGCCTCAAGGTTGGAATCGGGAAACTTGTAAATCAGGGCCATGTTTGTTTCTTCTAGATTCTGAAACAAAAAGAGTAATGAAGAGAGAAGGTTAAAAGAATGAATTCATGAATGAAACTTCTTATCTCAATTCTGTTCTTTTTACATATATCTAAAGACGTAAAAGTTTTAAGTATGACTCATACACTGCATCGTCGTAATAGATATTCCAAACAAGTAATCAAAGTACCTAGCTTACTTCATTCATTCATTCATTTAGTTAGGGTGCGCACCTATAGTCTTGAGCTAGGTGCTCATTGTATTGTCCCTATTAAATCTCTTACTTCCACTCGAGCAGCTTGATGTTTTCTATGAAGCCCAGTATCTTGCCCAGTGGAAACTCGAGGGCTCCAATAGATCCTTCCCAAAATATTTCTGCCTGAGTACCTTCAATTCTTCACATGTGCACATAACATATAAACTCGTTTCCTCCTGTAGCTCGCATCTTCTGCACCACGGTTCGCTTATTCGACCTGTGTTGCATAGATGCTCTTTCAGGGGACAGTGTCCAGTTACCAGCCTAGTAATGGGTTTAGCTTCTTTCTTGCTGCGTCTGAGTAGGTTATCAGAGAATCCAGCATCCCCATCTTTCTTTATCTAACCAGATCCAGATCTCCCTTCTTGTGGAGTCCTTAGTAATCCCACATGCGGGCTCTGGAGCCCTCCTTGGCTGGTTCGTCGGTTATTACATTACCCTTTATATCCTCATGTCCCGACACCCAAATCGGAGACACCGTGTAGTCTCGTGTCAGTGTATTGAGGGATTGTTTGCAGTCTCTAACTAGTTTTGACTTAGTTACAGGGTTCAAGACTACCTTGATAGCAGCCTGGCTATCAGTCATTATACTTATTTTCCTCCTCATGTAGCCCCTTTTGCAATCATTTCTGCATAGGCTGCAAGGGCCTGCTTTTGCCTGGAAGACCGTTGTATGCTTCCCCAGGCTTATGGATATGCTTTGATTAGGGCTGGGCCCACAAATACCGGCTCCTGTGCCCTGGGTGTATTTGGATCCGTCCGTGAACCAGTTATCAAGGCAGTGATCTCACTGCGTGTCTGGTCTCTATTCGGTATGGAGATTTTCACCTTTTCAGTGAAAATAATTTCAGGTGCCATACTGTCCGTGGACAGATGGCAGTGCAGACAGTGGACTGCCAGGCAGTTAACAAGAAAATGAGCAGAAGTTTCCTCCGCATTCCCACACTTTCTGCACAGGGGAGAGTTCACTAGCCCCATGCGGTACATGTGTTTATTTAGTGCGCAGTGCTTAGTTAAGATATCTGTAAGTAATCCCAATCTGTGCCTGCTCATAAAGGCTACCTTACGAAGTTCTTCTTCATTCGGATGAAGCCTTAGAGATTTACAGTGTCTTGCGCCGGCAAGTCCATTCCAAAAGGAGCAGTGCCTATGAGCAAGTCGGAGTCTGACAAACGTTTTGATGCTGCCATATGAGCTACCGCACGTCAGTTCTGCACCTAAGAACGGCAGCTCTCTAGCGCCTCTTGCTAACGTGTCAGCTATTTCATTGCCTCTGATCCCAGAGTGACCTGGCACCTATCTCAAAGCAACATTTAGATTTTCCGTCGGCCCTTTAAGCTTTTCGTGGCACCCCAGTATCACTTCAGAGTCAAATTTGACAGCCTGCAAAGCTTTGAGGGGAGCCTGGCTGTCGGAGATGATTTCTATCAGTTTGAGATATCCTCAGCACAAGTCTGGATGGCAATAATTTCAGCCTGGAAAATGGTGGGGGAGGCCTCTAGGCTAAAAGCGCGCTCTCCGGGACAAACCAGCAGGATAGACCCCGTTTCGGTTTGCGGATGTACGCAATTGCAGTTTCCCTGCTGGAGATATCTACGCTGTATCCTCCAGAGAAGCTGAAAACGGGCGAGATCTTATCCGCCTTTGCGGACAGATGTACTGTCTGTTCGATGTAGTTGAACATGCTGATGTGGTCTCCGACTTTGCTGGAGAGGCCCTTGCATCCACTATATTTTGCTCTGTAAGCTCCTGCGGTTGCTGCAAACCACATCATCAACTGCAGCGGGGGAAACCCAAGAATGGTCCCCATAGCATAAGTCGGCGTCGAGGGCTCCCGTAATGCCCAAACAGGCAATCCTTTAGACATTGCTAAGCGCACTTATAATATAGCCTAGATTTGCTTTATGTCACCAGATTAGCGAGGCATATCTTTAGCCCCCACTTTTTACCGAACATACTTCTACAGGTCCAGAAGTTCGTTATGGCATTATTCGTCACATGTTCTAGGTGTGATTTGAACAGCAGTTTAGAGCCGAATATAGTGGGACACTGGAGTATAGGAAGCTTCCTCCTCCATATGAACGGAACCGCAGTCGTTTCGCTAGAGTTGTCATTAAGACCCTCTTTTATGCACCACCTCTCTACGAGCCTAAGCGCGACCTGCATCCTTTCGGATACCACGCTCTCAAATTTCCCGCAGACAAGAATGGTGATGTCATCGGCATAGCCCTGCTCGTAGAAGGCCACCCCCCCCCCCCCCCCCCCGAAGTTCAGAGAGCAGACTGTCCACCACAAAGCACCATAGCAGCGGTGACAGTACGCCGTCTTGCGGACAGCCCGCTGCCACAGCCGCCCTGATTGTGTAGAGGTTCTGCGACACGTGAACCTTTCTGTTTCTCATCATGTTGCCGATCCACCTCGTAATCGTTTGCTCGACTCCAAGTTTTCGCAGCACCCTTTCCATCGACATGAACGACGCTGTCAAAGGCACGGGTCAATTAAAATATTTATATTTTTTGCCAGTTAAAAGTATCCCAAGCGAACCATCAAATTAAAGCGAGAAAATACAAAAAAAATAAAAAGATAAGTGGTATCTAATATTCAATTTATGTTAATTTTTTTTTTGATAATCATTGGATTAGAATTTTGTAGATGAAATAACCCTCCTTTGAACCCGCAAAAGATGTACGAAATACCTTATTTTTTTAGGATTGTGGAAAAAGTTTTATTTTTTTTTAAGCTTTACTGTCCAGAGAAGTTATTTCTCCGAAAACTCAAAATGATCAGTCAAATGCAAACCGGAATTCAAAACAGTGTTAATACACTGGGTCTTATTTTCTTTTTGTAAGGTGTTTTCGCGCCACAGTAAACTGTATCAAATTTTCACACAATAAAGCTGGGATATAGGCATATATTCGAAAAAAGCTTAATGGATATGCCCAGAAAGATCGTTTTTCGAGGTTCAATTATCGTGGAAGTGAGTGGCGAAGAGAAAAGTTAGGCTCAAATTCCAAGGCATCTCATACTGCTACAACCCTTTTAATAGATAACACAGAAATATTTATAATAGTAAAAAATAATTAACGTTATCTTTTATTAAATCTCATATATGGAAATAACAATATCTTTTGTTCTCGTGGGTTTTAGCAGAAATATGTTCATTGAATATCAAACAAAATGAACAATTCTAATAGGGATATTTTAAATTATATCCAAACACTCATAATTCCAAATTAAAAATTAAATGAACATTTAATTTTATATTATATTTAATTATATTTATTTAATTTAATTATAATAAATTAATTACACAATGCTAATAATTATTATCCTTATAGTTCTAAAATTTTCAATTTTTGAGAATAAAAATTATAAGCATCATATCATTAATTTATTTTAATTTGGGATTAAATATGTTTTAACTTAATTACTCATCAAGAGGTATTTGTATTCAAAGACGAAACGTCAGTAAAACACTATTAATTTTTTTTTTCATTTTGTTTGATATTCAATGAAAATGTAATATAAAGAAAAATCAACGGAAAAGAAAGCAAATGGAAATAATATATTTTTTAAGTTCATAAAAAAATGCCTTATAATTAATTCGTATTTATGCTATTAGGGTTAATATGTCATTTATCGCGTGCATACGTCGAGTCTACTTTATAATGCATCTATGTGTCTATGTTTATCACTGAACTAGAATTTCTGGCAAAAAGAACGTCTCATCTCATTTATTAAAATTCGTTTTAATTATACAAACTTCTAACTAACACGTGATCGCTCATTTAGGTATCTTCAGAATTAAATGACAAGGCCATTATATTCGGTTTATGAATAAAATAAGCATACCACTAAAAAAACAGTGCCAGATGTTTACATTAGCATGTCGTGTAGAAGTAATCCGAATTGATAGTTAACAATTATTTATTAGTGGCCATGAAATTCCAGTCAAATTAATTGGTACTCTGTCAAAACTTAGTAGAATTGTTTTTGGTAAAAAAAATTTCTTCAACAAAGTCGGAGAACGACAATGATAATTTGGTGATAGTATTAAAAAAAATCTATTTTTGTGGTTTATTTAATATGAGTAAAAGATGAGATTTTATTACTAAATCCAAATATAACTTCATGATTTCACTTAAACAGCCAATAATATTAAGTTTATGTTTGTTCAAATGAGTGTAATCCAATAACACTTTATGTAAGCATATTTTTGTTCCATAAAGTGGCTACCGTATGTTTTTTTTCAACAAATTTCACTAGACAACCAAAAAAAATCTCGTGAATAAAATTAGCTTACTGTATTTGTAAACTAATAAATAATTTTAATAGAACTCAACTGCTTGAACACTAAAAAAACATTTCTTGGTTCTGCAAAGATTGCAAGTTTTTTACACTATGAAAATAACAAATTAATGTATTTCTGTTTTTAACTGTAATAATTAGGAGGAATTTTTCCCAAGAAAAATTGTTCTCCTCACTCAGGATTCAAACCTACTAATTACCTACTAATTAAGCTAGTAGAGAATGAGGTTCGAGCGCTCTTACCGAAACTATGTCGATATTAGATCTTGAAAGGCCGGCAGTACGGCAAATATGCAAAGATTGCAAGTTTTTTACAGTGTGAAAATAATAACAAAGTAATGTATTTCTGCTTTTTTAACTGTAATAATTAGGAGGAATTTTCCCAATGCCAGTTGAAATTGAAATTTTAATATGTATAGGTTGGTAGGCATGCTTGGTGAATTCATCTTATGATAGCGGAAGATTTTTTGAGAATTTAAGAATTCAAAATATACTGGATAGTAGTTGATATTTGATTTAAATACTCCAAATAAATGTACTCACCTTGAGTAAAAGAGTTCTTATATTCTTTATATGTTTTTGATATAATGTTGAATAATAAATTGTGCATGTTATTGATATTTACACTGTTATTAATAAAAAAAGTATTTTATATATTAAATTATTAAAATTAGGCTATAAATTTAATATTTAATCAAATAAAAGTCTAATAATATACAAGTATTGGTTTAGAAGACATAACTACTACATCCATCATGGCAACCTACCTACTACTGACAAAGAAATATAAATATAACTACTCATTGATTAAAAAGAGGGGAGATTACTAATGTGCATGTTTTGCAGTGGTAAATTCAAGACAAATCGGGCATATTCATAAGCTCATAGCCATCCAGCGAAGGGGCATTGTATTTTTGAATATCATTAAACATAGAAGGATAGGTATCTGTACTGAGAAGGCAGATTTAAGAATAAAAGTTTTTTGTTTATTATAAAAAAAACATTAGCCGGGCAATCTATTATAAAAAAATCACAATAATATAACAAGCACAACAAAAAAAAGTACAATACCTTGAAGTTAAAAAGTTAAAAAAATACAAAAATTTGATATATATCTAATCTTCAAGGAAAGACTAGGTAGTACATATACACTTTATATATCATCAGGCAACTTACAATTATCAAAATCATTACAGTATAATACTTTTTTTTCTAAATCCTTTCAAGTTTAACGGGTAAGAAGCTATAAACTTTTATTATTTGTTTGACAACACCTTTATATAATAATGTTTTTTATTTTGTGGTGGCATTAAGTAGTTATTTCCAATACTGCGAGTATTATAGGTACGTTCAAGTCGTTGTTCGTAAAATATATTAAAGTAATGTTCTTTAACAAATACAGCGCATTCATAGATGTATAGACCAGCTACAGTAAATATGTTATTTTCGAGAAGTAGTAGAAAGAATACTAAAAGCGTAACCGAAGCCGGCAATGGTAACTGACAAACCGTTGATGTGTTGCTTCCAGATTAAGGTAGGCGTTCATTAGTAAGTATAGGAGGGACGGCACGCATCGCAGGGATCGCATTTTACTATTAGTTGTATTATTTTTAATAGAACTGCGTCTATCTATCCGCATCGTACGCATCACACTTCGGTAATGCCAACAGAAATTCGAATAGGCGAATTAAAATCCGATGCGTCCGTACGGTGCCGATAATGTCATTCAAAACCCCGCCAAGTACACGTGCTTCTTCGGCATTCGCATTTAGTATTTCAAGCAGTTATTGCCATGGACGTTGTTCGCTTATTGCAATTGTGCAAGAGTATGAAGAATTATATAATTTAAGACATCCACAGTACTTAAATCAGCAACGAAGAATTGCTTCCCATAGTTTCTTCCTAAATATTACAATAAAAATAAATACAGCCTTTTTTGAGGTCCTATAAGTTCCTAAATGGTGTATTTTGTCTTGTTAAATGTTGTCTCAAAATATCTAGTAAAGTTATAAACTTAGCGCGAGACATATGAAAATATTGAAAGGATTTTATCTTATGATCTTCTATCAAATCCGGGGAATGATGTATGGTATTCTCCATACTTTAACCTTTTCTTGTTAATGTTGTGTATCCAATGTCTTCGCTTTCTTTTCTTTTCTGCTTATTTTATTTTGCTCCTTCTTCTGCCAGAAAACTAGTAATAACAATAACTTCACCCCGTAACTAGGTCAAAACTAGTTAGAGACTGCAAACAATCCCTCAATGCATTGGTACGAAACACAGTGTCTCTGATTTGGGTGCCGAGACATGAGGATATAAAGGGCAATGTAATAGCCGACGAACTAGCCAAGGAGGGCTCTAAAAGACACTTCATGGATCCAGAGCTCGTAGGTGGAATTACTAAGGATTCCGCAAGAAGAGAGATCTGGACCTGGTTAGATAAAAAAAAGTACAAAGAAATGAAGGTCGACTGAAGGTCAACACCATACCAAAGCGTTAATAGGGGATGGGGATGCTAGATTCTCTGATAACTTACTCAGGTGCAGCAAGAAAGAAGCTAAAACCATTACTGGGCTGGTAACTGGACACAGTCCCCTGAAAAAGCATCTATGCAACACAGGTCGAGTACGCGAACCGTGGTGCAGAAGATGCGAATTACAGGAGAAAACGAGTTTAAATATAATCTGCACATGTGAGGAATTGAAGGTACTCAGGCAGAAATATTTCGGGAGAGATCTATTGTAGCCCTCGAAGGTTCTCAAGTTCCCACTGGGCAAGATACTGAGCTTTATAGAGAGCACCAAGCTGCTCGAGTGGAAATAATAATAATAGGGATAGTACAATGAGTACCTAGCTCAAGTGCCCGGACTTTAGGTGCCCACCCTAATTCAATGAATGAATGATACGGAACTAAATAACGATACTAGTGAGTAAAAATTGAAAAAATGCCTACGCATCATTCGGATATCCGTATACTGCGAAAGCAGTGGACGCAGTATATCAAATAAATCCGATTCATACGATGCGTGCCGTCCATCCGATACTTAATAATGAAAGCAGGAGTTGCCCCAGTACGGATCCCTGGGACACTCCTTGCTCTATATAACTTCCCACTCGGAATACGACAAGAGATCAGTTTCCTAGTTTATTACTTTCAATTTCTTGTTTCTATTTGTTAAATACGATTTTATGAGATTTAGAGCATTTCCTTTCACATCCCAGTCCTAAATTTGTCGTACAAGGAATTATAATTTATACTGAAAAGCCCTTGATAAATCCATATAAAAATCCTCTAAAACAGAATTTAAGAGCTGGTAGAACCTCTCTTCATGTAGGCATTTTGATTGCGTTCTATTATCGTTATTGGCGACTTTCTAAACCTTGAAATTCTACTTCAATGTCATCTTTAGAGATGCTTGAACTTTATTTAAAACAATGAGGTGTTTAAGGCACTCAAAATTCTGTCAAATGTGTTGTTTTCATGACAAACGGCACATGCGCATATTCTATTATATGTTCAATTTTTTTATGAGCCTTTAATGTTGCTAACAATAAGGAAAAAATAAGAAGCGCTTTCATGGTGTTTGGATACACGCCACATCAACAGTTTTCGGAAAGATAGAATATCTTCCGCTGTACCAATTTGTCAAACTTCGGTGATAATTAATGCAGCAAATGCATGGTACCTAATATTTATCTTGGGTCGGAAAATCGAAGATAAAATGTGCTCGAAAACGCTTCTTAATTAAAGTTGTAAAATAGATTTTTTTCCTTTGTTAGGTGTACGTAGCAGCGCAAATACATACAATAAAATAGATTTAGAGAATTATGGCTCAGTTAGGGACTTCCCTAAAATAAGTAGTGAAAATTTCGACCCATTAACGTAAATTTACCCAAAAATTAATAATTTTGAGAAAGAAACTCAATTTTAGTAGTGGCTGTAAAATTGGTGTGACCTTTTTGACCAAAACTGTTATTTCTCTATTATGAAATACAATTCCTATTAAGTATTCGTAAAATTTTGTTGGAGGAATTTGAAGTATTGCTTAATATTTGTTCGATAACATAGGCAATACAACAATAATCCCTAATGAGAGGCATTGATGAAGAAAAAAGTATCGGTAGTTATTTTGTATGTAATCCACTCATAAAAAAATAATTAATATTTTTTTAACGAAAAGTTATTTGAATATAGGATCAGTGATGTTATAATACATGCTTTTATCACATCATAAAATATGATGAGACAGCCGATTTTTAAAGATAACAAAGAGTACGTGCAAAATATTTACATTAGAAAGTTGTGCTTATAATACGTAATCGTATATGATAATACTTTTACTGTAATATTTTTTGACGTATATGTACTGTCTTATGTAATTATCCAACCTTGCTGCGATATATGATTTACTCGAACGATTCGTACGTAAGTTCTGCATATTAAGGGAACTTAGACTCTTATAATTACCGCTTATTCCGGTCTCTGCAAAACTAGTTGAGTGGAGGATCTAGGGCAAGACGACTACATGAGCAAATATAAAGAAAATCGTATAGCTTTGAAATCTAGACATATTTTAAATAGATTACATACACAAGACATACACCACGAACAACTTGAATATTGACTCGCAATATTCACTGTTACTGAACAAGTAATTAAGGTTTAATATGTATAGTACAAAGCATTGGCGGAGTAAAAGTTGAACGAGCGAGAGAGCGTGAAATATCTATGCTAGATTAAGCAATCAATATGAAAATATGCACGATAGAGAAAAACATCGCATCAACCGTTGAATTTCTACTCCGCCTAGTACATGCATAAATGTCCATTAAAATTGGAAAGACAATTATAAAATTTCTTAATAAAGGGAGGGAAGACTATATTGGATTACATATTATGGTCAGAATAAATTAATTCTCTATATAGTAACAGTATCTAAAGTCAAAATCTAGAGGTTAAATGGTATTTCTATATTATTTAAACGCTTCTATTGAAGATCACACTACTAAAAGGTTTTGCAAAGACATTGCAGCAAACTAATCTTAACAGCCGTGCCAGCATTTCTAATCTGCAACATATCGCAATCAATTCTATGAATACAATTGCGAGCTTCTGTTGGTTTTGAGAATCCTTTTGCAGATTAGACCAGTCAAAACAGTTCAGGAACGTGTAAATAATTTTTTGAGAGGGATGCGGCCCAACTACAGTAAGATATATCTAATAATAAATAATCTACACTAAAGGCTAAACCACTATAAACCAAGTAAGAATAAATTGCGTTAAAAACGAATTAGAATTACTCCAGCAATAATGTTGAATTATTCTCAGTTGTGTTGGCACTAGTTGAAAAACAAACTAATAAACAAATCAAAAGATTAAGAAGCAACAAAAGCGGCGAATTTACAAATGACATATTTCAGAATTACTTTTAAAGAACAAGGGATAATCCATGAAAAAACAGCAGCTTATACACCACAAGAGAATGGAGTTGCAGAGAGAACAAATCGTACAATTATACAAATGGTAAGACGCATGTTGCAAGACTCTGGTTTACCGTTAAGATTTTGGGCAGAAGCTTAATATGCGGCTTCTGCCACCTATTAGATAAATAGGACACCTGAAGAAAAATATTCAGATGAAAAACCCGACGTAGGACACTTAAAAATATTTGTATCATTGCCGTATTACCTAACCAAGCATGTTAGAAAGAAGTTGGATTCAACAACAATGAAAGCATTTTTTTTTATATGACTATTTAACCAAACACTACAGATTGTATTGCAAAGAACGAGATACGGTTATAGTAGTCAGAGATACCAAACTTGACCAAGAAACAAAAGGAGCAGATATCCTAGTGACACTTTAAGAAAATAATTCATTCGGACATTTTGAATATATACCGACAATTGAGATTCCAGTAACAAGAACCGAAAAATTGAGAATGAAGAACAAAGAAATGCTTAAAAACTGCTGGATCTTTGTTGCCTTCTATGGATGGTAATGAAGACACTACAAAAAAAACTTATAGATTCAATCATATTATACTCAGATTTAATGTTGTGAATCTGTTAAATTTTTTACGTGCAGTAAATGAATGAATGAAGCAATTCTTTTGCTAATGGGGTAAGGAAATCAAGAATTAAGAACCATCCATATATCAAGGAATTGCAAAACTTTAAGGAAACTATCAAAACTGCGATAGATGAAGAAAGTAACATCCATCAAATATAATTCATATACACTACAAGGTAGAATTTATTGCAAAGAATTTGTCTTGAGGTTATTTGAGATGATAAATGAAATTTTAAAGCACATATTCAGTATGTTACCGCAAAAGCTAGAGAAATGAGTAATAAAGTTAGAGCATCGGCTGAGTCACGTGGGATTTTAACGGTAATGCGGCAGGTACTACTTGCAGGAGCGCTCTAGAATCGGCAAGATTATACGCGTGGGCGATATGGGCGAACGCGTGTAAAATTTAAAAAACAGAAAAATTAATCGAAGCGCAAGGATTGTTAATGGTTAAGACCGCGAACGCGTATTCATCTATTTTGGCAGACGCGGCGTGCGTTATTTCGGGTATGTTACCAGTAAATTTACGTTTGAGAAAACTTAAATTTCGTAAGGACGCGAATAAAAGAGAGTTTGAGGGTTTAATTAATTACTATAACGGAAATTGGGCTAGAATCGGGCGATTTAGAAAGACGAATAGATATAGGAGGTCGAATTTATCCCTCGGATTTAGAAAGTATTATAACAAATTCATAACCACTTTTAGAGAGGGATTTAGAAATTTTTATTGATGGGTCAAAGGGTGAGAGTGATATAGGGTGAATTATATAATAAAAAGCTTAAATTAGAGGATCATTGCAATAATTTTCAGGCAGAACCTCTACGTGAAATATTTACTTGTGTTTCAGGTTCTTTCCTTCTAGAGGTGGTTGAAGATTAAAAAATCTTTTTATATTCCTTCCCTATATTTTCCTTGTGTTTATACTTATTTTATCCGAGATCGTCTCAACATTTATATATTTAATAATAGTCTCTTCTTCGTTTGTCACCCTTACGTTCCAATTTATATTTGTATCCCTCTTAGTTAATTTTGGCTTTCATTATGTCCAATTTATTCTTGAATGATTCCATTTCCCCATTTATCATTTGCAAATCTTGCTGTTTTATCTCAGTTTGATCTGTACTTTTAGCTCACTTCGTAAAAACTGTTCTATTGCTGCGACTTCTTAGTTACTTCGTATTATCACCGCTTTGACTATTATTGTGTTCTTTCTTTTGTATTTCTCGTTCCTTTCAACCCTCTTTTAATTTTCTGATTCTCTTTCATAACAAATGTTTTTCGTCTTCGCACTCTTCTTCCTTCTCAATCCTCGTATATATTACTGAAGTGCTTCCTTTAATTCCTTAATTTTATTCATTAACTCTGCATTAGTATGGGTCATGTCTTTCATCATGTCTTTCAGCTCATCTATTTTTTTCGTTTCTTCTATATTTTTTTTTATATTGTGCGATTGTATCTTTTCTCTTTCTGTCTTCTTCTGCTTTTCTTTGCCCTACCAGTCTTATTGTTTTCTTACTTTTACTAAATAATTAATAAAGAAAAATTGGATTTTATTTCCCTCAATCACGCCGCCTTCTCCACCACATTTCCTATCACTCTTCATTAAATCCGGCCCAATTACTCAGCACCAATTGCGCAATGTTCTATTGGAAGAATTAAATCAATGGTTCTCATATAATAAATTACACATGAATATAAATAAAACAAAACATGGTTTTTAATTTATCTAGTAGTAACATTACAAACATTCAAGTGGAATTGAACGATGTAGCATTAGAATGTAAAACCTCGACAAATTTTTTAGGTATTACCATGGATGCCAAACTCAGCTGGAATGAGTATTGTAAGGAGCTTGTCAAACGTATCAATGTTCTATGCTTCCAAATTAGGAAATTAAAATTCATCTTACCCCATGGCTTTTTAATGCAATTTTATTATGCCTAGGTTTATTCGAGGTTATCCTACGGTATTGTTTTCCATGTTTCATGTATTTGTGGCCCAAAAACGCGTTATACGATGTCTAGCTGAAATCAAGAACACTAATTCGTGCAGACCTTTCTTCAAAAAGTACAACGTTTTACCTCTTTCAAGTATATATTGTATAATGGAACTTTTGATATATGTATTCAATAATCAACATCTATGTACGAAAAATGGTGATGTTCATCAATGTAACACGCAAACACGAAGTAATTTTGTAGTCCCTCTAAACTGTCGGCTAGCGCCATAGCGCCAGACTATTTAATCGTCTGCCGGCTCATTTCAGAATTGCCCTAGTTTAAACAATTCAAAAAAAAATTATACATTTTCTGATGGCCCAATGTATATATAGTGCCCAGGAGTTTAAGGATGTGATTGGGGGTGTATAGATGGAACGGAGTGCATGGTGGCTGTTGCGAATTCTTGCCCATGTAGTTGTGTTCTTGTTATATTAGTACTCTCTCTTTATAGCTACACACCTTTAAGATAATATGTACTTCAAATTGGCATTATATTATTATATTTTTGTATACCATATATAGCACTTTAACGAAACTTATACACTACTTTGTAGTCATCAGTTAATAAAATTTTCATCTATCTATCTATCTATCTGTCACCCTACTTAGCTCAGATACCAGCCCGCCTCGATCACTAGCCAAGCTTGTCGTCCACTTGCCTATCAACGTCGTTATCTCCATCAATACCATTTTTTCCAGTTACCTTGATTATATTAAGTTTTAAATTTTAAGTCGGTATTATTACTTACGCGTGCACCTTTCTATCTTCTTATTTCTCGCTCACACTCTCGTCGTTTCAATGCACATTTCTACTGAACTTCGCGTAAATTCCCAGCTTTTGGGTTTGATCTACGGAGGACTTCAGTGTTCGCACATAACCACACAGTAATAGCCATTTGTACTATAACCCATCAATTATCTTTTCCTCTGTTTCAACATACCATAGCCAACATGGCGCAAACGTTATTAATGTCGCACACGTTTTCTTAACGTAAGCAGGGCATTACGTGGATATACCCCATTCATCTTAAGAAAACGTGCACGTGATCAACAGAATTTCCAGAATGACAAATACACCAAACATTAAATATCCCTAATCTCAGTTGTAATAAAATGTTAATCTAACACTCCAGTGCAGCCTGACAGTTACACACTGAGAAAAATGGGTTAAGTAAACTGTATACTTGACAAAAAATTGTTTACCATAGGTAAAGTTTTGCTTGGAACTATTATTTTCAATTAGTACCTGCAACTAAACCCAGTTTCCTGAATGCAATTTTACAGTAAATAGTGCTTTTATTAACGGCTATTGTACAGCGTGCCTGACGAATTTGTGCTAAGTAACGTATTACTTATGACTACAGCACACGGTTAGTAGAAGCAACAAGAATGCTGATCGCTATTAAACTCATGTATTTTCTTAAATAGCTAACAACTTGTCACAACTATGATTCTTTGAGTTTTGCTGCCACCCCGTGATTGTTTTAGTGTTCCTGATTGGCTAACGCGGCGGAGTAATAAAATAGTCCCCGAGATTGCTACGCGCGCACGCGCGGGCTAGCGTCAAATAAGAGTTGCGGACGGCGGACGTGTGAAAAGGTCGTCGAAAAAGAGTGGCCAAAGAGTACGGCCATTGTAGACCAATTGGAACGCAAATATATTAAAAATACCGGGTGGGTTAATTCAAGGCCTCATCCGTATAAAGAATCCCAGCGAAAGAAGAAGTACCGAGCCTATAAGCAATCGGATGTTTCAAGATTGCAGTTTTAAATCACGTGGTGGGATATTTGAATTCCTCATCACTGTGATGATATCTGCGCCCGCTGGTGAAGTTAAAGTGTGGATGCCGTCGCTAGTGATCCGACAGTCCAAGTGCCATCTGCAGCTAAGGATACTGCGACGAAGAAGTCGACGTACGCCGACAGAGGATCAACTCGCCGAGACAACGCCTAGTGCAAAGAACCAACAGAAACCGTAAGTTTACCGCCTAGGATATATTTCGTTGTTTGTTAATTAGTTGTAACTTCAAAGCCATATTTTGCTTTGTCCTTTGTTTAGATTTCAATAATTTCAATAACTAAATAACATTTCAAGAGAGCCCCATCTACCCTATCTTTTATTATTGCTTTGTTCATTTTTTCATTATGAGTCATAAATTGTTTAAAAATAAACTGTTGTTAAAGCGAAACCAATATCTTTCATTCATATCAAGTAGTCACTGTGTTTGTCCTATACAAAATAAAACTATTACTAATAATACTGCTTTTTATTTAAATTTAGTTGATATATAAGTTATTGAACAACAAATTTAAGGTAAGTATATTGTATATATATAGAAAACCATTACTTTTTATATATCAGGTATCTAGTGATCGTGCATTAATGACACTGTTTCCTTATCACAAGTAATCCAAATAGCTTGCATTAATTGAGGTTAATAATGAAGGTGTGATAGCGATTATAGAATAGTTTACTCATAGCAATACATCTACTTGACATGAGCAATTTTTTACTTACCGCAGCTGCATATATTCTTTGGTTTACTACTTCAGTTTAGTTATCATAAGTAACTTCATAAGTTACCGGTATGAATCAGGCCGTAAGTAACTTAGATTGCTTGTTGTTAGTATCAGTGTTTAGGATCTCTTTTTTACTAGTGCTAAGTAATCTGTGCTTTTGTCCCCTATCCAGCTGAACTTTTTACTTACGATAACTGTATTTTCATTTATGATTATTAATTTTTTTTCTCAGTGCAATACATTTCAAAATATAAGAATAGTTAATAGGAGAATAGGTTATTAATAATTACTCTATTTTTTAATTTTAATGTAACATAAAATTCCATATATTCTATTAATTTCATATATTACTTTATTTAATAATTAGTAATTTTATTTACTTTTATAATTACACGTAATTTTTCAGGTTTCAATAAATATTATTATGATATCTTGATTGTTTTATTCCATATTAGGCCCTCTCTGTTATCTAATTTGAATATTAACAGTAATCTTTATCTGCTAAGTTGCAGGAAACACTTATGTATGTTAGACCAGAGGTGCAAACGGGCCGGGCTGGCTCGTATCGCGCCGCGCCGGCATGTATCGGTTAATTCATCTCTATCTGAGTATGCGTATATATCCTATGAAATTGCTAACTACGTAACGCAGCTGAAAACGCACAGGGATCCCAGAAGGACTATCTGGAAGTCCTACAGGCAAGATCTCTCTGCAGCAGCCCGTAACTATCCTGTAAGGATCGGGAATAGCAAGGAACTAGAGCTGGCCCTTGTTTGGTTGCAAGAGGCCATTCTCTCGTGAAAACAACTGTCCACTAAGGAAGCGTCGCTCGCCAAGACCGGCTACTTGGTGGAGTAAAGAGCTGAGTACTCTCAGAAGGGAAACACGCCAGTTATTTAACAGGGCTAAGAAAACGGAAAATTGGGAAGCTTACAAGGCTAAACTAAATACATATAACAAAGAAATCAAAGAATGGCCTGGGGAAGCTTCTGTGAGAACATAGAAGGTGTCCCTGATATGGGGATACAGGATTCTGAAAAAGGACTCGTCTAATACACTCAGGTCCATTCAGTTGCCGGGCGGGAGGTTCACATCCACTGCGGAGGACCAGCGTGCGCAAGTACCTTCTCAGCGTGCATTTTCCCGGCTTGGACCGGGTGGTGTTCGGTAAAACGGACTAATCAGTCGCCTCGAGGAAGGCGTCTAAAACAATTGGAGACAATCAAACGATATTTTCAAACCTCATCTTGTTCGATGGGCAGTTGAATCGCTTGAAACGTATAAATCTTCGGGACCAGATGGAGAATTTCCAACATTGCTGCAAGAGGTAACACTGGGCAACAAATTTTCGAAAAGTTCATGCTTCCAAGCTGAAAATAGTCATTTCTTAATGAATTCAATGTGCTGAACACGAAAATGACTAAGAAAAAGCTGAATTGGCTACGGATTTTCTGTAAAATGTACGCATATTTCAGAAAAGTGTACTTATGTAATATTATAATACATGGTAAGAAAACATTAGTCTGCTTCTGGCTTTCGACTTCTTTTGCCTGCCGTTTGTAGTGGACTTGTGGAGCATCTCTACTGATTGTCCAACAATAGTCAGCTAGCATTGACGTAGACCATTTGCCTTGGTACCGTTGCTCCATGGTGGCAATGTCCTGATGAAAGCGTTCGCCGTGCTCATCACTGACCTGCCCGCAGTTATCAGGAAAGAAATCTAAGTGGGAATCAAGAAAGTGGATCTTTAAGGACATATTGCAGCCGAATTCATGAAACAAAGCCAACATATCCTCAACCAGACACTTGTAATTTTCTGCCTTGTCATTCCCCAGGAAGTTTGCTGCCACTTGATAGAATGCATCCCAAACCTGTTTTCTTTACCTTGAAGAAGTTCCTCAAACTTGGGGTCTCGGAGGAGCTGTCTAATTTGAGCCCCACAAAGATGCCCTCTTTAATTTTGGCTTCACTGAGTCGAGGGAATTTTTCATGCAGGTACTTGAATGCTGGTCCATTCTTATCCATGGCTTTTACCAAGTTTTTGACAAGACCGAGCTTGATGTGTAAAGGAGGGATGATGATTTTGTGTGGCTGTGCCAATGGTAGGTGCTGTACATTCGTTTCTCCAGGCTTAAAAAATGCTCTCGGAGGCCAGTCTTTCTTGATGTAGTGCAAATCGATTGCTCTGCTGTCCCACAGACAAAGAAAACAGCAGTACTTTGTATATCCCTGCTGCAAACCCATCAACAGAGATACTACCTTCAGGTCAGAACATATCTGCCAGCCATACTTGCTGTAGTTAATCGTCTCCAGTAGCTGTTTAGATTGCCGTAAGTCTCCTTCATGTAGACCGCATGTGCAATAGGTATGATGAAGCTGGTTCCCATTATTCAACAAAACCGCCTTAGGCTCAGTTTTGAAGCGTCTATAAACAGCCGCCATTGTGGGGATCCATGTGCAATACCGAGAGCTGTAGTAGACCATCAATATCGCAGCAGAACACAAGGCTTTCTTCTTCTTAAAGAAAGATTCGAAGAGCTGATGGCGAGTGCGAAATGAAGTCACTCGGACATTCTGTTCCAGAAGATTCCACTGTCGAAGTCTTGAGGCCAGTATCTCCGCTTTGCTTTTCGACAGAACCAAATCGCGAACAAATCGTTCATTTCATCCTCGTAATTTTATGTTGGTGCAGATGTTTCGTCAAAGCACGAAAAGTTATCACCTTACTGCCACGTTGAGGAGAACTCGCCGACGCATGGCCATCCTCATCGTCTGAACTGATAGAAAAATCTGTAGAGGTTCTGGAATTGGAGTCCTTCGCCATGAGAGACAGTCGCAGAGCAGATGTATGTTAGGGTATTCAACTGTCCATTTCTTCTTCTTAGTGATGCCTCCAGAGCTGGTGGTACCATACACGAAATAACAGTCGTCAACGTGATTGGTGGGCTCCTCCAAATCATGGGCACAGCAAATGGCATTGCCTTTCTTTTGCCATTAAGCCACTGTGAAAGATTTACGGCACAAGTGCGGCAGCTACGTGTGGGCCAGTCTTTGTCCTGGTCGCCTATCTTGCAACCAAAATACAAATGATACGCTTTCTTAACTGTTGCACTGATGTTCTTTTTCTGTGCAGCAAATGTCACTTCTCCGCAAATATAACAGAAGTTATTTGCACTATTAACACAGTTACGAGGCATTGCTACTGTTTAGTTACTTTACACTATAGCAATCACTTGTGTATGCTAGAGCTTCGAAAAATATGCGCGAATGAACGAACATTGCACGAGTTAATTGTCACGTCGGCCATTTATAAATAAACTATAATTAGCTATTGCTTGATATTGTGCAATCAATTTCGCCACACTCTCAATGGAAACTTACAGCAAATGCTGCATTAACTTCTTTGCATGAAGGGGTGATGCAATATGACGCAAAATTTCGTAATTTCTCACTAAATTGCATTACATTATGCAATAGCATCTATACAATGGACAAAACGTCAATATCTCTGGAACGTGAGCCAATCAACTTTTTTCAATGTGATATTCGTGTTCAGCACGTTGAATTTATTCGGGATTGGGTACTTTCACCTAAGAAGCAATTTCACTGTTGATCAGTGTAATTAAAGACATCATGGGCCTTCTCTTAGAGATATTTAGGGCTAGCCATCCATTGGGTTACATTCCCGAGGCCTGGAGAGATATTAGGGTTGTGTTCATTCCTAAACCTTAGGAAGGACAATACAACCATACCAAATCATTTATGAGCACTGCAATAATACAGCCAAGCAAATTCATGTAGAGAGAAGATTTTTATTAAGGAATTATCAAAAAAGAATACTGAAGAGCTATTGCGGCTTAGTGGGAATCTTCTACACGTAACAGGTCACCTAATACTCAGTACACTGAAAAGACAAATCAAGATCAACATTAAAGATATCAATTGATTGTGTAATGGGATGACAGAGACCTTTCTGTGTAAATGTAAAGATCTGGACGCAAAAAGACAGGATAATTTTTGTCAAGCCAAAAATGAACCTACAGAATTACTTCGATCTATGACCCAGAGACCTATAGAGATTAATATAAAGTATCAAGATGTTAGAATGACTAGTAGAATTTAATGAGTGAACCAAATGGGAGACTAAATACAATAGCCACACAGTTTTCAAACGGGTTCCACAATAAAAATACGTAACGTTAAATACTACACTATTTTTATGCATTTTGTATTTACACCCGTTACACTTGCGTACTTAGAATCTTGTCATAGTATTTTTTATAGTATACTATTACGGTAGTAAATTCATAAAATATGCGATGAATTAACAAAAAGTGAGATTTGATAACGTAATATTCACGAAAGCTACATATTTGAGAAATGTGTTCAGATTTCAATTTTGAGCCAATATGTTTTTTTTTTAATGTATTAAAGAAAAGTAAGTTTTTTTTTCAAATATGT
The DNA here is from genome assembly GCA_004143645.1 of Protaetia brevitarsis. Taxonomy (NCBI): domain Eukaryota; kingdom Metazoa; phylum Arthropoda; class Insecta; order Coleoptera; family Scarabaeidae; genus Protaetia; species Protaetia brevitarsis. The sequence goes on from RXPK01000260.1 coordinate 208,395, forward strand.
AGTAAATAAATCACACAATGCATATTTCCATTTTTCGTTTAAGTTTAAGCTCAACTGAGGCAAAATCGGTGAATTTCATTAATACTCAAACAATTTTATCAAATTTTGCATAATTGAGAGAATTAAAACTATAAAGTAAGTTTTCAGAATGACAGTTATTTCAAAAAATGGTGGTTTATTTTTCTAAATATGCTTAAAAAATTGCACATGGAAATATTGGATGGGTATTTTTGATTACTGCGTTATTTGTCGTATCACTGAAACGTGTTTTCTACATGAAAAAGTGTCACATTTGGCCTTTATAAATCTATATGTAGTCGACAATGATATGATATTATATATATTTTTTTTCTATAATTTTTCTAATGCTTCTTTTTAATACTGATAATGTTGCCAATAAGCAACGAAACGTTGTACGTATTAGTAGTAAAGATTGCACTAAAGAATTACTTGATTCAGTTATCCTGACCTACTCCCAAATGAGAAAGAAGTATACCAGTTACATAATTTGTAAGAAAAAAGATTCACTAAATTCAAAGATAAAAAAATCCCATATGCTGTGCACTTTCTGTCGCTCACTGTATATGAAATGATATCGAACAGAAAATTGAGGACCAAAGCATCATCACATGGAGTTTTAAGATGTGAGTAGAAAGGTACCCAATGCAACTTGCTTGCACAATGCTTGGCTTGGTATTTTAGCATTATTTTACGTGACAATTTTTCGGCAAGTATACTACAGCAAGAAATTCCAGTACGGATAACATACATCTAATTATCGATCACTCTTAGCGTAATTTTTAAGTGCGCATAAAAAAATATTATAAATATTTAAGTTTTCCGTTGTAGGATTCAAATATTTCCAAATTTTCTTAAAATTGCAGTGAAGAAAATCTTGTTTTAACCTTGAATTTTACATTTGAAAATAGAAGTTTTCTGTAATTTTCATGTACCACTTAAAACTACAGTACGAATAATTGGCAATTAGATTGCATGTTATCTGCACCGGAATTTCTTTTCCTTGAATGTGAATTATAAATTAAAAAAAGAGTTTTACGTCACATTAGCTAAAAACATATGCATGGCATTTTTTTCCATAGCTTCCATCAAATTTCTGCTCATGTCGCTTGAATACACGACTTTCTATGTAATTAATTAATGTGCTATGCGTTTAAACTTGACATAATTTTGAAATATTAACGCTGCTATAAATATTTTTGACATTCCTTGTCGACTTGAGCAACAAGAACTTGCTGGAATTTATTTGATTCAATGTGGGAAAGCATTATATCAATTTATCTGAACATTTATTTCTCTAATGGTATAAATAATCTATTAACATGAGTTTAAACAGCATGGGAATTTGTGTATATGCATTATGTAACGTGCAACTGCAGATTTATGAATATAATTATGAAGAGCTCCAGAACCGTTAAACCTAATATCTAGGTAGTAGAAAATTCGACGTATCATCTTTAAAATAATTTTGGCATGACATTGGATCCACAATATAAGAAATACTTAAAACTATGTATACGACTAACGAATAATAGTTTTACGACAATTTCTACTATTATTCAGAATCCCCAATCTGCGTCAGTCTTTTCAAACTTCAAATCTATAACGATAAATATATTTTTTTATGGTGACATTAAATGGCAGTTTTCCATGTGCCTAGTTATTTATTGCAAGCCCTAAAATCCATACATACATAGGTTAAGGTTATTATCTATTTATTATTCTATTAAATTTCGTTTCGGTTCGAAATGTATTTATTCATAATTAACCACCCATATCCTCTTTGCTCTTTCATAATAACAACGTACTAGTTATTCGGTTAATACAAAACTTCCAAACATTCACTAAACAGAATTGAAATACGACCAACAATTTAGTAGTATAGTGGAAAGATACAGAAAAATTCTTACCTTTCAAAAATCTGTTAGAAAATTTGAAAGAATGACGTCTCAAACGTTGAGATTAGACTAATGGGTAAAATAAATAAATCCACACAAATTGCAAATATGTACACATGTAATTGGTATGATGTATACATTTAATTTAAAACAACTCGCTCGAATTTACAAAGTTCATATTTGTTTATACAATATCAAAATAACAACAAATAAAATTAATAACTGTTTTTAATTAAATTTTCGCTCAGCAAATTATAAACAGCATATTGATCAGTTCATCGCAATACTTTGTTTCGTTTTAAATAAACAATTAAATTAACATTTATTATAAACATAATAATCTCGCGTCAAAGTAACTGATTAAAAACCTAATGCATAACATTTTTTCTGATTGAAAACAAAAAAAAAAAAGGAATTTTGCAGTAGTAGAAATAACGCCTTGTGTTTAAATTTCTATTCCCAACAATTTCTATCTCTTTTGTCAAGCACTTGCAAATATCCCAAAAAACATATAACCAATCAAAAACTTGTATACCTACATACAGGGTCAGGCAAATGTATGGGAACACCTGATTTTTGGGTAAATTATAGATTCTATTAAAAAATAGCCTTAAATTTAGTATAGTTTTTGTAGTATATTTATTTAACAACAACTATATCCAACAACTATCATATGTTACGAGATATGACGTCCGCCGCACTTTTTTAAATGAATCACGCTTGGATGGACACTTTTCCAAGAATTACAATGATGTACGGCTTGGTGGGTATATGGCTTGAGATATTAAAATAAAGCGTTGGCTATTAACATCTTTAGTGCCATTACGATTAATCTTATCCACCATTTCCTGACAAAACTGCATCCTCCTATGAGGATTACCTCCATTTAATTCTTTTACTAAATGTACTTTATATGGATGAACATAGTTTTAGACGAGGACAGTTTTGTTAGTGACGTTTTTGGTTCTTCTTGAATATTAATAAGAACATCCAAAAAATCTACATTTGTAGCAATTTTATATCGACCGGATTTTGCCGATTTTTATTAACTCTTCCAGTTTCATTCAACTTTTGCAACACCCCTAAGACTAATACTTTCATCAGGGAATACTGCATGCATCTTGAAAAGCCTCTGCCTGTCTCCAAAACCAACCATCGTTATCAAATTAATTCTTTTGGTTCGCTCATAATGAACAACTATTTTAGTATACGGAATCTATCAGTATTGACTATGACTGTCAGTAACACTGAGTGATGCAAATAATTTCATTTCTGCTAAAAGTTTCCATAGCAACATAGAAATACGAATATTCTTTATCAGATATATCTGACAAGAAGATTTTAATAGCCAACGCTTTATTTTAATACCTTGAAAAAGTGTCTATCCTAAAATGTGAAAAGATACAGGGTGATCCATTTAAAAAAAACTACCGATGACATCGTATCTCGAAACATGTGATAGTTGTTGGAAATCAAAGTATGTCACAGAGTAGAATAAAAATACCACAAAAACTTTTCTTTAGGTTATTTTTTAATTATTTTTTAATAGAACCCATCATTTAGTCAGAAATCAGGTGCTCCCAAACATTGGCCTAACCCTGTATATCTAATCGAATAATATAAGAACATAATAGTAGGTATAATGATGTATTTTTTATTGCATTATTAATAATAAACAAATAATTGAATGTTGTTAATAATAATAACAATAATTCATGCCTTAGCCCGGTTGCTGAGTAAAGAAAAAAATATTGCACGTACGTCAATTTTGTAAGCTTTTGCAAAACGTAAAAACAGAATACTAGAGGACCATTTTTATCTACGACTAATTTCAATGATCTATATTTAACTTGTTTTGCCGATGTAAAAAAACTATTGAACGCCAATTCGTCACGTGAAATCATAATGCAAACAGCGCTATCGTTCGAGTGCTAATAGAGTACAATCTCTGGACTCAATAAAAAGAGAAAAAAAATGCCCCTTTGTTTGTTTGATATTGTATATCCCATACGGAGAATATTGAAACGGCTTTTTTGTATGATTTACTTAAATAAGTATAATTTAGATAGATTATATTTTGGAAGTTCGAAAATTATTGTGTTTGGAGGAGTTAAAACACTAATTGTAATTTGAAACAAGAGGGCAAATGTTTCAACATGGAGTACCAACTCACTCGCGCATGATGTGGTTAATTATTTAAACGAGTATTATCTTGTTACATGGATTGAAAAAGAAAAAACGTACTAAACCAGATTCTTATCTGTGGGAATACATCAAGCAGCTTGCTTACCGTTAGCCTCCAACAAAATTAGTAGTGGAAGCGGGTTGGCTAGTGTCTGTAAAGAAATCGGTCTGTTCGTTGGGATTACACTTTCTACATTCGTATGTAGAACAGTACAGAAAATTCCCTGTTTATACATATTTGAGAAAAAATGTACCAGTGACTCTAACCCCAACGAACAAATATAATGTTGTTCATTGTAAACACATATTTTGAAAATAGACTACAAATGTGTGTTTGACAAAATGCTATTTGGCTTACTACACGATATTGAAGATATTGGAGAAAAATGGATAATGCAATTGATTTGTGTATATACATCAGAACACAATTCGTCTTATCCGAAATCCAAAATACCATAAAATGACGAAACACATCGATATAAAATACCGCTTTATAAGAGAGAAATATGAAGCCACAACCATTAATGTGTTATACATCCCAACGCAATTATCTGACGTACCAACAAAACCGTAGTGCATGTAAAATGTTCAAAATTGAGAGCAATATCTGCTCTCGTGTTCAAAAGAACCTAATCACTTTGGATACTAATCTGCCAACAAAATTCAAAAATAGTTGGATCAATCTCTACTAGATCTGGATCAATATCTGGAACGTCGTCCACGAGCAAATTTTGATAGAATTCATGAAATTCTCTATCTGTCTAATAGATCTAGAGGATGTTGTTTCTTCTTCTGTTAATGGGGATTGGACTGTTTTGGCCGGTTGCCTTCCACCATGTCTAAAAGTTACGATTTTGCAGTATTCCTGGAACTGCAGACGAATACCTCAGCCACTGAACCTCTCCACATAAATTTTGCTCCACAGTCATTTACCTTTTTTCATTAGCAACGGTCATTTCAATAAATGTGCAAAATTGGAAAAGTCGGGCATATCCGTTACTTTAACGATGAAAGAATTCTTCTTTCTACATCTTCTTATTAGTTGGACTCAATCATGTGGATGGTTTATTTTCGTTGTTGTCTTTCTTTTTTCCTATCACCGGTGATCGGTATCACATTCCATGGCCACTGATTAAGAAATTTATGATTGATAGTCTCTATAGATTTCTTTTCTGTCAATACAGACACAAACATAGCTGCTACATTACTATTTTTATTTTGACCGCCACATGTGTTTGAATAAAAGCACACGTTTTTTTTTATGTTGGGTGATAAAGGTGTTTGTACAAGCATTAAGCGATTTGGTTTCCTCCCCTAGCAGACACTGATTCGTTCCACACGCAGCATGTGCCTTGACTTGTAACAAGATCATGGACTGTTACGCTGAATGTCCAGAACTTAGACCATAAATACTCATAGACCAGCCCTCTCCACCTTTTACCTTGGGACCGAGTGAAGCGATCAAAACTGTCAGACGACGTTATATTGAGACAAAACAATTGTTTGCCTTGTGTTTTGTACTTTTTGATGTGTTTTTTTAGCCTTTTTTGCTTTTAATTTTAAAAGTAGGTATTAATTTTACAATGGTTCATCCCTGTGTGGCATACATGTATTACAGAACTTGTCCCATAGATGGCGTTTCTCCTATTTCACTCCAGTAACAGAACATATTTAGCACAATTAGGGTGATAAGTACTGCTGTGGACAGGCGCCCCGGTTTTCGCTATTGCAGATTTTTTCTTGTTTAATCCGCTCAGCCTTTATCAATGTTTCGTAAGAGTTTCCACAAATTCAATTGTTTATTTTTATATAAGATTTAGTTATTGAGTTAATTGTTTAATTTATTTATTTATTTAAATGTTCAGTTGTTTAAATTAATTTTACTCTCTAAAATGTTTAGCATTTGCTCATGTTGTTCAATGTTTATTCTAGTAGTTTTCTTCGATGTTTAGTGCGGTTGCGTTAGGCATAGCGCGTAAGTAGGTTTTTTATATGTATACGACTGTTTAACCTTGTAAGAACTAGTTCTGAGACAGACGTTTGAGCGTGAATATATATTTCAAATTTGTTTGCTGCCATTTTGTTAATACTTTTGATTTAGAGATTTGTTTCGTTTATTTTGAATGTAATTCGCCCATCAAGGAACTCGTTTAATAATAATTGTTATTATATTGTTGTGTACACAATTTAGATATAAGATCATTTATTATTTTTGTGCAGGAAGGTAGATGTTGGTTGTAATTTTCTCATTATAATTTTAAAGAGTTAAATTTTTCCGTTTTCTAGATTGCTGTTTCGGTTTTATTTTATTAATCACCTCGGTTTGGGTAAATAGAAGCATTGTGCTTGCTTTTAGTTTTCATTTTTGCAAATTTTTGGTGTTCGACGATTTTATTTTATTTTGATTTGAAACCACGTGGATTTTTGTGAAAAAAAAGAATTATCGTCCTGAACTAATTTATCTTTTGCCTTGATATAGGAAATAGCATTGTCCTATTGTAATTTAGAATCTTGAGCAGTTTTGATTTAGACCAGGACCTTTTGTCCACGGCTTTTTTCTGCAAAAATTTGTAATTAACTTGTTGTTTTTTTTTTTATAATAAAATTTTTGATTGTGAATTTACGTCATTCAAAATTCTGTTCTTTTATTGAAAATTGAATCTTTTCAATTTTTGGGGTATTTAAGAAAGTCAGATTTCTTTAACCCACTTTTTTCTTGTCATGGTTAAATTCAAGTTTAATTCGCGAGGGTAATTCTGAGTTTAATTGTTTGCGCCCTTTAATTTTTTATCCGATGAGCTAGCTAATTTAATTTTTAATTTTTGCATTTTCATTAGTACTTTCAGTACACAGCAGTACGTTTATAACATATTAATCTGGTATATTTACTAGTCTAGTAGGAACTGTGATCGTTGAAAGGGCGACAGGAGTAGTATGCGGTTAAGGAAGTGGGTCCCGTGTGATTCTCGCGATCAACCCCCAATGTGTGGAACAAACACTTAGCGTGCTTATAATATGGACCGCGTGTCTCCCTCACATATGTACGTTGTTAAAACAAGATTAAAGATTATAGTTCGTTCAATCAAATATTCATTTAAATGGAATATTCGAAATTTGATAAATTGAAGCACAATATATATTTTAACTAAGAGGATTTGGTTAATTTGTCTTAAATTTTGGTTATCAAAACTAAATTATCTCAACAATTATTTTTCACGTGATACGTTTCAAAGGGTTGGATTGAACTCTTACAGGATTACTATAACAATAATAAATTTACTGTGCTAACAACAAATACTTAACAATTTATTTTCGTTCCTGTAACAAAAAATTTGGTTGCCCATTTCCAACCAAATAGCATTGTTAAATTAACAAAATTTTGGTTAGCTCAATGCAGGCAGTTTTCTTTTTCTATACGGACGCTGTTTCTCCAGATATTCGGCAAAGAATAAGAAAAGGAATGTTTGAAAATGAAGGTGCAGATGAGCCTATAAATGATCCTAAATAAAATTAAGGTACAGTTCTTTTTCTCAGTTTTGAATACAACCATATTATCAATTAAGGATTTGTTTACTATTAAAACAACGTAATGAAGATAAAAGTAAAGTTGTACTTAATATAAACAAATGAAATGACGAAGATTTATTACAACACTGTAAAGATTTACACATAAAGTTAACAAACGCTAAACAGTCTACAGATCGAGATATTGATGGCATCACTTTATTCGAGGAATTAAAAACGTTTTGCATCTTCATCAAACCAGACATGACACCGCACGATATTTTGAATTGCATTATCACAATAATTTAACTGACACCTATCCAAACATTGTTATTATTCTGCGAATCTACTTGACTTTACCAGTGTCCGTTGTTTCAGAAAAAAGAAGCTTCTCGCGAATAAAATTAATAAAAAATTTTATGCGATCTACAATGTCACAAGAATGTCTTGTCGATTTATCAATAATAACAATAAAAAAATGTTGTTGCCGCCAAAGCTAGAAGAGTGAACATGTAAAAATAAAATTACTAACTGTACTTATAACACAGAATAACTTATAATGTACTTTGCGTATTTTGTTTATCTAACGAATTTTATTTTTTTATTTTTATTTATTTTCTTATCTCCTTACTTTTAATACTTTGAACGAATTTGAATTTGGAATTAATATAATATTTTGATACGTATTAGGGGGCGGCAATTTTGCACAAAGGTGCTTTTAACCGACAGAGCGGCCCTGACACAGTATAGAGAAATAACAGTAGAGACAGATTTGCTTCCCGCTCTCGTCCGTTTTTCGAATCGTAGTAAAATGAGCGTGGCCGCTAATAAATAAATCGTATTGCGCAGCACGTGAATCGTGCACGATCGTGCATTTCATTCAAGAAAATTTTTGCGGGGTGCTAGTGTTTATAGCAGCACGTATGTATGTGTATGTATCAATCACGATAAATTAAATACCATGTTTAGGCACTTAGGTTATGTCGCTGTGATGTTCGCCCCCATTTTATTTTTAAATTTCGTTTGTTCTCTTGATCTATTATTTGTGAATCTTGGTTTACGTGTACGATGTATTACGTGTACACATTTATTGTTACATATACATATTTATTATTATTTTTTTCATAGACAGTTTTACATACGTTTTTTGTGTTCAGTTTTAAGTGATCATTCATAAGTATTTTAATATAATCAATTGTACACTTAAATGTCAAAAATACTCACAACTATGGGACTAATAAGACCACATACTATGAAAAGGTGTTTTAAAGTATGAAGTGCACTTCAATGTTTACAGTAAAAAGTACCCGAGAGATCAACATTTAATTTTTTGTTTTTATTAAAGGTTGTAATGTAGCAATACATCATAGCAATCATTGGTGATGCTTGATGATGGAACCAGAGGAATTTGGATCAACTACCTGTATTGGTTACAATCGTTGGCATACTCCCAACTGCAAGAATAGTGCGAGAAATAATTACAATTTAAGTTTTTTTTCGCAAAATTCGTTGCGATACGTTTGTGGATATTTAATATGGAAATGTTTAAATGTTCACAATTGTGATGTTTGTGAAGCATTTTCCCAGCAACACGATCAGTTAGACGATTCAACGTTATTTTGCCATTTAAAGGCATATGAGCATGCAAATAAGCAGAAATTTGGAAAATTAAAAACCTTTCTTTTATGTCATAATATTAGAGAAAATATTTTTGAATAATTTTGAATTAGTGTCACCACAACTGAAGTGTTTGGAAAAATTCATAGCACAATTCAGTTCTATTAATTTTGAACATCCAGGTCAAGAATGCGATTATTTTACACATTGAAGTTTGTAATTTCAAAGATGTTGGGTTTTAGGGTACACATAAACACATTAAATAGAAGCACGTGTGAAATCGACAGAAAAAGCTTGACAAAATGAAGTGACAAAGCTATATAACTTTATAAAGTTGTCAATTATATCAATATGTAAACTTTCGACTTGCTATCTTTCGTTGCTAGAATAAATTGTTGACCAGTACATTTGTATGTAATCTCTAATGAAAACTTTCTGTTTGTAATATTTTTCATTGTCTATATTGTAGGCGTAGCAAATATTAAGCTATTCATACTTATGTCTTTCAATATAACCGTTTACTCTTACCTGGAAATTAACTGGCAAAAGCCCAATCAAAAATGTCCAGTATATCGTGTACGCATTGCTGTTATAATAAAAGCTTTCGAATCCGGACAATGCATATTTTTTCTTAGAAGCCAGACTTAATAAAATTCACATTATTTTGTAAAAATATTGAAGAACGACGTTTCCATATGATAGGTAATTTCTTTTAGTTAATTATATAATTAAATTACAGCAATGGAAAATTTAACAGATCGGTATTTTTCGATAGATAAATAGAAGATAAATAAAAGTGCTAGGTATAAATTTCAAATCAAAAATGGCACTATAAAATAAAGTTGCTTATTTTATGCAATTTTATAATTTTGAATATATAGGAAATTTTGCGATCAGGTAAATAAATTCACTTCTACACTTTTATAATGTTTACTTACAGTTGCCCCTTATTATTATAGGTTATAGTATCAATAATAACGAAATGTCAAGTTATTAAAACATTTCTACAAAAAAAATTGGTTATATGAACATTGCATGTTTATAATTCACAGCTAATATTCTTACACCGATTTTTTCTCTTGCATCTACTAAATTTCGATCCATTCAATAATAAATATATGATATAACCTTTGCCATGAAACATAGAGATCAAATTTTTAAATTTTCCTACATTTTTCCGGTAGACGCATAGGATGCGCGTGGCCGCGGACTCCGTAGCATCAATGTGATCAAGGTCATTAAAATAGGACGAAGAATTTCATTCATAAAAACGGGTTCTGTCATTACTGATATATTTCTATACTTTGGCCCTGATTTTACTCTTCCATTAGCCAAATGCCTTGAAGCGTTTCGACTAATGCGAGTCGAGGGACCGCGCGTTCGAATCTCACTCTGATCAGTTACAGTAACCGGTTATTTCCGGAGCTGTTGGATGGTTACGAGGAAGATTGAGCTCTTCGGAGGTGCCTGACCAGCAACAAATTGGTTAGGCTTTATATACTCCGAAAAAAAATATAGCATAGTTACGCTGCTTTTTAAAGATAATAGTATATTGAAAAAGTGTTATAAGCACATGTTTTTACACACATGTAATCAAAAAATGTAGGGAATATCGTGCTTCTATGTTTCATTCACTAAAACTAATTGCGGGAAATTTAAATTTAGTTTATTAAAATTAGTACCTGAGCTTGCAAATATTATGTCTATCCACTGTAAATAAATGTGGACAAATATAGATCTGACCCATTTGAATAAATAAACTTTAAAAAAGCTTTTTTTTATATATATGTCAATCTATATTAATGTTATGTACCAATGTATTTGTATTTCAATTCTCTTTTACGCCTGACCTATATATTTAAACGTATATCCGCACACTATGTACGTACGTGTGTGATAAATGATGACCTTCATTATAATGTTGTATTAAGTAGGTATATCAATGTCACTATTTCTTTTTTTAATTTTCAATTAAATGGTGTTGCGTTAATAAATAGCAAGTACTTTTAAAAATAGTTTGCAACAAACTTATAGGGAATATAAGCAGAAAATTAACTTACGCGAGAGAGTTGTCATCAACGCGCGTGAATTCAAACCGAAAGCTATTTTTACAAAGTTGCTGTTACCCTTAGGAGCGCTTTCGAACTAAAGAGCACGCGGGCGCGCGAATTTTAGCGACGCTTTTCGCGCCGACGCCGGCAATTATCAATATGACGTAATAACTCCAAAGCATCTGCTTTTGTAAGTATGCATATAAAAAACGGCATTCCTAAATTTTACGATGAATTACTTTCCGAAATATTAGACGTGTTTTAAACTTTTAAGTACTTGCAGAACTTTGGCCGCGTCTGAAGTAAAATAATACCACGATATAAATACGTAAAGAGCAATGTGTTTTTGAATTTAATACCAAGAATATATGGATAAGATAAAAGCAAAATTGCACTAAACGCATTGACCTAATTTAAATAGCTCTAAATCATACGACAAAAAAAGCATGGATATGCATCAAAACAAGCACATTTTGTACAATCACATATACAGGATGTTTCAGACCACGCGTCCACTATCTTTTTGTCGCGATCTATTGCAGCTAGACTAATGCGACAAAAAAAATAATAACAAAACCCGACCTAAAGAATCATGTGAAAATATCATGAACTTCCGAAACGTTCCATTACACCGGAAGTGGATAGCAATTTTCTTATTTTAAGTGGAGTCATATGTTTTTTCTTATCTCAATGAATTCTACAGATTATTTGAATACAATTTTCACTAAAGTTCTCTATCCCTAAATTCAACAGTTTTCGAGATATTTACGATTTTGTCAAAATCTTAATGATGAAGCAAAGTAACATTACTTTAATGATTGTCAAACCTACTTGTCATTTTCATAGCCCACTGCAAGAAATGTACTAAAATTTCCATAGTCGGGTAAATAATGGTTGATATCTTGAAAACGACTAGGTATAGGTATATGCATCGTTTATACCTATCGACGGAGAATCTATTTCTGCATTAAATGGTATAATTAGGAATATAATATTACATTTGAAAAAACAAATATTTTCTAAGGTTAAGTGTATCCGAATTGACAATCGATTTATGAACACTCTGTATACAATTTAGTGATTCTTTTGACAGAATTTGGTACGGACAATTATTTTTCTTCGGTACTAGTAAAATGACATCATTATCTTCAATGGTTTGCAACATATGGTACGTTTTCGAAAGAGATGAAAACGTCAAAATTTTGACAAAATCGTAAATATTTCAAAAACTGTTGAATTTAGGGATAGAGAACTTTAGTGAAAATTGTATTCAAATAATCTGTAGAATTAATTGAGGTAAGAAAAAATGTATGATTCCGTTTAAAATAAGAAAATTGCTATCCACTTCCGATGTAATGGAACGCTTCGGAAGTTAAAAATATTTTCGCATGATTCTTTAGGTGGGGTTTTGTTATTAATTTTTTTGTCACATTAGTCTAGCTGCAATAGATCGCGAGAAAAAAATAGTGGACGAGTGGTCTGAAACACCCTGTATGTATGTATGATATAGCATGATTCGTAAATGATTAAGTATAATTTAATTTTTCAGCAAAGCCTTTTTGGAGTATTTCACATGTTCGAGGTGGCTACAACTATACATTATTGCTGATTTTATCCTTTAATTATTACTATTTGCTTAGTTTTTATATAAATAAAATTGCAGTTTGTAATATACATCGTATAAAATGTAAAATTGCATTCCCTTCTATATTTTTTTTTTTTGTTATTATCACGCATGTTATATGTCATTTAATTTTATATAATATCAATGCGATCGAATAAGGCTGTCTTAATCGTGGTCTAGTTTCAGCGAAGTTCCAGCCAACATTTTATTTATGAAAACTTAAATAATTACAAATCATCCTAACCCCACGTTCCACCTGACGGTACTATATGAGGCTACCTATTCTAAGTACTAAATGGATTCCATAATAACTGAAATGTCCCTACTAACTAAATAATTTCCCTATGATTGTTGCGAATGTACAGTAATTTCGCAAGCATGTGAATACTGCTGTATGTGAAACGTTGAAATATGTGAAGAACCAAAAATATGATTAGTTCATATAATTGCGAGACTACTATAAATCGGTCAGCTATCAGTAGGTATTATACTTGAGCCCATAGAACGACTTTAGTTATCTTCCACCATTCGCCAGGGAGTAAGGGAAGACCATGGCAAAAATCTTACTCTACGAGCAGGATATGGGAAGGAGTGTCAGACATTGTTACTGATAGCCGGCAAATTATTATTATTATCCTTCTGAATTTCCAACAGCCGTACCCGCCTTCGGGCGAACTTCAACTATTGCGAACAGATAGAACAAGAAAGGCCACTTCCTGTTTTCAACAGATCTGCATGCACGACAACGCACCACTGCAGTTATTATCCTAGCCTTGATTTTGACGGCATTGATCATAACTGATTGTGAGAATAATTAAACTTTATTTATAATTCTTTCTAAAGCGTCTTTAATTAAATTTATTGTTCTTTGATGTTTTCGTTATTTAAAATAACAGTAATTATTATTATTACTATTATATACTGTAACAGTCTTTATTTCCGTTCAAATTCCACAACATGTAGGTGGCTTAAAGTTTGTTAATAAGAAAATACAAATGGAGGAGATGTCGTAGATAGGCAACCAATCTAACAAAGTCATATACCATGTGATTCAAAATGATTGTCGTAAGAAAAAAAACTGTTTTCCGGAAAAAATTATCTATACTTATTACCAATTTAATGAGCGAAGTTAGCTACATACAAATTTCATACATTAAATGAATTTTCTTGACATTTGGAGACATTGGCGTGCGTGTTGTAGTATCTTTCGATTATTTATCTTATAATTTTTTTCAAATCGTTTATATTTACATCTAATATCACCAACAATAGTATTTCTGAATACTGTAAGAAAATAAGGGAATTTATCTGTGGAAATAGCTCAACAAACAAGTAAAAAATCAATATTAACATTAAGTGAAATAGTTTATTACATTTTATAATTTTATAGGCTTATCATACACTTCAGCGCAATGAGCTGTCAAAAGAAACAGGAATTATTACCATTAGATCACGATAGGCCATTGGAATATTGTCATTGGTTTAATAACAATTTAAGGGACGATGACTTGCTAAACAAATCATTTTTCTCGGATGAAGCCTGGTTTTATCTAACAGACTATATCAATTTACAAAACTATTGTATCTGGTCTGCAGAAAATCCACACGAATTTCGAGAAACGCAATTGCATCCCGTAAAAGTTGGCTATGTCCAGGCAACGAATAATAGGACCAATTTTCTTCGAGGAAACTGTAACAGCCCAACGTTACCAACAAATGTTGGAATTGTTTATTGCAGAGTTACAAGAAAATGAGCTTGAAGCAGGTTATTTTCAGCACGATAATGCTCCAGCACATACTGCTCGACAAACCTACCAATATCTTCAATACGCGGCATATACCTACAGCCTGTTACTATCTATAGGAGCGGAATTGACAATCATTTTGAATCTCTGTGTAGTTGTGATTCGTAATGCACAATTCTTCTAGTGCCTAATATTCCAATTTCTTTCCAACGAATTTTCTTAAACCATATTCGTGAATACTTGAAACCGTGAATTTTATTGTCGAAAATAAAACGTTATTAGTATTTGAACAATTTTCATCTGTGTTGAAACTGCCCCGAAGCTAGTTTCAAAGATATATTTGGAGATAGTGGGGGTAAAAGTCGTCAAAACTTGACATATTGGGCAAGTTTTCATTTTCAACGACGATCTGGTCTAATCGCATTCAGTGCAAATTCAGCGAACCGTTTTTAAGTGTCAAAAATATATAGGATAAAATTCATCAGATTGCTTGTAGTTTAGATTGATCGATGAATTTAAACAACGTTCATAGATTCCAACGGATTTTATTTCTGGTGGTTACGTGGAATCTATATCCATCTTATATATATTTCATGAAAAGTATTTATTCCTACACTCGAAGTCTGTAAAAACAAAATTACACTACTAAAAAAATTAATTCACTTAATTACTAGTTATTTATATTCACTATTTATTTTCAGCCTGTTCGGTCGTAACTCGCTTCGGATTTCGCGCTGCAACTCTCCAATAAAAACTGACTCGTCTCAACTGAGTCTGGAATAACCGCGAGTTCTCTTTAAGTTCGAGTGTATTCGCACGCAGAAATAACGTGAGCAATAAGCGGTTTCCGTAATCGCGGCTCTAAACAGGTGGCACCGTCTGCCGGCGCAGCAGGAAGTCCAAATTCAAGAATTCAAAAAAACACTCACGCTACAATATAATCACATGATGTTCTTTTCCGGAGAAGTGGATAATGGCTTATATGAAGAACTAATCATTGGAAGTTATGTATGACTAGCAAGACTAAAGAAACAAGTTATAACAGCAGTACCGCTTACATAGTACCCGTTCAAGCAGAAAACGGTGCCTTCGAAAATGTGGGAGTGATGTGGGAGCGTATGCCAACAGTTCGCGAATGAAATAAAGAAACAAGAACAACGGGACGTAAACTCTGCTACTAGCGGGCCCTTATAACGTGGATTACTTCAGAAAGTGTTGCGAATATGTATTTTATAATAGCGGCAGTGTAATAACGATAGCAAAAATGAAAAACAAAAATACAAAAAACAGAAACACCATGGAAGAAAAGCGTTGTATAACAATAATAATAATAATTGTCAAAGCCCAAGGAAAATTATATGCGAAACTACTAAAGACTGTGAAGTCGAACGTTAATCTAGATAAAGAGAGAATAAGAGTCAAAAAAAAAAAATCCCAATCAAGAGGATCTACTATTGAAAGTCATGGAAAAGGAGGATGCCAACAAGTTTAAGGAAGCAATAAACAGAAAACCCGGTGATGTACAGCTAATAGTTAAGCCTAGCGAAACGGTACTACATATCACAGACCTACATGGCGATACAGATACAAGTAACCTTTATCAAGAAATTACCAAGTATAGAAAGGACTTCCAGGAAGAGGATCTTGAGGTACTATCCACTAGAACGATGAAGAACGGTAATCAAGCCGTAACTACGACGGTTAAAAAAGAAGTCGCTCTGGACCTTGGAAAAAAAAGATCCAGATAGGCTAGGACACATGCTTGATGAGAAAGTGGGTAGACATCATAAGATATTACAAATGTTTTAAATTTGGGCATCGCGAAGTGGAATATACTGGAGGAGACAAGTGTGACACCTGTATAAAGTATGCCAAGCAAAGGTACCGGGCTAAGGAATGCCAAAATGATGCCTACTACACTACCTGTAATGCAGAAGTGTAATGTGCAGTTCAGATGTCCCGTCTTCAGAAAACAACTAGAAATAGACGTATTGATAGTTAGTGAAACAAACCAAAGGTATGGTTAGAGGTAGTGAGTGGATAAAAGACACAAGGTGCAATACTATTTATGAGTAAGAGAGTCGGGATATTGAAAACCGAGAAAGACGCAAGCTACGTTTACTTTAAAATCAGGACCTGTGGGTTATATTGCTCTTATTTCTCCACAAATATACCCTTTATAGAGTTCGAAGAAAATGTCGACCGTGTGATGAGCCCAATAAGAGGAAGAAATTAAGAGGTAGTCATACTAGGATATATAAACGCTAAAACTACCCTATGGGGTTCTCCCATCTCTAATAGGCGGGGAGAGTACTGGGTTGAATGGATGGAAACCTTAAGTCTAGTAGTCCACAATCACCGGGACTCGCCTACATTTACTAGAGGTTCATGTCTCTCACATATAAATGTAACGTGCAGTACACACAAAACTGCAAAAAAACTTTGTAAATGGAATGTACTTACTGCAGAGACATTATCCGATCATCTGTATATATACTTTGAGGCGAAGGGCACTGAAATATCTCGTAGAAATGTAGAGCAAAGAAGGACTGTAGTAAAGTGGAAAACCTTCGAAAATGAAATGAAGGGAACACTAACAACCCCCGAATGATCGGGCAAGAGCAGCCACAATTGAAGAATGGTAGCAAAGATGGTCAGCAGAATAAATAAAAGCGCAGTGGACTAAGACTATCGCAAATATAGACACCTGAGAAAAGTGCTCTTTCCATAGACTAAACTATTATATCACCCAGCTGCTTTCGGGACATGGTGTATATAGAGCGTAGAGATTCGGTAAAGATCCCACATATGACATAGTAGTTTCAGTAAATAAATTTGTATCTGTTACCCGCTGTCATATGTAACAGTTATTAAAAACTGTAGGTATAATAGTATAACTAGTGAGAGACGAGCTCACTAGACAGCTGTCAACAGCTTTCCCTCTCACTCTAAATACCTTCCCGAATGTGTGGACGGGTGCACGAACTCCGTCTAGCCGAACATTCGTACACGTTGACGTGCGCCATTTTCCATTGCAGATCGGGAATAGGCAAACAGTTTGCCGACTAGTTCGCCGAACTCCGAACTGCCCGTCCACACGACTAGAAGTTCGCCAAACTAGTGCTCGGAGTTCGGCGAACTCCGAGCGTGTGGACGCACCTTTAGGGATAATTCCAGGTGGATGTGGACCAGCTAATTGGAGAGATTAAAGAATGTTGACAATTTCATATTTCAGCTTCGGTATATCCCAGACAGATCCTTGAAGAACATCTCATCGAATCATCAATTAAAAAACAATAAGTTTATATTGTTTTAGGCACCAATAAAAAAACATATAACAGTGTGTGTTTATTAGGTGCAATCCAAAATTAAATATTTAAATAATCTAAACACTTCAAATTAGTAGTATTAGTCCTGCCTATTAACCTACTCATTTGAATTAAATATCAATATAAAACCACTTATAAAAAATATAAATACCAGCATTTTACCTATTTTTTTATTTTAAAACATTACCGCTATGTCCTTGTTTTTTTTTTTGTGTTATGTGTAAATAGTTTCATTTGCCGCCTCATCATACATAAAAATGACGGCCCTCATAAGATCCGAACGCTGCGCATCCGTAAACTCTATCTATATATTTATCCTTATCTATAGGGAAACCTTACAGATGGAATGGATGGAGCGGATGGAACTCATTGGGTAGGTTCGTAACAACAAAGCACCATGTTTTTTCCATGCTCGCGTAGCGATTGGTAGCCATAATGTTATGAACAACGCAACGTTTAAAATAGCGTTGAGTTCTCTGCTATTGTCGAGATCTAGATCGCTAACTGATCGTAGTGACACAAAAATTACGCTACCTATATACGTTGCGAACGCGGCCAATGGTAAATGGAACTCTCTGTTGTCACAGCTGTTGTGTTGTGTGGCGTGCTTCCGTCGCAGTTTACAGGTACTAGTTATCAGTATGGTTTACAGTATTTTCCGTGCTCTAGTGATTTCACTGTTAAGGATGTATGCAAAGTTAATTTTGCCTTGTTTCATTATTTAATGTGCTAATAATATTAAAACATGTTTTCTACTTCGGTAAAATGAACAATGTAAAATAAATCGCTTATATACGATTTTACATGACACCGATATGTGCAAAATAATTATTCTGTTTATTGTCATCCACCTAACCTATATTAATTGTCAAAACAATGCTACGTTTAATCCATTAGGACCTTTAGTCCAGTGTTCCTTCTTGTCTTGGGAATTTATAAAGTGCAAGGACCCGGAAGATCATAAGGGTAACAAGACGGCGAAGGAAGAACTTGGTTATGGCTGTATAAAATTTGGTGGTGTGAGATATGAAGATGTGGAAAGGACGAAGGTGTTGTGTACAGTTTTAGATAACATTGAGTGCTTTGGAAATAGGACCTTCTTTCGGGAAGGTGTTCCTTGCATAAGATATTCCGATCAATATTTCACTACTACACTGCTTTACAGTATTTTGTTGGGTTTCCTTGGAATGGATCGGTTTTGCTTAGGTCAGACAGGAACAGCAGTTGGTAAATTATTGACACTAGGTGGATTGGGTGTTTGGTGGATAGTTGATATTGTGTTGTTAATTACAAATAATTTATTACCAGAAGATGGAAGCAATTGGAATCCTTATGTATAAATATTAAGTTAATAATTAAAAATATAGTTAATATAATGTTATTTTGTATATATTTTTAAGTATTTATAAATATAAATCAATTTTCTGAATCAAAATTGCTACTTACTTAAAAATTGAAAATCTCTGGGAGTAGGAATGAAGCTTTAAAAAAATAATATATTATGAAGAAAACATTTATTATATAATTACAGCAACATGGATATTATTGTTGCATATATAAACATATATATTTAAGCAGAGTTAGAATTAGGACCACGGCGTCTACCAAATGTAGTTACAACATTAACAAATCGTCTGTTGTACTGGATACGTCTTTTAGCACGGCCTGTCTTCTTCTTCTTTTTCTCTTGTTTATCTACTTTAGGTGTTTGTCCTTTTACCTTGCCTAAAGATAAAAGTAATCTAGTAGTGATTATTTCTACAATGACATAATGTTCTACATTACAGGTAATTATATAATTGTACGGGTTTCCTAAAGTAATTCCCCATTAAAATAAGAATTACCTCAAACAACCCATTTATATAGCAAATTTGAGGGAAGACTATCTTCAACAAAATGAATATAGACAACTCAACCTTGCATTAGGGTGACTCAAAATATGTCCCTGTATAAAGTGCGGGATAAATAGCTTTTAAAACATTCATACCCGGAAATACATAAATCAATAACATGAGTAATAAATAAATACCTGCACGAGCCAGTGAACCATGCACTTTACCACCAAGAAGTCCTACGGAAATTTCTAAATCTGTACTTCCAAATTCAGACACAAGACAATCATCGGACACAGGACAACCAGCAGCATACAAACTGATCTCACTGGCTTGCAATTGCTCAAGTGAAGCAATTTGTTCCTAATTAAAATATGATAAATAAGTTCATATTAAGTTACTTTAATCATTGTACCTTACCTTAATTTGTCCTATCAATTCCGTGCCTTGGCACTCCAGGACATGCGTCGCTTGACCACGAATATGTAATTGCATTTTGATTGCCTGAAATCACATTCCACTAAAAAACATTATAAAAACACGTGTTTTACTTTTTATCATTCATATAGCTCGCATTAACTAATATGAGTTACTGTTGCTGGTAAAATATATAAACATGAATAAATATTGCTAAATCTCAATAAAAGCAGATAATTCGTCGTACTTACTTCTGTTCCACAAGCGGCAACAAATGAAAAGAATTTTGACAACCGGATATTTCACGTGCAAAATGGCCGATTTTGACAGGTTGGTGGTAAATAGTAGCGGGAACTTTAAATTTTATTTATTTATAATTTCTTACAGGTTTCTATAATGATTTCGCCCAAAGAAAACTATAACGTAACAAACGTTTAGGTAGTTACCTAAGTAGATAAAAAAGAAAAGCGTTGCCCGTTATTGCCTTCATTCAAAGAAAATTGTATAAAACTATTTTTCGTGTATTTTGAGGGAAAATCTATACATAACAAGGATGACCTGCACAAAAATGTAATACGTATTATTTTAGAATATACCCTATTAGTATTGGAAAACCTTCTAGATTGAGATATTAATTTACGATGGAAAATATATCGTTCGGTGAATAGATAGCGATTACCCGATCAAAGAAATAAAATCTAAAAAATAAAAAAATAGGGGTATTTTACGCAGGCTAACAGGAAAAAAATAAAATGTAATTTCACGTGCATTCTTGTAGCTATTATAAAAGAAAATTTAGAATGTAAGTGAAGAGAATAGAAAGCAAAAGCAGTGATATTCTAAAATAATTAAATTTATTTTTTCATTTATACATAGATAATAATAAAAGCAATTTGTTCACAATAGAGCCCCTTCTTACAGCTATTTTTTAATGAATTCCTTATTTAAATATACTTACAAAATTATAAACATACATGGTTTATGTTTCGTTCACAAAACTAAAAAGCTTGATATATAAATACAATTAAATATGTCTTGGTAAACCTCTTACAGTGTTAAACCTAATGATTTATTGATACAAATACATATAAATATTTTAAAAATGGATTATTTTAAATATACAAAGAATAATCTACTATTTTATTAAATATTTATATTTTAACTCCTTCAGTCTTAAAAAAAAAAACTTCAAAACAGCCATATGCGCAACATAGATCTAACAATACAATTATTCGAAAGTAGTACTAAATTACACAATACTACTAACAAATAAACAGTCCAAGAATTAGATCTTAAAATTCTAGCTAAAAAAATTAACATAAAAACTAAGTGTAATTAACTATCAGAAACGTTGTTGAAAATTTTGTTGTTGCTGTGACCCATTGTTGTACATCATTTGTTGTTGGTGAAAGTCTTGTTGTTGTTGAGATATGGGGACGACCTAAAAATCGAGTATTATTGGGGCAGTTGTTGTGTTTACTGAGTCAGTTACTTGTGGATTGACCTGGCCGGGATGAGGTCCAAGGCGGACCCTTTTCGCGGGATTTCCGTGACTGTCTCCTCCTACTGATTGTTGAGCCTGTTGCTGCTGTGTCTGTTGAGCTTGTTGTTGCTGCTGCTGCGCCTGACGTTTACTTTCAGCTTTATCTTCTTGATCGTCGTCAGTTAAGAATTCTCGCTTCGGGTAAGGAATTGTGCAACCTAGGATTTTGTGTTTAAAATGAATTTTATTCAAATTAGAAATAGCTCCAATTTTATGCATTGCAATCATGCAGAGCAATTTTGAACCTTTAATAACTGGAGCAAATAAATACGTTTGTATTAGACATAGAAGATGGTCCATTAAAAAAATCGATTTTTATGAACTTGCAAATAAGGTTGAGAGGTGAAAAGCAGAAGTTTAAAATGATAGGTTATTACTTAGAAAATCAATTCTGAAAATCAGTATTGGGCAAAATTTGATTAATGATTATCGATTATGATTACATTCCGTAATCCCAATATAGATTACAGACACATAGCCACTAAAGTAATATTTTTACGTGAGTAATGATTATTGAAATGTAATCGCATTCATAATTACTGATTACATTAAAAAAAAGGTCACTTATGTGCGCAAAAGGACAGGTAAAACTTTGTGCGTGAGTGAGTTAAATATCGACATTACCTCACAAAATGATTTTTTTTAAATAATGAAATTAATTGCTTTAACACCGAATGATTTGTTGTGATTACATTAACTTTTTATTAAACATCGGAGTAAAAGGAGAATTAAGAATTTGCAAATAATTAAATTTTCGTTTGATGTAGAGACGTCGAATTTCTTTAATTAATTAAACTAGTTTTAAACACCAGGGTACAGGGTCAACTAAAAATATTGTGACTGATTCAATTCATTTTTTTTTAACCTTCAATAGGGCGCATAAAATTAGATAGTTACTTTGGAGGGCTAACACTGCCCTGTGTAAAATCATCGTGTGTGGCAGAAAGGATATGATTTTTCTGAAGCGCCGGTGTAAGTGTCGATAGCAGTCCCGCTTGAAGTTTAACACCGTAGTGGGGGTAGAATTATTAAATGTTTTACATGATCAAATTATTTCTTTAACATCGAGGTGAGGAAGCGAGATTATTTTTTTAACTATTATCTTTTTCTCCACTTTAAAAAAAATGTTTTCGTTAAAAAAAAACATGGCTTTCCCCCATATTGGAGTTCACAAAAATTTTTAATCTTCTCTCCATTCCAGTGTATAAAAAAAACATGATTTCATTGTTCCAGAAATAATTAATAAATAAACTTGAGTCATTTAAAAACAATTTACCTATAAAAAAAGTAAATCCTCTCCCCTATGTGAAAATCATCCCCATGTAGAAACATATATAAAAGATTATATTTTTTTTACTCAACATAATGCACACTGCTAATTGCAAGTAATCATGATTACATGTAATCAATAATGTAATTGCAGATCGATTATGCTCAACTCTGTTTAGCAAATAATACTATTAAATAATGTAGACCCTCAGAAGAAAAACTAGTTTTGCAATAATTACTATTCCTACTTCAATCTTTTATTTTCTTTGCTGCAGAAACAGCAGCTTTGCTTCACGTATGCTTCATTTCTTCAAGATTATTTTAAATATCAATATTATTTCCTTATGAAACTTACCTGCAAAAACATCTTGAGTTGGTTTTGGATCCTCCTGAAAGTATGGGTCTTGCATTGCTTGCTCTGAAGTTATTCTTTTATTTGGATCCATAAGTAACAACTTCTGCAAAAGATGAAATGCTTTGCTTTCTGGCTTTATTTTATGTCTGTCCATATACTTAATTAATGAACAATTCACATAACTGAAATTATTACAATAATCAAAATTAAGATACCAACTCTTACTAATAAACAAGATTTACTTGGACTTTTTAAAATCTTTGGACAACGTAGGATGCTCAGGCATTCTTTTTATGTCTTCCCAGTCTTTCTCATGAGGGAATCCCATTACATTAAATATTCTATCCAGTTGATCATGATGATATGGGTTGCTAGTTTTTATATCTTCTTGCCTACAGTGAAATATGGGTTCCGACGTTAATAGTTCAGCAAAGATACATCCTATAGCCCATATATCTACAAGATTTTGTTGATATTAGGATGTAATTAACATGGATACCAACACAAAGTGTGAATAAATTAATTATAATATGCAAAAATTCGAAGTCTTTGCAATAATTGTTTTTATTTATAATTAACAATTACCAATGGCCTTTGTGTAATGCCTAGCTCCTAACAATAATTCAGGTGCTCTATACCAAAACGTCACAACAACTGGATCAAGATCAGCCAAGGGCTTTAATGGAGCGTTAAATAATCTAGCAAATCCCATATCTGCAATTTTAACTCGCCCTCTCTCTGGTCCTTCACCCATGACTAATATATTTGCAGGTTTCAAATCTCTATGCAGCACCCAATTTGAATGAAGGTAATGAATGCCATCTAATATCTGATAAAGTAATGATTTCACCATTCCTGTTGGAACTATTACTGGTTTCTTATTAGCTTTTGCTGCTCTATGGTATTTTATTATATGCCATAAATCGTGTTCAGCAAAATCAAATAAAAGTAGAACCTTTCTGTCATTATGGGATAGGAATACTCGTATTAGGTTTATGACATTTGGGTGCTTTAATTCACGTAGAAGCTGGAAATTACTTCAGTAAGTAAATATGAAAGCAAACCTTTTAGTTAGCTTACAGCAATTTCTCGGCAAGCTGACATTGATAATCCAGTTCCTTCAATTTGTTTCAAGGCATAGTCCTTCGGCTCAGGTCCTTCTTTTCGTCGTCCTTTATAGACGTGTCCGTAAGTTCCTCTACCTACTTTACATCCCTCATAATCGAAAGAGGTCTTCTACTTTTACTCTTTCATTTTGAGTTTTTATTTTAAATTCGTAATCCATTTTAATTAGAGTGTAAAAATATATCACATTAATTCCCAAGAATTGTATACATTTAAAAAATAATATCCTGAATATTACTATAATTTACCCGTTCTAAACATTCCACATACTCCAACTTCAAATTTGAGTAACCTAAAAAATTTTACATGTTCTCAGTAGAACCAATTTTAAGTTAACCCAAGCGACATATGATCTAAATATGGAATACCTAAATTTTTAATGTCATTAGATAGGAATAAATTACTGACATGATTGTCACTAATAAACTAATCTGCATTTAATTAAGTCTGGTGTTTTTTTTTTTCTCTTGTAAATCGAAATTCTTCGCGGTAATTATACTCATTATATTTACCCAGTTAGTATTAGGTATTTTAACTTCTTGATGTTGTAAGTTACCAAAAATATGTGGGAAAACTTGAATGTTTGTTTGGTTTGGTTTAAAGTTTAAATAGAGATGACAGATAATTATTAAATTATATAGTTATGTAATAAAGAATCAAAATAATAGACATTTTATATACGAACACAGAACTGTTTAACAATTTGAATAGGCTTTACTTGAAATAGTGCGGTTTTGGCCACATGACCATGAAAACTACCATACACTCACAAATCATATAAGTATAGTGCTATGATCAAGTGTGTATAGATATTTAAATGACATATTCTATCGGCTGAAGCTGATCGCCCAGCATAAATTCGACCGGTGAGAGGATACGAGTATTTGAATCACAAATCCAGCACACCTCTATACTAGTGCTGTTGATATGCGATAAAATTAAAATCCGGATCCTAAGATCTGGAACCACTATCTGAACCTACTATCCGGTTCTCGGATCCGGATCGACTATCCAGTTTTCAGATCCGGAACCACTAACCGGTTCTCAGATCCGTATCTGCTATCCGGTTTTCGAATTCGGATACAGTATCCGGTTCTCTGATCTGAAAAAAGATATAAATTATCAACCAGCTCAGTATTAGTATACGTATTACATATGTACACTTTGACTTTGCATTACATAGGTGTTCAATAAATCTTTGTTTATTAGATATATATATATACCGGATAATAGATCCGGTTCCGAGGTTTCGGATAGCAGATCCGGATAGTAAATTATCCGGATCCGGATAATAAACTAGTCAGAACGTCAAAGTTGTGCACTATCGTGCATGCGGACTCGTTGAAAATGACAAGTCGCTTCTTGTCTTATCTCTTCACTGTTCTAAGTATGCATCTTTTAATTCATATGGTTAATTTTGAAATACCATTATATTTTATGTTCTATTATTATTAATTTGTATTTATTGTTGCTGTTAATATCAACTATATCACATTATATTTAAATTAGAATTTATTTAAGAAAAAAATCAATAAAATCCAACAATTATGCAGGTGCTAGCATATTCATACGTGAATAGATATCCTAAATAACCCTGCTATAGTATATAATTTATGTTCATGAATACAGCTTTCTGTTATTTACCGCATTGCCATTTTAGGTTTTATATCTTTGCTTATTTGCTACAACGCTTAACAACGCAGCGGATTTTGTTTTTATTTTAACAATTTATTATTCCTTTATAATATGTAACGATACAAAACAATGTAGAACATCCTTCACACACCATTATATTTTATAGTTACTAACAAAAGTCACTATACCACACTAGTACATGTACATAGTAAAGAATGTGAACCAATAATTATCTTAACAACCATCACTCCGGGGATACTCTAATATAGGTATAAGTGCAGGCCCTGGTCACGCCCTGGTATAGAAGTTCGAGCCCGGTCTAGAAAATATTGCGCTGGCTACGACCCTGCACGGATTAATGACATTTTTTTACCATTGATTCGTGTACATGAATTTTTATGTCATCTAACAGGAAAATGACTGTCCCTGCTACTGAATATTCATCTATTCGTGTAATATTATACTAAAAGAACATGAAAGAAAAATCCATGCACAAATCAATGGCAATTGCCACAGAATATGACAATATTAACTTAAAACTCAAATATAAGAGAATACAAAACATCACAAATAAATTTTCCAGGTTTTTTTGATCAGTGCGATCAATTCATCGATTTAGATGTAAATCGATAGCTGTGTTCGCAGAGGAATAACAAACTAGTCAGAGCCAATCACATACTGTGAAGTCAGTTAGAAAACTGTTTCAGATTTCTTTGAGTCAATCGAATCGCGTCTGATAAGTGATTCCTCTGCGAACGCAGCTGATGCAATCAAGTTCTAACTGATTTTTTCATACATTTTTGTCGGTGTACATACTCTAATCGTCTATTAATTTAACTAGAGTAGGTATACGAAAGAGCGCGCCCCTTTAAATTGGAAACCGACATATATGTCGGTTATACTTTCGTATACCTACTCTAGTTAAATTTTGACGATTAGAGTATGTACACCGACAAAAATGTATGAAAAAATCAGTTAGAACTTGATTGCATCAGCTGCGTTCGCAGAGGAATCACTTATCAGACGCGATTCGGCTATAGCCGTGTCTCCCTGTCCCCTACCAGAGCTGGGAGATAACGAA
The DNA here is from genome assembly GCA_004143645.1 of Protaetia brevitarsis. Lineage (NCBI taxonomy): Eukaryota > Metazoa > Arthropoda > Insecta > Coleoptera > Scarabaeidae > Protaetia > Protaetia brevitarsis. The sequence goes on from RXPK01000260.1 coordinate 235,622, forward strand.
AGTCGTTCCATGAGCGCATTTTATAATAACTGATAGCTGACTGATTTACAGTAGACTCGCGATTATATGAACTAATCACATTTCACATATTTTCATCATTTCACAAAAGTAGTATTCATATGGTCGCGAGGCTACTGTACTATATTTTTGTTATTAAGAATCATCAAATTATCTAGTAAGAGTAGGAACATTTCAATTGTTATGGAACCCATAACACACACTTATATAGAATAGGTAGTCTCGTCACAGACTGTGCAATCGCAAAACCGCTAACTATTGGCCGAAAACAGAATCTCTATTGGGAGGAACAGTTGTGACGTATTAAAATTTTTCAAAAATATACATTTTCAAACTTCTTTTCCCTTAAAAATACTAATCTCATAAACAAAAAACCTGTAAATTAGTAGTACTTAAAAACTTTTCTTTCGAATAAAAAAATGTTCCCGACCATATACTAAAATAAAAATTTTTCGACTACGGTATACGCTCTCTTAAGTATTGCTGCTGAAGATGGAAGCAAAATTTGCGTCTCACGGACGAAGATCTACATCTGCATTGGTCAGGCAATATACTAGCAAGGAACATATCTCAATAAAAAGGGCAAACAGCGTCAATATCAGATTAAAAACTTGCTAGCTATCAGGTTGAGATGTTCCTCCATCGCAGCTGTTACTCCATGGATTAGTTATTGCGTTGAATGTGCGGCTTATAGGTTATAAAACTGTCAAGAACTGTTTTAATAAGAGCCAAGCTTGGCCTGGCTTGGCTTCCTAGTGGTTACAGTAAACTCTGAACAGGTGGTGATTCCAGACGGTTTATTAAATTTGCTAGCTGTTCGTTCTTACTTACATGTTCCTTTTGGTCATTCACTTGTCTTTATCCACGTTTATGATTACTTGAAATCAAAATAGCATATTTACTCAATATAAATTAACCAGACATGATTATTATCATTTCCAATTATAATTGTACCAGCTAATTCGGGGTCGGGTAATCCCGTCGATTGGACTGTATTTCCCGACATTTTCTGTACCTATGCTTATCGGGAACTCGGGAAATCAGCATTCTCGAGAACTTGAGATCGTAAATGTACAGGTACTTAAACGTGTTGCGTGAGTTTTTCAAGCTTTAAAATGTTTTAAATGATAAGTTTTATTTTTTTAACGCAGGAAGGGATGACAGCAGGAAAGGCATTTTTTATGTCAGTGCGGTACATAAGCAATATCTTTAATGTATGTATTAATCATTAATACGAATACGTTTGTAGTTAATAGTAGATAAGTGAGGTAAATATAATATTGAGTACATATATTTTTATTTTGCGAAAGGTGGAATCCTAAAATCAGTGTGAATAACAATAGCTATTGTTTAGATATTTGTTTTATGAATTAGAAGTTATCGAAATTTATTTGGAAATCTAAACCCCCGTATGTATTAGTATCTCGGGTCGAGACGAAAATTTCCGATACAACCCGTCGCGATTTAACAGGCATAATTATGCAAATACGCGATCTCATAGTCAAATAATTACTCATTGTTTGCCTCTTTTTACGCAATACTTTTGTTGTCGATTATGCATTTTAGATGCACCGATGAATTCACATTCTCGAATTCAGACGTATAATTTTTACGTGCATTAGTTTTTTCTTCTTTTTTGTTTAACATAATGTAAGCTTATCGAGTAAACTTGGAGGGGGATGGTAAGATTATTTGCTATTTATATATATATATAAAGGTCATGCAAAGATAAAATTATAACAACCACAACATGTATTTATTTAACACAATTTATTAGTATGTGATAAAAATAAAACCTTTAAAATTTATATAATCATAGAAATAATATAAAAAAACACATCTGATTGTTAGAGTCTCAGCCTAGAGCATTCTTGTTCAGTTTTTTATCTGTACTTCGTCTGCCACCTGTTGTCACATACAGCAGGGACTTTACCTGTGAGCCAATTATTCACCTTCAAGCAGGAACAAGAATGAATAGGGCCGATGAGACATCTTGCACATCTCACATTATTTCTACTATGCGAAACAGTGAGATCCTTCTAGAATGGCGGGGCCGAAAGTAAACGTTTACAACTAGGCTACTATAAGTACAAAATAAAGAAAAAAGTTATATTATAAAAATGTAAATGTGGCAACAGCGTATCGTTCAGAGAAGGAAATTAGTAAAAAATATTAAATGCATGCCCTATTAAATTATCACGTTTACAGCTATTATATATATATTAAAGCAATTGTCAAGATTAGAGAGTTCACAATTGAAAATTTTATCACATATTCATTATTTTTTTTTTTTTCGAATTTTATGAAGGTGTGTGTGGAGTAATGAATAAATATACTATATGATTAAATTAGTTTATGAGAACGGAACAGCAATTCTCTAACTTTAAATAAATAAAAATCAACTATAAAACTGTTTTGCAATTAATTACTATATTGGACAGTTACTTACATAGAAAATTGCTGCATGTTGCTAAAAAAAAATAACCCAATATTATGTAAATCACCAAGAACAGCAATGCATGATATATGAGCATGAATAAAAAAAATTACAATAATTGCAAGTAAAAAGCATTTTATTTTCTTAAATATTAAGAATGATTTACATAAAAAACGATAGTTTGTGCAGTTAATTAATTTAAAAAATTGCAATGTAGAGTAATTGTGATCCCATTACCAACGATTCAAAATAGAAACACCATGTTTTCTAAAATGACATTCTTTTCTTTTATAATATATATATTATAATATATATTTATATTTGCACGCTTCATTTTGTATATCCTACCTATCAACTACGTTTGCAATGTCGAAAACAATAGATAATAAAAGCTTATTTTTACATAAATAATTTTTATAAATTTGTTTTGTGTATGACTACTATTACAGGCTAAACTTTTGTATTTTTTTACATGTAGTTATTGTAAATCTATGTATATAATTGTAAAATAAGACGTATTCTCCAGTACCATTATTACTGATTTTCTTTTATTATTATTAAAATTACATCAATACATACTTTATATACTAAAAAGAATATTGTTTGTTCGGCCTTTAATAGTATACAAAGAAACTATAGAACTAATAATAACCACCACTGCATTTCGCACTTCAACAATTAATAATCTTTAATATGGTATATGCTGTACAAATAAAGCTAAAATTTAATTTATATATATATTTTTTTTCTTTTAAATTAGACCGAATGCAGTCCATTGTCACATTAAGTGCATGTTTATATTTTATATATAAAAAAACAGCTGCTGCGATCGAGAAGAAACTATACGACTACGATAAATTTGCTGGCAGTCACGATGGAGGCATATTATCTTCATTTTTTTTTTTTAGTTGAAATTTTAGGGCAGTGTCTGAAAAACATCAAAAATTAAATTAAAGTAACACAATATATAGATATAAATAGATACTATATGTGTATTGTATACAGGTATCCCAATTAGTGTGCTCACCATTGAGATCTCGTAAACGGTAACAGATACAGGATTGGTTAAATGAGAAATAGAACACATCAGCGAAATTCTTAAAATATCCGCCCATATGCAATCCGGTATCATCCTTATATAGTCCACATCACCCAAGGGCATCAGCTAGAAGATGCAGAGAGGCGGTTTAATTTCTGTCATTGGTATATCAATCAGAAAAACAACAATGTTATGTTCTCCTTTAGTCTTGCGGTCGGATGAAACCCGAATTACGAATAATGGGTTATTTAACAGAAATAACGTTCAACATTGGGCGGCAGAAAACTCACGTTCTTCATGAAGGTCGACATCAGGAACGTTTTGTAATTAATGTATGATGCGGTATTATCAGCAGAAGAATACTTGGACATATTATCCCTAATAACACTTTAACGAGTAAGTGCTATTTGAATTTACTTCAAAGTAACATAGAAGGTTTTCTAGACGCTCAATCCATGTGGTTCCAACAGGATGGAAAATAATAGATTTGGTAATCGGGGCCCCATTTTGCGCCCTGCACGTTCCTCAGACTTAACCCCATTTCTTTCTTTGGGGGTTACATAAAAAATAAGCTGTTTAAAACACAATTAAATAATGTGAAGGAACTGCAAGTTTGTGCTTTAAAAAAATTTCGTCAAATAAACGGACGTATTTTAGGAGAAGTTATTAATTCAATAATAAAAAGAACTCAGTTATGTAGCATTTTGAGCATTTGATTTAATTTACTAGCAAAATACCTTACTAATAGTAAATAGTTATGTATAAATTGTGTTAATTTCGTTTTAGTAATTTTTTTGTATATTTTGCTTCCAGGAATAAATAGGTGTAAATCAAGAAAATATGTTAATTATTCTCATAACTTCGTTCTGTAAATAAACGCAATAAATTATACATCGGTAAAATCAGCAAATTATGCTCTTTCTGGCACAACCAAAACCACCGACAGTTTGTATTTAAAATAAGAAAGTTTTTGTAAAAATCTCGAAACGGGAAAGAGTTACATAGGTTTCATTTTATTATTATTTTAGTACCTTTTACAATAAATAAGCTAGATGACAAAATTTAAATTATCGATTTCTAACTTTGCATTTAACCAATCCTCTATCTCTTACCGTTTACAAGATCACAATGGTGGGCACACTAACTAGGACAGCCTATATGTTAATTTTTAATAAACAAATTTGGTAATTAATGTTAATAAACAACCAAATACGAGCAATATTGTAAAAGAAGCCTAAATAATTATGATCAAATGGATGGCTTCCATCTGTTTTTCGCTCCGTAGCGATGAATGGTGTAATAGACTCTAGATTTTATAAAACTTCTATTTTTTTCTGCTATCACAAGCACATAATGCCCTTCCTCATGTAATGTGACAGTAGACGATCTCTTTTCTACACTTATTGGCTTTTCTTTCGGCATTTTTAAATACTATTTTCACAAACACCACTATTGAACAACCACATCGTAACTGGTTTATTAATAGAATAATTCATAACAAGTGCAATATCAATTATTCGCTGCTATAGTGGAAGACCTTTAGGAGACACCCAAGTGAAATTTTACGACCCTGTCGACCTACTTTTCTATTGTAAACATATCTGTGGGCGTCCCTTTAAATGTCGTTTGTAATGGTTTTATTGCTTACTATTGGGTTAAATTAATTTTTCTCTTTAATAGGCTTATTGTAATGATGATTTTCGTGTTAAATACGTTGTTGTTATGCTTTTTTTTTTTGTAGAAATTCTAACAACAATGTTAAAAGTATTAAATATTGAAAAAAATGGATTTTTTAAAATTATACTAGTTGTTCTAACTTCAATGGCCTGTAGTGTACACCCAGCAGGATAGCCTTACCAATATAATTTGAAGGGGAGTTATGTGCACTTGAATCTGCATATTTTATGCAATCTGCTCATTTTATATAATAATTTTTGAAGTCTCAATTAAATTATATCTTCCACAGACAAAAAAATATACATATATTACTCTATATTATTGACTAAACAAAGAAAATTAAGTAGTAATCCATAATAAAAGTTAATGTCACAAAATGACTTGAAAATCAGTGGCGACCGATGCGTACGTCATCGGAAGGCCTATGACAATGATCGAACTATCCAAAAAATTCAAAAATGTTACTTGCATACTTAACTTATTAAGAAATTCGATCATGTTAATATATCTCTGCTGAAAACCGAAGTACTATTTAAATCAAAAATAAAAAAGTTTATTTTCATGTTCGCCACTGTATATATATATATGTGCTTGACCGACGTCAAACACGTTGAATTTCTACGAATTATGCTGGTCGCTTATAGGGGTTTCAAAAACGATCATCACATAAATACCATACATATATTATACCTCTATGCTTCACGAATCTTTTTATCCTTGTTCTTCTTTAAAAATGAGGGAGTCCTAAACCCTTTCCCTTTCTTCTTCTTCTTATCTTTCTTAGGCGATCCTTCCGAGATAGAGCGGTCCTACACAAAATAGGAAATCAATCGAGATCACATTAAAAAAGCTACGATCACCTACCTCTTTGCTGCTCTGAGATAACGTGCTCATGTGGGCATCAGAGTGATCTCCATTTAAAGTATTTTCACCTATAAAAAGAATGTTTTGATTTTTCTTGTGGCAGTAAGAGTCAATTTGCGACTATAAAACGTATCAAAAGACATTTATCTTTTAAAAAATGCAAGTTGTGCAAACAAACATTAAACATACAATATATACAGACGAAATATATACCTGGTTTATACTAATCCATACTTCACCACCACCATTTTTTTTTGTACAGAGTTAATTAGCATCGCAACTCGTTTTCTCTCTCTTCTTTTTTTTTTTTTTCTCGTTGGGATTTGTTCTGGTTATTGGGTGCACTTTTATTCAGAAACGGGGCAAATTGTTAATTATTAACAAGAAAATATCAATTGTGATGATTTTGTAAATTTCAGAGTGATTCTAAGCAAAAACAATTTACCCCATTAATGATTTGCAAAACAATTATGGTTAAAATGGGTGCGTTATTAGTTATTAGCAAATTAAATAGACATAGCAAAACGAACACTTTATTAAACACAACCAAAAATGCTTTAAGCAAAAATCATAAAAACGAATATATTTATTAAAACAATAAGAATGCATCTATCGTACAAAAGTATAAAAATATAATATAAATTAAATTATGGACAAGTTAAAACTTAGCCTTCTCATAGCCCATCCAATTCCCTTCATCATTGTCTGTACAATCCTCTCCGGAAAAGCAGGTAATTCCATATTCATTTTTATTTCGCGACAGTTCTACATTTCTGTGAAAAGTAACACTACTAGATTGAACATAATAAGTGCGACGAGAAGCGCCACCTCGAAAAAACTTCGCCTCATTCATCATCACATCGACTTCCGGCTTATCGAACTGCACATAATCACCACCTGCTAAATAATCCGTGTTATCGTGATATTCGTAATGTTCGGTATGCATACTCAATGCCGGAGTCTGAGGTGGGGATTTGTCTTCAGTAAATTCATTATATAAGTTGCATTTAGCTTCTTCTAATATTGGTGACAAAGGTCTTTTGAAATCTTTATATATTAAAAAATCATCTGGAGGTTTTAAGGGTATATCATCGACGTTCACCACTACCCTTGGAGCAGTGGTCTTTTCTTCGTTTTTTGGACTTTTGTTTATGGATATCCAATACAATTCGCATCCAGACTGAGATTTTTTTGCTTGAAAAGCTGTAAGGTCTTCCTGTTGCCCCTCTGCGTTCTTCGGCGAACTTCGTGGAATATCCTTCGCCGGTGGTGTCACTTTATTGTTATCAGACTTTTTTCCGTTTCCCGAATTACCTTTATCTTCCGGAGTTGATTGACAAACTCCTTTTTTGGCAAGCAAATTCGAGAATCCATTCCAACTATCTGTAGCGTCCAATGAGTCGGCGTACTCATCAAAAAACTTATCGAATATATCGGAGAGAAACTCAGAAATCGAAAAGAGTTTGTCAGAAACATTACTACAATTCTGCCGGTCATTCGAAGATTCTATCTTATTTAAAATATAATTCGTCATCGCAATCCGAAGTTCGTTTTTCTCCGTATCGGTAATGCTAGTGTAATATTGCACGTAGAGCGATCTTAGTTTCGAGAACATTTTAATAATGTTTTCGTCGTAGAATACTTCAGGAAATAGGACTAAATCCGTAATTTCGTAGCACTGATTTACGATATATTCGTACACAATTTCTGCTAATGTAATAACTCTGCTGTCAAGGTCAGTGGTTGTCAGAGTGGTGCTCTCATTTAGAGTAGATTTGCAATCGCTAATTCCTTCATCAAAGCTATCTTGCGGTATGTTCTGCGGTTCTAGGTTATTATTTGGTATGTTGTTCAAAAGCTCGTCAGTTGCTGTCTTTACTTGATCTTCGACGTTTTCCCTCGTGTTGGTAGATAATTGATCTGAGTTCGCTTCATTTACTGGAAAATTTTGTGTCAAATTTTGCTCATTAGTATAATTTCGAGGAGTAGGAATCATGTCTTCTGATAAGGATGGCATTACTAGCACATCAGTAACGTCAGAATCTGCATCATTTTTTAACTCTACTTCGCATCCTTCTTCTGTATCACTTGAATGTTTGGTTTTGTTAGGCAATTCTTCTTTTTTGCTGTTCAAACAGTCAGCACTATAATCATCTGCTGTTAAATATTGTTGTGTATCAGAAGTATCCGTACTGTGCGAAACGTCTTTCTTCTTGTCTTGAAATATCTTTTCATCTGTATCTTCAACAATTTCTAATATTTCATTATTTCTTGGAAGAAAGGTTTCAATAGTTTCAAAATCATCACTTATGGTTTTGACGAACACATTATCAGCACTAATATTCTCTACGTCGTCGTTAACAATATTTTTAAAATTACTGTCTTGTCGATGTATTTGGGCATCAACATTTGTCTCATTATAATTTTGTGCGTAATTATTTTCTGAATCACTGCGTCCTGAAACACCGTCTTCACCTTTGCTTATTATATTTTTATTTACTATATCCAATTCATCATTTTGGTTTCTGTTATTATCGACTGTGGTGATTTCATGTTTAAGCGGGGCAGTATCAATAATGTGATTGTCATCAGTGTACTCCGTATTTAATACATTTGCATTTATAATATCTAATAAATTAGGGTCTACATTTTGTATAATTTCATTTTCCTCATTATTAACATTGATGACCTTTGATAATTCTGAATTTTCTTCTGTAGAATCAATAAAACCTATTTCAGATATGTCATTTTGTTCGTAATTATTTTCATTGCATACAACCTGGTAAACATCATCTCCATCTTTTTTTATTATGTTCTTATTTATTATATCGAATTCATCATTGTGATTTTTATTGTCATCGACTGTGGCGTTTTCAGTTTTAAACTGGGCAGTATGAAAAGTGTGATTGTCATGAGCATCCTCTCTATTTAATACATTTTCATCTATAATAGCTGATAAATTAGGTCTGCATTTTGTCTAACTTCATCGTCCTCATCATTAACATTGATGACGGTTGATTGTACCAAATTTTCCTTTACAGAATAAATAAAATCCATTTCAGATATACCACCACGAAATGGCAATTCCTCAAACAATAATAATGTCTCGTTTGCAAGGCTATTAAATGTCGTATTTTCTTGAAAAGCTATCAATTGCTCTGGATCTTTCTCTTTAGAATCAATAAAACCTATTTTGGCTATATCATCGGGGAAAGGTAATTCTTTAAAGAGTGTTAATGTCTCATTGACTACGTTCTCAAATATTGAATATTCTTTAACGATTTTCAAAGCAGTATCAGTGACACCATGAGCAATCTTCATTACTTCATCAATGTTCGATAAGTTTCCATGGATACTCAAATTTGTGTCGCTAATATCTTTCGATTCCTTGTCGAGATCGTTTTTCGTTTGAACTGCAGCTTTTTCCAGCATACTCATTGTTAATTCATCTGATGCTTCGTAACCGGAACCTTCGAAAGCAATAAAATTGGAATCGTTAAGCGATGGAATGCTCTGCTGCTTTAATCTTTCGCCAATGTCTTCGTTAGCATCTCCACCTGCCAAGTTCCCCTCGGTAAAATTTTTAACAAGATGTTCGGTATCGTCACTTTGTAATTCGCATAGTTCGACTGCTTTTTGTTCAGTAACAGTTTGTGTACTGCCAAAATCATGGAAGTTATCGTGCAGATTCGCTTCAGAAAGTATATTATCGCGCATCGTCTGTAAAATTTGCGATTCGAATTCAGAAAATTCTTCGAACGAAGAGCTAGTGGTATCTGTGGATGTTCTTTTGCTAGCATTATCCTTATCGTTTTCCGAAAACGCGGTAACAGATACCCTTGCTTGCTCTATGTGGTAACTAGTTTGAGAGGCAGCAGTTTTGGAGTCGGGCAAGCTGTTCAAGTTTAACGCGGCAGCAAAGGGGTATATAAATTCCCTTAAAGTCTGCATGGAAATGTTTAGAGTGATTGCTCTAGTATTAGCTATGTTTATCGTTACTGTTGGGCGTAAATTGGCATCCCAATTGCAAGACATACGATGGGGTAGATTCGGATTAAAGGAGGAATATTTTCCCGCGACAAGGTTAACAACATGCGGTCGCATAGGCTTGTTAATGTTAGTGTAATGTGCGACGTGAAAATGTCTTGGGTTAGGCAGCAAGTAGGATCCCTTAGGCAAGCCGGAGAAGCTGCAGGTTCTATAATAATTTCTTATAGACGGCTGGCTTCGGTAAGCACGCACTACCTTCATGCCTGTAAGAAATTACCCTCTTGTTTAGTTAGTGTAGCAAGGTTAATGAAAATTTCCAACGATATTCTGCTGGTTGGACAAACGAAAAAAAGCAAAAGCGAAGCGCAACAAAACCAAAAAAGCTTTTATATATATATAAAAAAAACTTACTTCTGGTACTGTTGACCGAAACCCTGCTCACTGGGGAATTCTGGATAGCAGATACTTTCACTAAATCATGCAAATTATCTACGTTAGTGTTTGTGTGTCTATTTCATCTTTATCGAAAAAAAATTCAGTGTTAAGTTTCACGCAAAATGTTATCTCATGCTTGTTATAGTTTCCATGATAGGAGTTCATAATTTTCTGCTGTTAACTGTTGTTAAAAGCGAGATATCATTTTGTTAATTGGACTATGTGCGATTGGAAATTTGATTTGTGTCCGGTAATACTCACGTTGCTCTACAATCTCCTGTGTGTTGTCCAAAAATACGTCATCTGGTGAAAAGAAAACACATGCATATCATGCAGCAAAATCGAACTCGATGCCTATATTTTAAATCTATTCAAAATGCACGCGCAACGTCTACTCTAAAACTAATCAAGACTAAATTTACTATTTGAAAAATAATGTGCAAGTTGTGCATTTTACTATCTATCAAGTTATTCATTTTTACTGCAAAATGCAAAAACAAAATTTAACTAATGTTTTAAAAGTGCCCAAATTTAGTGTAATTTCATCCTCAAAATGTGCTATTAAATCGGTTTCAGAATTGCTTTAGAAATTAAAATTTTAATTAATTAATTTGGCAGTAACAATCCTGGTTGCTTATAGTTATCAAAATATCATTCATATTAAATATGTCAATCACCGTACTCAATATTTGCCAATTAATTAATAATCGTCTATTTTATTGGCTATGAAAGAATACTTTCTCAGAATATATATATAAGCATACGTGCTCCCGAAAACTATAAATATACATTAAAAGCATAATTAACGTTTGTTTTTGTTTTAAATAAATGATAAAAGAACATTGATATCTTTTTTAACAAGAGTTGTTTTAATGTTATTTTTTTTGAACGGCCACTATCATCAATCGTACGAACGTCACTCGACAATTTTGTGCGACATTTGTCGTACGAGACAAATGTCATTCGAGATTCTAGAATCAGGGGCCAGGTGGGGGAAGTTGCTCTAGTTCTACGCCGACCAGACAGGCTGGTGTTTTCTCGACACATGGGTAAGCTGACAGGCTCCAAAGACGAATAAACACGAACCTCCAGTCACTGTAAAAACGGAGGAATTTGCCCTACCTTCGTGCATCTCTGATTACCATCCATTCGGCATTTTGAATATGATTGTGTCGATTGATTATGTTAAATGATTTAAATTATTTGTTACATTGTATCAAATATGTTTAAAATTACAATGAGAGAAAGTTTGTCGCAATTTTTAAGAGATGAACAAATCCCTACGTTAGCACTACCGTACCCCAACAACGATTTATCCAAAACAGAAAATGTAACCTCTTCTCTGGTAATTTTCAGAATAAAGTTCTTTAAATTTTTTTTTTTTTTAATTTCTTGTATGAAAAGTTTCTGACTGTTATTTTACTACGTATCTACAAATGAAGCAAAAATATTATATCGTCATCAAAAAAGTCAATGTTATCAGGAATTTTTCATTATTATCGAAACAACAGTTGACAAATGAAAAAAGGTTTTTAAAATAAAAAAAAAAAGATATATGATTTTCTTCTAAAATATATTTCCAGATATTTCAGATAGGACAGCACTTGATCGTAGGAATAGAGTGTGGGGAACGCGCTTTGTCGAGTACGGTATCCTCTTTAAGAGGAATGCAGTAGTGGCGGCCATTTTGAAGGTTGCTTGTACAACCCATTATTTGCTTTATGGGAGTGGTTTGTACGTTTTTGGGCATCTTTTGCAGTCAATGGTCGAAATTAGTCTCCTTCTTAGTCAATAGCACTTCAAACTAACACAATGAGACAATAGGAAAGATTAATTTATTATTATACTATTCAATAAGTGTGCAAATTATAGAAAAAATGGCAGTATATTCCGTTATCCATTTATTTCTCATATTTGGGCAATATCAATTCCAAAAATAATAAATTACAAATTATGTCCCAAAACGTCACAACTGTTTTGAATACAAAGCTGGCGATTTTTGTGCACGCTTAGTATCACATATGTCAATTACGATTTGATGTTTATTTGTTTTGTAGTTTTTAAGCGACATTTAGTATGAATACGCAATATTGGCATGAACTGTCACATTGCAATAGATCGTGTAAAGCGGTGCATAGATTGAACGCGCTCCAGACGCGAACGCAGCGCCGAGAAATGTCGGACAGCCGCCCACATTAAGATCGGTTTCACACACGCCGATATTATCAGTGTCGGTATTGCTATCGGAATGAATCATTGCTTTTACAGTATGTTACATTTTAATTTTGAAATAAATAACAGCATTACTTATTGACTATTAGTTTTTTCCCAAATCTTTAAATCTTGCCACTGATAATTGGGAGATCAATACATAATAAAGCAAGCAACAAGCAATTGTAAAAAAGGATCCGATAAAAGCCATGACTTATAAAAAAAGAAAAAAAATCTAGACACCACCGAAAACCGAAACAAGTTTTTAATTTGACATTTTTTAAAGATTGTTTCGAAGTAAGGCTGATTCGCCAGGTGATAAAAGTCGTGTGATAATGAACAAAAAATATATAATGTGATGCCTAAATTACACATTGTCGCATGTTCAAATTCCAAACGATCGCCATCGAAGAAGAACGGACCGTATTTTTTTATTAAAAATCATATTGTATATTTTCTAACTTTTGAATTAGCGCTTAATGTGCTGTATTTTTTGGTTGGATACTAGTGTGTGACATAAGCACTTAGGCGCAGCTTGGATCCATCCCATTTGGCGAGTACTCTAACTAACGTTGTCGAAGGTCGTATACTAACTTGAAAGGACTACATAACATGCTCTACACCTTAAACTGAATTTTGCGCAAACGCCAACCTTCAAAATGGCTCCTTTCATAATTACCACTGTGATGCATATTTGAATTCTCTTCTCCTTACTCTATTTTTATGCACTTAGCACAGAAATTGATACAGGTATTCCATGTTTTTACAAGTTGTTAAGAAAAACCTAATTCGGGTCACTTCAAACACGATTAATTTTTAAACTTATTGCTTTTGCATTCATCTATACTTTCATACACTATAATATAATTAAATGTATGAACTAGAGAGATAGACAAAAATATTAATATTCTTAAGAATAAAATGATTTTTCATTCGATGATCTACAGGCAGTGTGTGGTCTCTAAACAGGTTTCCTTCTCTAGATGAGAATGAGCCGCTGCCTTGATGAACACTTACCACCGCCTGACCATCACTTTCGCTTATCAAGCGCTAAGTAAAAATATTTTTTTAATATAACAAACAGCACTGCAAACTACCTTTCTTATTAGGGGTTTAGAGAATATAGCCACTTACCGTCGCTCATTACGACCTCCGGCTGACTGGGTTTAGGAGCTTGTGTCGTTTCTATCCGCAGAATTTGAGGTTCTAAAGTGAAAAAAATTGTCATTAGTGATAAATCAATTAAGATTAATTAAAATCAATTATTCTTACCGTCTCTGCTTTCCTCTTCCGTTTCACTAGTTATCGACGTCGGTGATCTAATATCACTTATTCTCTTATTTATCTGGGCTGAAGATAGTCCTTCCGATTCGCTGTAGTCTGTTGTGTCATCAACTAGAAGATAAAATAATAAGTAATTATTCCGTACCAGGAATTTAAAGTCAATACTAACATTCTCCTTTAGTCTTTCTCTCGACTACTCTTTTGTATTCGTCGAGTTCTTCGTCAGTTACCGAGTCAAACGGATTTTTCGCGTACGGCGATTTGTACATAGTCGCATTATGTTGGAAGCCTCTCTGTATGATACCCTTCGAGGCCGCACCCATTAGCACCACTTGATCGCCGGTCTGTGTAACAGTAGCATCTTGCATCTTTTTCGCTTCTTCCCAGGTGACTCCTTCCAAGATGTGCGACTGTGGACCTGCAGATATCTTGTCTGCTCTTCGATAATCTTTTATCTACGTATAAAAAATAGGGGTTAATGCAGGATGTGAAACAAATTTACCAAACCGTTTTTTTTTTTAAAGAAAGACAAATAACTGTTGTTTTCCCAAGAAAAATTTTCTCCTCACGCAGGATTCGAACCTACACACTCGTTTACCGGACGAGTGCTCTACCAATTAAGCCAGAGAGAAGCGTGTAAATTCGAGCGAATAACCAGAAGTTTCACTCTAGTAATTGGTTAAATTATCCTTATAAAAAAAAACTCAATATTTGATAAGAATTACGTTAATACTTCTTTCTACTTCCCAAAGCCGCATACGCAAATGAACAAATGTGTTCGCATCGCCGCAGGAGATGGAACGAGAGATTCCATCAATGTAATTTAGGGAAATCTCGCCTTGAAATAATTAAAACTAAGTAAGACGTTCCAACTTTAGTACAGTCTTCTTTTAATTGCTTATAATAACATTATTATTGTAATATTAGAATTTCATTACTCATACTGACATCGTCAAGTGGAAACGTCTTGCGATATTAATTAGTTTTATTTATCTCATGCCAAAATTTCAGTAAAGTATTAAATAATTACACAAATCATGGCTACAAAATCCAAGTATCAAGTATTTCTTTTAATCATATATCACATTCTTCTTAAAAAAAAAACTATTACAAACGTTTATTGCATCTTTTACTAAATATATCAAAAATCTATATATTTAATTTGTATATTTAGTAAAATACGATCTCAGAAAATAAATTATTGGGATGAAAATAATAATGTTAAAATTATTTCAGTATACATTCTCAGAAAAAAAAAAACACTCAAATAAGAAGATGAATATGGTATTTCTGTGAGCAGTTTATTCTGCCGCATTATTTTATTTTATTTAAATATAAATATAATATAATATAAAGGCACGCGCCGCCGTCTAGACAACACGTACTGATTATACTACGCTCACACAGTTCATAGATGGTCTACACCTTTCCCTTTTTATTTATGTCCCTCTCTAAATCTGATGCAAGGCTTTTATCTTATGTATATAGTACATATCAGCAAACTCAATAAATGAAAAATGTAAAACGTCAAAAAAAAGTACAAGACTGAACAAACACTAAAAATAATAAACGAATCAATTACTATTTCGAACGACAGAAAGGATGAGTGGATGACACAATTAAATTTGACTGTTCGAATTAATTCGACTATTTTCGATGCTTTCTTGAATAATGCATTCACTGTACTATTTTGCCATTGTATTTTCAATAAAAATATGTCAACAAAAACAAGATGCGGATATTATTTACAGAAAACTTCACCTATGCTTCGTTTAGCAAGAAGGGTTAAATAAAAATGCATATTAAGTGAATTTCGAAATTTTCAAGACTTAGTACAGACTAGAGGTGGGTCGGATTCCTATGATTCATTAGTATATTCGATTCTCATATATGATTGGTACGGTACGAATCTTTACTATTTATACGGATTCGTATCAGGCGATACGAATCATTTCGGTTTATAGGAATCCGTATCGGAGTGAATAATATACTGGTATATTATTGACTCTGACTCCGACTCCTTGACTATACTAGTATACTAGAGTCGCATCACAGGGAGTCACTTGATACGAATATACTGGTATATTTTAATATCATACTGATGTACATATGTATACGTGGGTTAGCCATCGATGGCACACAATTTATACGATATTATTTTTAAAGATACGAAATAACAGTAAAGAGAGAACCTTGCACAAGCTTGCACCCTTAAATAAAGTTTGTGTAACCCTTAAATTATTATCTGGGTGCTATTGGCATTCATAAACCGGAAATCTACAACGCGCCTTTGTATAATTTTGTAAACATGTTCGCATGTAAAAAGTGGTAAATTATTAGCTATTGTGGCTTTCGTAAAAAGCAAAAGCCCCTTGAAAAGTAATAATTTTTATCAACAAGACAATTTTGTGTTTGACCTGTATTAGAATTTTTAAATTTTATTTTTTTTTTCTTTTGTTAATAACAATAATCCATCATTGCTCCATTTTGTTTTATTTTACAAAAATTTTAATTTACTGTTTTTTTTTTTTTTGCAAGAATCTTACAATAAAGAACAAAGAATGATTAGAATTTTAATCACCTACTATAATCTTCCGGTACGAATCACATTATACGAATCTTTAATTTTAGGATTCATTAGGATTCGAATCACTAAAAAGATTCGAATCGCCCAGAGTTGGTACAGACGCAGGATATAAGAGAAGATTTTCAATTAAGATAAACGGTTAAGAAGTTAATAAAGAAGATCGCACCAATTGTAGGTCTTTTGCAAATATCTACGCACTCTGTATATATTATAGAAAGGTAGTAACATCATTTTGTCAAGTTTCTTTTACCACCATCTAGCACAAAAGCTACGGGTGTAGGTGCCCTCATTAGTTTTAAACAACTTATGTTGTTTGGCACCGAAAAAGTTTAGATTACCCAAAAATTTCTTTCTAATCACTCAAATATTACTGTCAACAAAGAAAATTAAAACAAAAAAACGTACCTGCTGCTGAAGCTGCTTAAACTCCTTTGGGTTGGTATTCTTGGGTACGAACTGCAGTGCGTTCTCGATCTTCACCGGCGTAGTGGCATGGGTTGGAGATCCGTCCGCAACCCACTGCAAAATACAAAACCAGTACATCAGCATTTTCGCCTGTCTGGCATGGATAAGAAAGCATTATGGACCGCGTACTAAAATTTTAATTAACGACTGCGTGTGCCAGCTGTTTGTTTCGGTGTTGCGGATGTGAGGCACTCTAGGAACCGGGCCTAATGTACTGGTTTTGCCGAGTGGTGCGCTCGGATCTACCGACAACAAGGATAACAAATAACGGGCACACAAAATTTTCTCTGAAAATTTCCCGCAGCGCTGTTGGAGATCAAGAGGAACGGGATGATGCCGTATAAATTCATACAAAGGTGTGAGTATCAATTAATAAGTTTATTGTGTAAAAGCGAAAACAATTGCTAAGCGAAATTATAGAATATATATAGAATAACGCAATTATAATAATATATGTGATTTCTCTATGGTTAGCGGTAAAGAAAGTTTCATTAATCTAATAAGCTAAGCAAGATGTTTTACACGTAAAATAATGTGGTAGTAATTTGTTAAAATCACAGTACGTATTGCTAGATTTAATTGTCTTCGTTAACTTTGTTATAAGAGTGTCGGAAGGACTAGCAATGTTATCAAAATGTATGAACGTGGAGGGAGTGAGTTATGCACATTATATACAAATAAAATTTAAAATTGTTCTAGAAAAGAATCATCACTGGGAATGTTGCTCAGCGCATTTTACATCAAATTTAATAGGTGCTTTCCATTCGCACTAGAGAGTAGAGAGCACTCCTGGAGGACTCTCTTGAACTGCTCCGATCCGCTTTTTCTCTTTCCCCTCAAGCACTAGGTTTTTTGGCGTTGTTTGATATTCCAAATGTCAAATGTGATTTATATTCCAATAACTACAGATTGGAGTATTAAAAGAGTAATACAGTATAAAAGTAGAACAAGAGTGCTCCGGGAGTACAAAACAAGCGCATGGAAAGCATCTAATGTTTTCATGCCAATCACAGCTTGAATTTATTATTAATAATGTGTGGTTTTCAAGTTAGATATAGGGCAAAAATAGGATAGATACCACATAGCCAAGATATCTAATAAAATGGCATTGGAATAAACTGATTTGTTTCTAATACAGCAAGCTTTGAATAAATCCACTGCGATATAATGTTTTCAGTTAGTTTATTATTGGTTCAAGCTATGTAACACACTGCAAATATAGGTTGTTACTTAATGGGTTAAAGTTATCTCAATAGCAGGTAATTTTGTCTAATGTTCCGAATTAGCTAGAAAAAAAATAGAAGAAACATTGTTGGCACTTCAAAATGTGGTTAATTTACGTTTTGTTTGTAATGTGAGCAAAAACAGGGAAAATTGGGACAAAGTTGTTCCAATCATCGATGTCTTTTTACAAAAATTGTTATAATTATTTATGTTATAACGTTTGAAAAGTTTAAAGAACAATTAGCGAAAAAAGTTTTTATAGTATTGTAGAACTAAAACTGCCATGATTTTTTTTTCTTTTAATGGGGCAACTATCCTATTTTTACTCTAAGTAAATACCATATGAAGATACCAAATGTAAGGTTTATTCTTTAATGAGCGATTTCAGCACTTAGGGAAAAGTTTTCCATATTTTACAGACCAATACAATAATAACTAAATACGATTAATTTATTTATGAGTATTTCCAGGTATGTATTCGAGTATCAACTAATGTTTGAGTCTAAAGACAAGTGCACTGATAACATTGAGATATGCAACTGATGTATATGAGAATTAATAATAACAATACTTGCAATTTTTTTAACAACAGTTTAAGAAATAGTTCTAAAACTTCTTGTTCAGACTTGTTTATTTTTTATAACCATCTGAAAATAGTCAAAAGAAGTAAAAATTCTTATATTTATGAAAAAAAAAAGGATTTGAACATCAAATTCGGACGAAGCCAGTCTATTTACATTAGTTCACTGTTGGTCAAAAATAAGTTGACTATTGTTGCTATAACAACTTATCTAAGTTTTTAAGAGCAGCCATATTGTTTTAGTGACTATATCTATCTCATTAAGAACAGCTGAAATAAAGTTTAGAACTTAATTTAGAGTAAAGCATTTATAATTATGCCAGTTAAATCAATACAACGAATCAAGATACAAATAGTTTAGTTTATTTGATTATTTTG
The DNA here is from genome assembly GCA_004143645.1 of Protaetia brevitarsis. Taxonomy (NCBI): domain Eukaryota; kingdom Metazoa; phylum Arthropoda; class Insecta; order Coleoptera; family Scarabaeidae; genus Protaetia; species Protaetia brevitarsis. The sequence continues at coordinate 254,811 of RXPK01000260.1, forward strand.
AAACACTATCTATATTCTCTTTCTTGCAATCGAAAATTATCATAAACTGAAGTAAGAAGCATCGCTATGTGTCATACTGATTAGATAGCATTTTCAATCAATGTTGTTGTAACAGCACTATCACTATTCTTAATAATGTCAAAAACATCTTACTCAGCAATAGGAATGTATATAATAAGGCGATATTTTAAACGAAATTAATAACTTCGTTGTTTTTTTTTTACAAAGAATACATAATAAGAAGCAAGACCTATCAGTAATTGATTATTTTCCAAAATTAATTAATTCACATACTCTCTATCTATTTTATGTTTTAACCAGCGTCATTGATGTAATATACGAGTAAAGACAATCTTCTGATTCGACTATTTTTCTGAAGCATTGCTATTGAAAAAAGATGCAAAGTTTCCGCTTGTCTTACAGAAAAAGATACAACGATTAATTTCATTAATGTGGCAGATAGAGATAGCTTGTATAAGTGTAATACTAAAATAGTGCACCGTTTCCGGTTTCTATTATAACACCTGTCAGTTATCAAATCCAACCTATAACGTTATTAGTTTGTGTATTTGGTTTATTATTAGTTATTTCTCGCTCGTTTTTTCGCGTTCTTTCTATATTTTGCAAGAAAAAATTGTTCATTTTTAGAGCACAGTGCCTTCTGTAAAGTTTTCAGTAGTGTAATACGGTTTGAACACAAAATTTGAACTTAAACTCAAAATCGAATTTAAACTAATACTGAAAAACCGCGCATAAGATATCCTGTTTATATGGTTTTTAATTTGACTCAGAAGTATCAATTTAATTTATACAGACAAGAATCGATGACGTTGGTTAAAACATAAAATAGACAGATAGTAGATATTTCTATTAATATTTGCAAAGATAAGCAAACTGCTACCAGAAACATTTTCTTTTCTTACACCATTAGAAAATATTTTGCGTAATAATAATTATACACATAAATATATATTTTAAAATAATACAGTACAATATAGTCACAGAACATCAATTTTGACACATTTAGAGTAAAGATCGGAATAAATACACAAATTCGAATATTGCACTGCAAATCAAGCACGAGTATTTTCTGAAAATATCAGAATGTAAAATATGAGATTAGCATCTTATATAATATAAATAAAATTTATCATTTTAAAACAGCATTTCCCCCACTAGTATTTCTGTAATGGCACATTTCGTTTAGATAAATTTAAAAATGTAAAACAAAACAACATAAGGCAAGAAAAAATATTTTAGGGTGATGATATTTGAAAAATTAATTTTCAGTTGTACTCATATTTAAATTAACGCCAAATAATTCTTAATTATACTAGACTACATTTAGATTAGATAACGTGAAAATACTAAACTCTTAATTGTTTTTATAATCTCTACATTTCAATTTAATGCAATTGACATGTACTGTAAACTATTAAAATCCCATCAAGTAAACTACTGGTAATATAGGTAAATATTAGAAATTTGAGTTTTTTTTACATCTATAAGTATTAGCAAGAAATACGTATCTGTTAATGGAGATAGTCTGTTAGTAATCAAGGAATGTGGATACAATGTTTACATTTTACACCAGTCGGATAAAATAATGCGATAAGCGAATGATACACGAAGTATTCCTATTTAAATTGCACATAGGAATCTACTTCCATTACATTATAAATTTTATATACTGGTGGAATGATACGCGACTTTACTGTTTATCCTCGAACCTAATATATTCTACCTTTGTGATTTTCTTCGGGTCGGGTGTTCCAGTTTCTAATATCTCCACTTTTTGATAGACGTTAGGCGAGTTCAGCCAGCGTGTGCGGTCGTGACCTTTTCTACCGCCTTCCAATTTCTTCCACAATCTGTAATTAAAAATAAATAAAGGATCAATAAATAATTGCGAGGATAAACATTTAATAGCGTATTTAGGCTTCCTTTGTTTTTAGTAGCAATTTACTGTAGTGTCTGTAATGAATTTAATAATTTATAAAAATACTACTATATTCTTGATTTCTCTTGCAATTTGGCCATCACTGTTGAAATACTATGATAAGGAATAACAATAAATATAAAAATATTATCTCATACGTTTCGATATTTTTTTGCAAACTTGCTCTGAATTAGATAGTGCTTAAATTGCTTAAAAGCTAACTATCAAACATTATTAAGCACTTATGTATGTTTTCTTAAATAAATAATATACAGAGCGAGTCGGGAGGAATGGATCAAACTCAAAGAGTGTACTGCACACGTAAAAATAATGTACCGAAACTCAAATGTTATCCGTTTTTTATTTGTTTTCAAGCTATAACGTAATTAAACATGTTTATTTAGTAGGCCATATTGCGAGGCTCAAAAATAGTAAATATCTTTTTTCTATTTCGCATATACAACGAGCACTTTGTGTAATTGTTTTGCCGAAAAGCAGTGTCACACGGTTCCACTCTGTGACACTGGTTGTAGTGATATTTTATGCATGGTAGCACAACTCGTGGTTTAACATCTTATATAGGCTTTTACATGAAATTGTGCATGACACAAGAATTGTGTCACAAACATGGAAATATTGAAATTCCCTGCATGAACAAAAAATCCCATTTTAAGTAATAAATAAACGTAAATCAATGCGATATAGAAAAAAAATTGCATAAAAAACCGGTGTTACAACGATGGCATTGTAACACTAGTGTGTTAATATACCATTATTTTATTATATATTGCATTATTTCTGTTAATCCCATCCAACTTCAGAAAAAAAATATCTAAATTTCACATTCATTATACAAAAATTTAAATATTTTGATATCAAGGGCAATTTGCTTAATATAACTACTTACAAATAAAATATATTTTTATTCTAAACTACCTACTTCCAGGATGAGTTATCAACATAAAAATTAACAACTTTTTAAATTACCCGCTCTTTTCTATAAGACCACCATAATAAACAGTAATGCACTACAAATTAAACATTCTAAATCTGAATTCATTAAATTATATTTTAATAAATTTTCAGAACTCCACACCATTCTTATTGTACCTAACCGATTGCATTTTTAATTAACTTTACATTATCTACTTTATGATTCTCCTCAAGCATATGGTCTCAGAACGCTGCTAAACGTTATGAAATTTTGACGCTTATATATACGAAATGGTAACACAACTCGTTTATTGTTAACTAAAATAATACCGACCAAAAAGATTAACGTAGACAAATTTAGAAGCAATTTTAAAATGAAACATTAAGTTCTTCCCGGGAATACTTATCTACCCAAATATTAATAAATTAAATTTAACGTATTACCTTCTTTTCTTCAGGATTTAATTCTTTTAAACTGCACGTACATGAGCACTTGTTACATTTCCCCACCTAACGGAAAACTATTCGGGGTTTTTTGTGAGTTTATATCGACGAAAAACAAACACAGGGCACATGATTCTTTAAGGAAATCGTCGATAAATATAATGGATATTCTAAAAGCGACGTATTTCTTACGCAATAAACACAAATTTTTATTTTTCTTGTTTGTTTGCTAAACAATGGTTGTTTTTTTTTTTCTTAACACATTATTGACTATTTTTCAGAATAACTCCTTATATTATTATTTATTTTTATAATTTTTACCCTAAGAAAGATATGAACGCTGTTCATTTGATTGATATACTTTAGTTATTAATTTGCGATGTCATCCTAGAAAATACTACACTTTATTACTTAAATTAATAAATGTAATATTCTGACCCATTTTTATTGCGAGGAAGTATCTAACGGAAGTCCGTATGCGACGGTCTTCTCATAGTTTCTACTTTTAATAGTCGATCTTCGACGGCCGTGCGTTGACGTGATAGTGCGGAGACCCCCCCACAGTGCCGGGCCCCAAGATATTGGCTGCCCCACGTTAATGTAATTTTTGCGTATACTGTGCCACCCCTTTTCGCTGGCTCGCGCGGAGACCTAAAACGCTGAAATCGGTGTCAATTAGAAGGGCGTGGTTCGCCGCTTGTCTGCATAAATACTATAAAGGGCGTTTGGTCCATCAAATCACGGGACTCGCAACGTTCGTTCTGTACTTAAATCTCTCTCTGTGTGTGTACGTGATTTTATCGGTATTTTTACAGAAAATAAAAGCTTTTTAATGATTAATTTGTGATTTGCAATAGTAGGGTTATAGCCCCGTGGCTCTTTAAGAGGAGCTGCCCCTGCTGTAAATAGTAAATACTTCGATAGAGTCGTACAGTCATTCATTATATCGAGGATTTACCGTATATCCAAATGAGTTGAAACATATTTTTTTCAGAAAATCCATACCAATACTGCGATGCTGATCAAAACACGATAATGTTAGTATAAAAGCGAAACTGGGATGCCCTTAAACAAAAGTGCACTCGTTCTATATTTTGTTTTTACTAAATTGAGGACTGCTTAATAATAAATCTTCACTCCCAAATTGAAGTGCTTTTTATAATTTACGAGCAAGTGTGAAACATTTCCCGTATGCTTCTACGAAAAGTATTTTTTCTCGTAAATAATGAAAACTAATGGCATTGCTCACAGTTTTCAATAATAAAATAAAATGTATGGGAATGCACTTTATAACTCTATTTAATTAGAGAAATTTACTTATATTCAATATTGTGAAATGTGCAGATAGTTTATTTTATAAATTGATTGTTTATCATTATAGAAATAAATACTACAAAGGTTCGGTTTATTTAACAAATAAAAAAAAAAATCAATAACTATTTGAAAGTACAACATAAGATAAATGACACAAATTAAAATAGTGTCAATGATTTTCAGTGTCTCCAAAAATATTAAAATTAAGAAATTCGATACTTAACATAATAATAACAGATATCAAACAGTTTTCTGTTTTATCGACAGTAACATCAAATTACAAATAGTCACATGTTGGTAAAGTTGGGTTTAACTAGAAGTGCGGATAAAGTTTTTTTTTGACGTGCGCTGGTTTTATTGCAAATAATAACACTGTCTTTAACTTTCGAAGAAATTATTTTGTTTTTTAGTAAAATATAATCTCTATTATTTTTTAACGAGTTTATTTCTAAAAATGATCTCTACAGAATAACCGACGGCATTATATTGAATGAATGAATCTAAAATCACTGTCGAATTTATGGTCAAGACCACGACCTGGTAGATGACTTTGACAACTTGTTTATATGACATGTCGAATTTGTGAACAAGTTGGGAACTAGATGGGAACTACTTTCTTGTCATGTCAAAATAATAGTAATGGTGAGCACGTCAGATGGCAGCCTGATATACAATAAATAAACAGCATTTATGAATAAGAAATGCAAAATACAAAATAAAAATGGTTTGTTTGGCAACTCTAGTAAAGTTTGAATAACTACCCACCACTTGTAAGTAAGTTTAGAGGAAATCGTTATATCCTGCTTTGGTTATACCAGTGAACAAATAAAACAAGAAGCCTCACTTGCTGTTGGTACCTTTGATGTTTTGTTTCCAAAAAATTACTTGCAGCGGTGGTGCATTATTTTAGCACCTAATGCCTCAGCTGTCTTTTTTCATTTACCACCAACCATAGAGAGGAAAAAACAATCTAGACTCAAAATGGCTGGTATTTGGCATCCTGCTGTCATTTGTTGCGTTAAAAGTACGTAAGCAGTAGAAGAAGCAAAACAGTAAGTGGAATTTGAATAATAATGAAAACTTTATTGTTTGTACCATTATTCATTATTCATCAATTTTTTGGAAATTTTCTCTTTGGAATAAAAAAATAAATAAAAAAAATAATTGTTTTCCGCAGCTTCATTGCAATAATTTTCAGGCAGAAGCAGTTACAATAAATCAGGCGGTATATTATATTAGGACCAAGTGGAAATTTATACGGGACGTGCGAATTATAGCTAATAGTTTATCTGTATTAGAGGTTATGGAATTTAAAAAAAAAACCAACTGATTTGTTATTGGGTTACCTGGGATATGTTACCTGAGGGGATATTTTTTTTTTGGACTAGGGCTCGCGTGAATAGAATTGATAATGAAAGGAAGGATTACTTAGCGGAAGAAGCGGTGTCTAGGAAGGACAGCGTGATAATTATATATGAGTTAATCTCGGCCATGGTAGTTAAAAAAGCGTTCAGGCATAAACTTGATAATAATTGGCAAGGTAGTGGGATATTACTTTAAATGGGAGGTGGATTAGAAATTTATCGGTAGCGTTAAACGTTTTAGGGACGCTCAGATGTAAATAATAGGTTACGGCAATTTTAAATCATATTTATATAGAATGGGAGGGTTAATGATTCGCAATGGGAATGTGGCGGGGTAGATACAGCGAGGCATGTTTTATTTGAATGTCCACTCACTGATGAGTGGCGGCCGCGTGTGGAAGGTAGGGCACTAGCTAAAGGGTTAAATTGGCCGCGAGGCGAAACAGATATTAGAGATAATGGGTCGGTCGGTGGTAGGAAATTATTTAGTTATAGTAGGAATACTTGAATTGTTATGGAATCCATATATTACTCAAAATAGATAACCTCGTATAATATCTATAGGTGGAACACCAGCTTTAGGATGAATTGTAATTATTAAACTTTTCATAAAGAAAGTGTCCAAAATCATTAAACAGATCATACGTTGTCAAGACAACGTTATATTTATGGATGAACTTATTTTACTATGTCGGACTTCGGTTCACTAGCAAACCTTATAAAAAATACTCTTTTTCATTTTATTTGTAGAATTTGCAAATTTAATAGCAAAATTGCTTTTGAGAAAGACCGAACTACATTGAGACAGAATAAGTAGCTAACTGATAATAATATTTTTATTTTGTTCTTCAAAAACAGACAACAATTGTCTTACAGTGTCTGATTTTGGGACATTCACTTTATAAAAACATGAGCCTCTTTGAGTAACTCACCCTTGCCGATACATTCCTCTTCTTCAAGTAAATACCCAAGAGATGAAACTGCAGGAGGCACTTCGACATCGTTCCTCGGCTTCGGTGGTTCACCCTTAACTAAAGGATGTCTATATATGTACCGGTACGGAATCCGGCGTTGTCCAGCATCCTCATCAGCGCTTCAAATTCGATACCGCCGACTCGCCACTTCCTCTCGACCTTGCCCTCCAATATCGACGGTTGATCCGGTCTAGGAGTGCTCTCGGGCGCCTTGTGCGCCGCCTCATACAGCTTCTTTCTCTGTTCGTCGGTGATGAGCACCAGGTTGTCCACGCCCATCGGCATCAGTTTCAATTGGGATTCACAAGCTAGGACGGTATTTCGCGCGTTGAAGAAGGCCTCTTCGATGGTCTCACCGCAACAGACGGCACCTTGATTCGTTAGTAGGAGTACCTTGTTGTTGGGACCGAGGTTACGGGCGATTTTGCCGATTTCTTCCGCATTTAGCACACCGCCCATGTGGGAGTGTGTGCTGATATCGCCTGAAAAAGAAACAACAGCTTAATCATCATTGTTATTTTCCTCCCTGTACGAAATTAACGCATTGCTTATGATCGTACAACAAGATAGTTATCATTTATTTATGGATTGTCTTCATTTTTTTATATAAGGTCTCACGTGGCAAGGGTCTGCGTTCGATTATCCAATATGCAAATTCTAATGAATAATAAAAATAAAATCACTATTCAAAGTTTTATAGTAGCCGTCGCAATCCTGACTTAATTCTAATTTACACCTTTGAGATGATCTTAAAAACTCGGTTCGACTTCTAGTATCTGTTGGCAATAACTACTAGGAAGCAAGCAATAAAAAATTGATGAGGCGCATCATCTGTAGGTGACGCATAGAAATAAACAGTCAGTTTCATAAATCTATATCTTAAATTGGTGTGCATCTGTGTATGTTTTTATATTTTTATCTTATCCTGTTGACGCAACGTTTGTTTACTGATCTCTAGATCTATCTACGAAACATTGTAGCGGTTTTAAACACAAAGAAAAAAAGAAGCTGTTGCCAGATCCACAAAAACTAAAAAGAAAATTTGATCATAAATACACATTGAAAAGTATGAGTAATACTTTCTGCTCCTTTACATTATTTATTTTTGCAACTTGCAGATACTGGAATTTGTGATCCAGGGTAAAGCAGAACTGATTGCATTTTAACAAGAAGTTCTAGAAAAATTCACATAGCATCTCTAAAAGAATTGGGTTTTCTGGCTGCATGGGTTTACTTATTTAGGTGAAAACCTTTACTAACTCTAAGCATTATTCACATTGTGTAATATTAATAAACAAATCATCACAAACATCCACTTAGATGTAGAGTAAAACATAATGAACATAAAGAAATCAACAAATCACGTTCAGAACGAAGAGCACGTCAAAATATATAGCCAATAAATTCGTCAAATGAATAAAAAGTTTGTTTCAGTAATATAACTTTCAATTTGCGACGAATGTGGTTAAATTAGGAGAATTCAATATAGATGAAGGTAATTTACTGAAAAAGAAGAAACTCACGAAATAGGCAGAGAGAAAGAGTTATCAGTATTGGGAAGATTAATAGTATTGCAGTTTTGGGTGTTGTAACAATGAATGTCGGTTCGATAAATATGTTGCTACTATATTTATACACCATACTCACTCAAAGGTAATTGAAGAATATAAAGTTAATTTTTTTTTTTTTTTTTTAGAAACGAGCAAGGGCGACAATGTGCTCTGCTGTCCTCTCCGTTGATCATGCGCATAGTTCGCTTTTATAATTTCAAAGATCTTGAGTAAATTCGTCGTAATGGTGAATTCTCAACAAGAAACACCATACTTCATGCGAAACAGTACAAAATACTCCCACCCCTTCTCAAACTATGTTAATCGAGGTTTTGTCTTATGATTCTAATAGCAGAACATACAAATAATAAGCCTATCGAAAACAATTGAGCATGCTTGGTCCACCCTAAGGCATCCATAGTAACATCCAAAAATCTAACATCGGTGGAAGGGACTAGAAGACTATTAATGAAAATGTTGAGGTTTGTTTGTTTGTATAAAGCAGCAACTTGGTTTTGTTGGTGTTAAGAATCATGTCATTAGCATTAAACCACCCACTATTTTCAGAAGTGCACTTATTATTTTTTCTAAATCATGAGGCATGCGACGTAAGGGCATGAAACACAAAATTATTAATAGCCAAGAAACTCACTGGAGCATGTTGTCTGAATCAATCAACAGCTCTTCTGAAAATTTAAAAAATAATGGAATGTATGTATGTGAGGAGAGTGATGTTACACTGCGACTTAAGAGATCTATTGCGTCCCCTATTCTTGCTGTTTTACAGCTGGCCTTCCAATCCTATTCCTTTCAGAAAGTGTAGGATATCAGAAGGGCCCAGGTTAGGTGAGTCTTCCTCTTCGATATCATGTGCTCCCAGGTGCATCGCCCCTGAGTTGCACAGTGCTACGCAATTTGAGAGGAGATCAAAATCTACATTCAGATTCCTTTGCGAATCCAAGCTTATTCAGGTGTCCTTTCAGTTTACAATGGCCTGAAAGTATTACTGTTAACATACGAACATTAGTCTTACTCAGGTTGATGCATTCTGTAAATTTCTTCTGGTTATTAGGTTTCCAGAAGAATTTTACTTTGCCTCATTCCCTGGAGATTCTCCCAATAATTAGATTCACTACATTTCTCTTTTCAGTTTCTTCAGTATTGTACTGCTACTTATCTCGCAAAAGCGTTCAGGCTCTACAAAAGGTATTCTAGGTTATTTTATGCGAGATTATCCGTTATCTTGTTTCCTTCCACCCCTGTGTGATCCGGAACCAACAGGAGAGCTACTTTATTCATTTGGCCTAGCTCGTTTAATTTACCTAGGCATTCCCAGACCATCTTGGAACTGATCGCCTTGGTGGCTGACTATTACATACAAGATGGTCCTATCAGACATGATGATAATCTCCTGCTTTCGATAATTTCTATCAATATTGAACTGGACGCATCTTTCAATAGCGCGTATTTCCACCTAGCAAAAACTTGGGTATTTTCCCAAACTTGGTTCCAGTCATGGGTAACACATTAAATTTATATGTCACAGTAACCCAAGCGCACATTGGTGTATCAACGCAATTGCGCCATATGATATGATGCATTGGGCATAGCCTACCCAGTGTATCGAATCAATTGAACAGAAGCTTAAACACTAGAAGCGCAGCGTAATTTATATTTTACAAACTCAAGCGGGATGAATTTTAGTATATATCGATTAATTAGAAAAAAAATAGGCATCTGAGAGATAAATATAAAAGATACGTAAACCTTTTACTCATATTGTTAGAAAAGAAGATTTCATTTGGTTATTATTAAAACATTATGTATTATTTCTTTATAACATCAATTGCTAACTAAGCTCTGTTATAGTTAAAATGTCACTCAAATCACATGGTGTCATTGTGTTACGCGCTCACAAAGTTAACTCTTCTGCTGGTTACTCGCTAGGTATACATAATACGCATATTCCGGTATCAGTTGGTCGAATTGCGTCATTACGCTGTGACTCGCCGTGGCTATTGTATCGATACTTATCACACACTCTAGTGTATCAGCGCAGCAAGAACGCAACGCAGCGCTACTTACCCAATTTTTAACCTAGTTCTAGGCCCATATATTCCTATTTCAGACCAATCTGCGGTTTTGGAGCCATCACTGTACCATTTAATGGTTATCATCACTGTACCATTTAATGGCATTTCTATTCAATTTCACGATGGTGTTATGATCCCACTCGCTCTTGTTACTAAGGTTTGTGGTGAATTCCTTCACAATGCTGATTTTTTTTAACATGTCATCCCAGGTAAAGTCCCAGGTTTAATCACCGTCAGGAGATTGAGGCCTATGCCTAATCGTTCCTTCTTTGACCATTCCGAGTGTGGTTCATTTTGCCACGCTCTCCACTACAATATAGAGAGGGGTAAGAAATTAAAAGTAAGTATTAATAGAAACGGAAGTTACTATTTTAATACCCTGTATTCCACATAACAAAGCATTAACCATACAAAATTCTACATTGCAAAATTATGCAACACCTGATGTGGTGTCAGTTAATAAATCTCCAAAGTAATACTAATACACTATAGCTTTTATTTTTTCTACTAATAAACATTACTGATTCGATACTATAACTCCTATAAATAAAGTATTTTTATATATTATTTCAGATTTCAGTGTTGTATTTACATCCAGATTTTATTGCATGGGTATATACCAAATATTTCATGACTAATAGTATAGCTATTACAAACGATACTATTATAGTTCTGAAATACTTGGTATATACCCAAAAAAACTTTGAATATTAGAAATTTATAAAAAGATCCATTTGAATGTACCGCCAGTTTAGTTGTAGTTCGGTGTGCTCAGGTTGGTATCCTCAAAATAGAGCATTAAGTTTCCACTCCTAGTACGCAACTCACAACCCATATTGCAATTTTAAAAAAATAATACAAGATGGCGACCTGGTGCATTGTCATCGCTACAATTTATTTTTATAAACAATTTCAAAATCACTGATCTAGTCATCTCAGCACTAAAGCAGTATGTCCGGACTTTCGGTGAACCCTGTATCTACTAAGAACATAGCTGTATATCCTCACCTCCTTTTTAGTAAGCAGAAGAGGTCTATCGTGTCATACGTGTGTGAAGGAATGCAGAGATTGTTGTTTACATTGTGTCAGATGGTATTTTTTATTCATAACTTGTATGCCTTTAATATTTCCTTTATCATTATGATTTGTTTTTCACTAGTAATCTACTGTTATTACAGCAAACAAAAGGAGTCAACCTACTGTGCAGTTGAGCACCTTACATAATATGAAACAAGTTTAAATATGTGAATAACAACACAATTACAAAACATCTGTTGTACGAAAAAAGAAATCTTTACCAACAATCAGGACGACAGGTTCAATTTTGTATAATCCTAGATTGTAATAATTATATTATTATGTTCAGGACATATAACAAGGAGAGGGAGCACATTATTATAGTGACTCATTCTATAGGTAGTTATCCCGCTGTACGACGGAACATAAAGAATAAAAATTGTAGCATGTAAGTAAATACTAGGTTCATGGAAATAAAACATGTGCACCGTTAGTTTACAGCGAACCCGTCATCCGTTCTCATTTCCCCCTTAGTGTTTATTTCCCACTAGAATGTTATGGCTCGGTGAGCGTGGTGCATTACTAAACACATCCCATTTAAAGGAGTAGGTAGAGGTACCTCACTATCAGGATATAAATAATACTGTAAGCGTCCCGGTTTCCTGTCAAACTTTTTTTTAAGCAACTATGATTAAGCTTAAAATAAAATTGCAATGTTTCTTGTATTATATCACTAGATTATTTAGTGTGGAAATGTTTTATTTCAAATTAAAGGATATATTCAAACAGAGAAGATGTGATAAAGCTAAAAAATCTTCAGTTGTCTTTAAAACACTAAAACTATGGGCGCAAGGCATTCCCAAGGTCATGACTACAAACTTGATACTTATTACGATGCTGAATGTCATTTTTCAATTCAATCATCGGAAATGATATTTCTGACAAAAAAAAACATCTGTGCAGTACAAAATTATTTTGAAAAGAGACAAATACAAGCAGAAAAGAGTGAGGTGACACTAACAGTTGTGCATATGTAGTACAGCAAGAGAAAAAGGTTCAGCGTAGCTTGGTAGTAACGAAAAGTATGCCGTGAAGGCAATTTTTACGGGATATATTGTAACATCCGGCTCTAAATAAATGAAAAAAATTTAGATATTTCTTTTCGGCTGCCGGCAATAGACACCGCCAACTGTTATGTTTGTTTGCGGTTTTGACATAAGATCATAAAGAAATATAAACACCTGACTATGGAAAATGTTAAAATATATCTATTTACCGCTACTTGGTGGAAGTATTTTTACATTCTGGATTATTAAATATTAAGTTAAATTACCTACTCAAAGAAGAGGAAAGAAAACAAACAAAAGGCCTGATTCGTCACAATTTTTTTACTATAATTTGGCGACTTAAGATTGACATGAATTAAAATTTAATTAGCGTGTTTACTTAAATAACTTTACTTTTAATTTAAATGTCTACAACAGAAAAAAGTTTTAAAAATCAATATCTTACTGTCTTTATCTATTAAAAATTAAGACATTTTCATTGAATAAGTTTGGAAATATTTTACACAATGCCGCAAACTCACTACTCTCTGTTCTGTCACTTCTAAATATAGTGATATTGATAACAATAGTAATAATTCAATTTATGTCTTCTCTACTAATTGAAGCTATAAATATTAACTGCAGACGTAATATTTGCTGATAATTCCCGTTTTATTACGTCGTCCTACTTGCCAACTTCTATTTCAATTTATTCACCAAGAGTAGAACCCTTTTATCTCATATTCAATAGAGTAAATATTTTTAGTATGTCCCGTATTGTATTTCATATGAAATTTTTTGAAACCGTGTCTTTTTACCAATAGATAATGACAGTGAGATATTGATTTCAGAAACTTTTTTTTTCTGTTGTAGATATTTAAATTAAAAGTAAAGTTTTAAATTTTATTTTAATTTATGACAATCTTAAGTCGCCAAATTATAGTTAAGAATTTGTGACGAATCAGACCTTTTATTTGTTTTCCTTTCTTTTTCTTTACACAGGTAATTTAACTTAATATTTAATAATCCAGAATGTAAAAATACTTCGACCAAGTAACCGTAAATAGATATATTTTAAACTTTTCGATAGTCGGGGATATCTCTTTACCTCTTCTCTTCCGGCAGCCGAAAAGAAATATCTAAAATCTTTTCATTTATTTTATTGAGTAGAGTCAGATGTTACAATATATCCCGTGAAAATTGTGTTCACGTCATATTTTTCTTTATTACCAAGGTACGCGGAATCTTTTTCTCGTGCTGTACCTACAAATTGAAGAGCATATTTATTTCTAAAGAATTTCTTGAGACGACATGGCGATATATTTAAATGCAGACCACATTAGATATTCGCAGATTATATCGTCTGAACACCCGCGAGTAAACAATGACTAAAACAAGGAACACAAAAGCACTGGAGGTACCGACTGCAAGCTGTGTAATGGGATGACAAAGAACGCTTGCTACATTCTATGTGAATGCGAAGCTCTGGACGCAAAATGGCAGGCAATTTTTCACAAGCCAAAGATGAACCCAGAGGTTTGCGCTTCGATGAACCAGAGATCTGCACAGATTAGTGCAGGGTATTAAGATGGTGGAATGGCTAATATAATTTAATGGGTAAAAGAAATATGAGACCAAATATAAAAAGCCAAGAGGCTGCAGTGTTTCCGGAGACTTCAGATCAGACGGCTCCCACAACAACAACAAAAAAAAGAACAAAAGAAAAGCATATATGCCGACAATAGTTCCGAAAAATAATACTTTTTACGGTATGTGACAAAAATGGCGGAACCTTTTCGGCTATAGATTTACATTCAATGGTTGTAACTTCTGCGAAAGGTTTATATGTAAAAATAATTTTTAGAATTTGCACAAAAGCAATCATAAAAAGAGAAAAATAATTGCACCGTACATTAGCAAACAATAGAGATGTGAATACATATCATTTAAAAATGACTTTTGATTAATTACAATACATATTACTATTTATAAATACCAACTAAAATATTTTATTTATTTTATTTGTAGAGTAGGCATACTCGTTAACTTAGACTAAATCCGGATTGTTTCTATTATATTATATTTACCTCTATATCTGATACACCCTGTATAATATCTATTACAGAAATTGTTGCATAGATGGCGCTTCCCGTATTTCATTCTAGTAACAAGTAACAGAACATATTTAGCACTAGTAGGGTGACAATTACGTTTATAACGTATTAATCTGGTATATTTACCAGATAAACATCTAATAGAAGTCGTGTTCATTGAAAAGGCGTTTGTCTTAACCGCATACTACGACGGCGGAATGATCCTTGCGATCAACTCCCCAATACGTAGGACAACCATATTTCCATACTTCGAACCAAATTTGGATCTGTCAAAATCTACTTTATATCTTAAATATGCTCTCTCTAATATTTTATTTCGGCCTGTAGCTGTCTTATCAACTTTACTTCCAGAAGGGAATATTATCAAGGTAAATATCAGTGGATGATTTGAAAACTGAAGGCTTCTCTATCTACACGACTCGTATCGTTTTTTTTTTTATGCAGTGAATTTTTTTAGAATTATATCCTTTTTTTTTAAATAGATAAAAGTAAGTTGTAAATGAGTGCAATATATTTTTAGTTAAATAAACCGTTACAGTATGTATATAACTTACCTATTACAACGGATTCTTCGCTAAGCGGAAGGAGGCCACACTTAAGGGCCGATATGGCAACGACGGATGGCGTGTGCACGTGAATAATGCACTTAACATCGGGTCTCGATGAGTGTATGGCAGCGTGCAACGAGAAGGCAGTGATGTTTACGCTAAAATTAGTCGTGCCCTGTTCCACGACGTTCCCCTGCATGTCCACCTTTATCAAACTGGAAGCGGTGATTTCGTGGAAGAGCATACCGTACGGATTCACCAGAAAATGTTCCTCGTCCTGATTGAGACGGGCCGTAATCAACGTGCTACAACCCTGAGCCCAGCCGTAGAGATCTATCAAGCGGTAGACGGCGGCCAACTTGCACCTGAGAATCTTCTCGCCTTTCGCGTAGCCCATGGATTCGATGCCGCGGATGTCGTTTATGGGCACTACGCAATTTGAATTTTTGAAGACGTGGCCGGCGTTCTTCGACACGCCCATCATATCCGATATCTGTTGCATAAGGCCGCTGGTGCCAGAGCCGTCCTTCAATTGGGTCTCGATGATCCGTTCCAGTTCTTCGCGAAATAATTTGCTGTTCATGATCATGTCTACTCGTTTTCGGCGTTCCATCTCCTTCACGTCGGCGTCGATGTCGGCTGGTCGCATCTTTAGACGTTCTTCATCTTCTATACCATCGGATAGACCGTTCGTTTGAGATGGCGGCACTTCTGTTTGACTAGTGTCCGCCATTGTACCTTAATTCTGAAACAATAGAAACTAGAATAAGTACTCAATTACTAGCGATGGACGAAGTAAAATGAAATGTCTTTAAAATGTTTCTAAGAAGATTTAAGATGCGATTAGTTAGTACTGGACTTATGGATCTATTACAAATCATCCAAAGACTAGTTTGGTACGTGTTCCACTAAAGACCGGATATTTGCTAGCTTTTAAACAAGTAGGAAAAAACTTTACAAAAAATAAAGGGAGCATACTCAAATACTCAATCTCCCGCCACTTTTTTGCACGTATTACGCGGGAAACGATTTGCGTCTATAAACTCTTGCAGAAAGTCAATTAAAATTCAAGTGCTCATTTATCGGTAAAATGCTGATATATTCACATCAATTCATTTTTTTTTGTATACTGTTTAAAGAATAGATATGACACCATGTAGTTTTTTAATGGAACATCCTGTATGTTGAATAGTTTTCGAGAATTTTACACTAACAATATCACTTCTAAATTTAGTAATTTTAGAAATATTGGGATTCGAAAATTAATATTTTTAAACAATTTAGAGGTATGGTTCATCATACAAAAAGTCTTCAGTTGTTCTGAAATACGACAATAATACAATATACAGGGTTCCATTTATGTTATCGCTCAAAATAAGCACCTTCATTATTTATTGATTGAATAGTTTGTGCATATAATATTTGACGAAATTATTTGATTTTAACGGACGATTAAATACATGCAGCCCTGAAATAGAAATTTTTACAGTGACCAAAACCTATGCATTTTATCAGGCCATCATCGGCATAGATGCCGCGTAGCATGTACCCATATCACTGCGAACGAACGAGAGTATAGAGCCTAGCTACTCGTTCAACCAAGAAACTAGAGATGGTAAATATTAGTATTTTGCAATAACAGGTAGGAACTATTCTTGTTCTCAGGTCATACCTATTATTAATACCTGTTACTGGTCTTCAAATCTCGATATGGGTAGTTATAATTGATATGGTATGTGTTAATATGCACCGAGTATACCCTTTTTATGGTAACCATAAAATATCTATCTGTAGAGAGCATTCATCCGTCTATACTGCTAAAGATATAAGTATATTTCTTCGTTTGTTGCGACACCATTCCGATGATGATAGTACTACTTAAGCTGCTACTAATACCAAAAATGAATGTGAAATGAAGGCATTTAGGGCAAATAGGTCATAGAATTTAATATTCTGATTTATGGTTAATTAATAAAGAAAAAAGAAATATCCTCCATTGTATACGGAGTATCCAAAAAGTAAATAAACTCATTTCGCTCCTATAATAACAATAAATAATTTGATAGGAATTATTTAAGAGGCATTCTGTGTAATATACTCGTACTTCAAAGGCATTGTTATCAAATTGCCGTTGTTCAAATGCAGGTAATTATTGATAAAAAAGTGAAGCTCTCCTAAATGTAATTTACCTAACCACTTCAAGAAAATTATGATTGATGAGTTCGTGTTTCGTCAAAACCCCATTTCACACGATTTTTAATATGAGAAATTTCAACATCACCCATTGTAACTTCCTGAAAGTTTCTAATACTTGGTAATAATTCTTTGTGAAAGATGTCGTCTCAAAGGTTCGTTGCACAATACACGATAACAAACCTAACTTGACATCCGCGGAAATTACGTAAAAATGCTTGTAGTTTGGATGTTGCTAAACAGTAAATTACCTCAAGGATATATTTTCGGAAGGAGTTTTTATTTGTACAAAGATAGTCATCGGGAATGAGGCCCCTGAATAACTGTCTACAATCTGCAGACTGCAATAAAAGCAGACATAGTACGTGCGTGGGTAATGCGTGTATAGAAGAGAATATGTAAATCACATGATGTCATTGTATTTAAATTCACTATGTAATAGACAACGGGATGTTGCTAATTTTTGTTATTCAATAAGCATGTTACTAAAGCTGTAATATATTCTTTTTACCGTGCACTTGTGCTGCTATATGGTTGGCATAAAGAGGCGGAGTTTTTCTGATGGGAAATAAATATAATTGTTCGAAAGAACAGGTATAAAAATATAGGTCTGTATAAATATTTGTTTTTAATAGCTTGAATGGCTGTTTTTTTAATGTACTGACTCATAAACAAAATCGTCACACTGAAATAAAAATAAACTTTATTCTAAAAACTGCTGATAATTTGTGAATATTTTTCAGAAATCCGAACCCAAATAAAATAACGGTAATGATTTGGTTTTGGTGTAATAAAAATGAAAAATTTCGTTTCTGGTGCGCTTCCGCTATAGAAAATATTATTTCGGTCTGGTTCGGAAAAAAGAATCGGTCCACTCTTTTATTGTAATGTAGCACTGTTTTCGAGATTTTAATTATGATTATATTTATGCCAGTTTTAGACTGACTTGATGAGGATTTGTTATTTTTTTTTCTATTTTTCCAAATTTTGTTCAATGGCCACTCTAAGTCATCATCATTAAACATTCTTTAAACTGAACTATACATTGAGTGAATGGCATTTTCCTTGGGGATGTTATAAACAAAAAGACCATGAAAATCTACTACTATATTATAGTGGTTAAATATCGATTTTCTGATTATCTTAGCTGTGAAAAAAATATATAAAATATAAATAAAGATGTGAAGGCTTAAACAAACGACGAATAAGATTTATTATACTAATTCAAAACTAAAAGCAAATCAAAAAAAAAAATTGAGGTTATACTTCTAAGTGCTAACTATTTCTTATAGTATTTTCTTTTATTGCAAAAATTAATCTGATCTATACGAAAAATATTTTTGGAGAAATGTCATAGATTCATGGAAACGTAATAATTCCACTGGTAAACACAGGGGCTTCAACATGTCAATCATCCGTATTTCTTATATTTAATATAAATATAAGCAATAATAGAACAACTGGAGACAACATATTAATAACAATATTTTATCTTAAATATTTCTTTTTGCTTGTTTTAATGCTGAATTCTAAATGAATGAAAATTTTGAACTGCATCTTTACCCATTCGAATTTGCCGGTAATTCCTTTCTTAAAATTTTGACATTTCTGAGAAGGATACAAAAGGAAATGCGATATAATTGACTATCTGTACGTGAGAAGGAAGTAATATGTCTTGATATCTGTCAAATGTTGACTTCATAGTTGAGATATGTAGTGGTATCCACGAAATATACAGAGGTGGAGATAGAGATGGACGATCCTGATTGTGCGTAAAATGTCAAATCGTTTCATCGCAGATTGTCATGTTTACTCCGTTCAGCCTTTGTCAATGTTTCGAGAGAATTTTCACAATGTAAATTTTAGTTTGTATGAATTTTAGTTAATGAGTTAATTATTTTATTTATTTATTTAAGTGTTCCTATATTTAAATAAAGTAATTTCATTCATTTAAATGTCTTGCGTTCGCTTGTATAGTTTATGTCATTATGTTTTGAGATTTTGTCCGTTGGCGTATTGAATTGTGCGGTTTCGTTGTACGCAGCGATCGTGATTGTAAGAGTTAGTTCCCTGGCAGACGCAAGCGTGAGTAGACGTAAATTTCTAATTTCTTTGATGCCATTTTGTTAATTCAATTGATATCGTTATTTGTTTTATTCTTGTCTATCAAGGAACTCGCTTAATAATAATAATTGTTATTATATTGTTGTGTACACATTTTAGATATAAGATGATTTATTATTTCGTGCTGGAAGATAGATTTTAGTTTTAATTCCCTCATTAATTTTAAAGAGTTCATTTTTTGTTTTCTAGTTTGATGTTTCATTTTTATTTTATTAATCACCTCAGGTTGGGTGAATAGTAGCATTGTTCTTGCTTTTAGTTTTCATTTTTGTAAATTTTTAGTGTTCCACGAAATTATTTTATTTTATTTTGATACCAGGTGGATTGATTTGAAAGATATTGGATTATCTTCCTGGAAAACTTAATATTTTGCTTGATATAGGATTTAGCATTGTCCTATTGTAATTTAGAATCAGTTGCAGTTTTTGATTTAGACCAGAACCCTCTGTTCACGGTTTTTTTTTCTGCAAAAATTTGTAATTAACATTTTTTTTTCTTTTTTATTATATAATAAAATTCTTGGTTGTTTATTAACGTCGTTCAAAATTCTGTTCTTTTATTTTTAATTGAACCTTATCAATTTTTGGGGTATTTAAGAAAGTCAGATTTCTTTCACCCACAATATACTTTTCGCGGTTGGATTCAAGTTTTAATGTGTGAGGATAACTCTGAGATTAATTGTTCTTTTGCGCCCTTTCAAATTTTTATCCGTTGAGCTAGCTAAATTAATTTTTCATTTTAATAATTCATGTTGCATTTTCATTATTACAGTCAGTACACAGCAGTACGTTATAAATCAGTATCGTATTTTCTCACTGCATTAAAATATTCTTTGGCCTTGTCAACTGTAAACACAGCTGTTTTTTCTCTTTTCGCAGTTACTTCCAAATATGCATCTTTTAATTTAATTTAAAAAAAAAACATCGGTATTTTTATTTTCAATTGTTATTGACGAAAAAATATCATCAAAAAATTCACTTTGACATAGACTTAAAGCTGAGTTGAAAACGCAGTGGTACCAATCCGCATCTACTGGCTGTTATATTGGAGTATTAATCATTAAATTTAATAAGATTTTCTAAATATTTTTCTCGGCCAAAAATATCGAATACAACTGTCATGTGTTAGATCATTTACAATGCTCGAATTCTCACGCTGTAAATGATACCTACCGCACTCTAATTTAAATAACTATAATATTATATTTATTAATGATTACGATAAATTGTAAATTGGCCCCTTATCATTTAATATTACCTACAATTTATCCGTTGGGCTACAGTAACCCGCTTCTATAGTGAAAATACATACTTTTTGGTGTTCACTGTAAGTTTTTCCAATAATAGCAGATTGTACTTCAACGGCAAAAAGTATCTATGTATTTAAATTAAAAAAAAAAACAAGTACTCACTAGCTTTAAATAGAATCTTAGAATCGCTTATTGCAGCTGATAAAACTTATACAAACCTTTTAATATAAATTTACTTTCTAAAACTGATAAAACCAAAACTTATACTTCTCATTATCAATTTTAATATCTTTTATAAATCAGAAAAATAGTAAAACTTATCACATCATGAATCAATCAATAATTTCAAAAAACATCGTCGTTTAACCTTCGTCCAACGTGATGCAAATCACAATAAAATACTTTTACTGCTTAGTACATTTAAACTGTTTATGTATTCACGAGTTTCCACAAATACGTGCGACACATCCTGATATCACTAACTGTCCTGGAATGCGCATTTAAAGCTATTCATCATCCAGTATGCAACGAAGAGTTATGCAATCCTTTACACAACCGTATTTTCGTTCCTAAGTCTGGCTACGTTAAAAAAAAAAAAAACAATTCTGAAAAAAAAATCTAATCAAATATCGTATAGGAGGACGGGCATTCTGAAATGGAATCCGACATAACCCAATATAACCACGAACGAATTAGGAGGCAGTGGAAAAATACTTTAGACGTGTCAAAGATAGTTTCTAAAGCAATGTATAAGAAAGAGAAAAATGTAACATCGTAATATATGTATATATACCTATATATAAAGAGAGCATTCATCCGTCTATACTGCTAAAGATACAAGTATATTTCTTCGTTTGTTGCGACACCATTCCGAGAAACAGGTTTATATAAGAAACACTTTTAAACTGGTGATGTAATTGTTCCCTTGCTTATTGCGCGAGGTAATTTTTTAGCAACCAACTGAATATTTCAACTAGCACTCCGTTCCTGTGTATCTTGTAAAATATGCAACTTAGGCTGTACTGTTGTGTTAAGCTGATGTTTCTCCGATTCACAACACCTTTTCTAAAAGAAATTTAACTGCGTACATTACACCTATAATTTGCTTGGGTGTATATTTAAAATATTCGTAATAGGACGAAAGAGGTGCACGTACATAATTATATAGCTATAAAAACTATTGTTTGTTTTGACATTTGCTGTCGAGAACTTGTAAACGTCACCGACTTATCAGCGTATATTTGATACAGGTTAATCTTTTTGATATATCTAATGTGTATCAATAATTCTGATATAAGTACCACATACGCTAAATATTTTTAACGAAAGTTGTCCAATGTAGAATGCTGTTAGAATTATATAAATAATGCAAATGGAAAATTTCAAGTAGCAGAGTTATACTCATAGATAATATATTTATTATGAACACAAGTTCATTTAAGAACTTGTTTTTTTTTTATTTCCGTTCTAGTGGACACGTATGTGGTTTTAGTGATCCTAAGATTATTCCAAGTTTTGTGGTTTCCAAAGTAACTGAAGTACGTATACTCCCAACAAACAGTACAGCATGGATATGCAAATATGTTCGACGACCGCAGAAAACGTCGACTGATACAAGTTTGTACTCACAAGGTCAAGTACATTATAATGGTGTCTTGTATTAAGTTTGTTTAGCAGTGACAAGGGTGATTGCGAAGTTTGGAGACTAATCCCATATGTGTTGTTAATAAGCGTAACAAATACTATATATGATGATAGTACTACTTAAGCTGCTACTTGCTATATATACGCCCATTTTATTGCATGTATTCCTTATTTACATAGGTATATTATACACATCACGTAAGTATAATAAATCCTTAGTTTACTTAGTTTACAATTTTTTCGCACATGTCCCAGTGAATAGGCTAATAATATCTAGGGGCAAATAGAATCATTGGAATCGTGATCTAACAGACATCGTTACTTTATAAGTGCTTTGGACTTGCCAGAAAATTGATGAATGCGGGAGAAAGTACAGGACTAACATTTTTTAATATAGGAAGTCGAAATTACCAAAAATAATTACGGAAAATTTAAATTTGGTTATATGAAAAGAAGTTTTGGTAAATGCTAATATAAAGAAGCAATTTATGTTATTACGACGAATAATAACGACTGTTTTTATGATAATTTATTACATAGATAATGACATCTTTCAACATTATCCAATTATCAATATATGTCGCTTACTCACAATATATTATATAATACTGTTATTTTAACAATAATTAAAAAATGTGCAATTTCTCAATCAACCATCGATGGTCAAAATTATCGCTTGTTACAATAATTATTAAACAAATCAAATGACTAGCAAAACCTAAAACACCAAAAACATAAAATACGTTCATCTTTCATAAAAGTGCACCCATTACAATATAAAAATTCTTTGTCATATATCTTTTATCAAAGAATTTTAGTGTTTAGTAATTTTAATTATCTGCCTTAATCGTAAAAGTAGAATTTTAAGACTGTTGTAAGACGAATGTTTAGTAAAGAAAAATCAAATGAAAAGGTGTTTGGAATCCAAGAACAGAGTTGGGATGGGAAAATTTGAATATATATCGATTGTGATTATATAAGAACCTACGACAATAGTAGTGCTGCGGAAATCGGCAAATATCAAAAACCGGTTAACCAATTTTTCATTAAAACCGGTTTTCAGTAAAATTCGGATTTTAAAACCGGTTTCGTGAAATTTTGAGATTTAACTGTAATATCGTAAATTATTTAATAAACATATCGCCGTTTTCAGAAATGATAATAGTAAAAGTATAGGTACATGTATTTTAAATACAAAAATATATTTTGTTAATATGCACTAAACTCCTGTTCCATCTTCATATACAGCAAATTTTATTATCAATTTTATTCATTTAATATAAACGTTATTCACGATTATATCTGTATACGGTATAATGTTTAAATTATAGCTCTCAAAATTGTATAACAGCTATATGAATATTAAATATCACTATATGTCACAATGAAAAAAATTGTAACCGTTTCAAAACAGTGTTAAAAATCGATATTAAAAAGCGGTTACGGTTTTTGAAGGCGATTAATTACCACATCCAAAACCGGTTTCGATTCGCAGCATCAATAAATAGTCATGTTACATTGCTGGGATACATTAGTTAGGGCGCTTGAAGCGAATGGACCACGAAAGAAAATGAAAGACAAAATAGGAAAAACTAGTGGGAAGACATTAGCAAGCAATAGGACTTTCGTACATGATCCACTTATACTTATCTTCCTAATTGGAAGCAATTAATTTTCAGAAAAAAGTTGATTGATTTTTTTTAAGTGACGGATATACCGCAGGAGCCATCCAAACTCCAAACAGCTAGATAAGTTGTTATATGCATGAAGTGCACGCTTCTGTTCGTAGTTGATGTGGCTGGTGCAGTGGTTTTTTGATGTCACATCTCGGGGATTTTGGAAATAGAAGGGAGAAAGATACTAATAAAAGAGTTTTTATCTTGGTTTTATAGAATAGGCAGTGATACCCGAAAAGGATGTTAATTAAAGAAGAACAGTGCTTAGAAGAAAGGAATGACTAAATTGGGACTCTCAGGTACAGAAAATGATAATTTCGGTTAAAATCTATAGAAATTTAGATGAATCAAGGCTAAAGGAAGAACATCACTAGGTGATTTAGCCTTTTTAGCCCATAAACATAAAATATTATTATACTATGCATGTGTGAGCCCATAAATTGACATTATTATTATTATTATTATTAATTACCTTCAGCCTCACTATTTATCCCTTTCTACTTATTATAAGTATAATCGACTCAAAAAAAGGTGACATAGGGAAAATAAGCCATTAGGAAACATAAGGAAAGATACATCTCCTTTAATCTAGCAGCGATTGCGCGTGTGCAGATTCTAAGATTTTTAATACTGCATTATTACGCGGAAACTATAAAGTAAAATTCTGCGAATGTATAAATCTCTAGGCGAAATGGTTGCGGCACGTTTGTCGCATAACATCAAAGGAATTAGCTTTCGGAACGATTGTCGGCATATATACTTTTCTTTTGTTTATTTTGGCCATCGATTATTCGCGGGTGTTCAGATGATATAATCTACAAATACTTAAAATGTGTTCGTGTATAATTATTTGAAGAAAGAAATTACTGAAGCCATTACTTTGATTACAAAGAATGTTTAAGGTTTAGTTTTATAAGAATTTATTTAATGTGGATGTATAAAATATTTTATCAGACATAACCGCCGACTGGCAATTTATATTAACAAAGTCTAAAAAAATCATACACTTTGAAAAAATTGTTACCTCTAAAAAAAGTTATTCTTTCTTAATGTTTTATTTCTATTGCTTTTTATGACGGCACAAGTCAAATTAGTTTTTAAAAATTTCTGCATAAAATATAGATTAATTTTTTTACTTCAAAAATTTCTTAATAGTAATATTGAAAATATTAACAAGAAAACACCTATTAAGCATACATGATATTATTTTGGTAAACCTATTATTACAAGTAAGTATTTAGTTATAATTATTTTGCTGTTCTAGGGACTTTCCATAGAAAGTTTGCCCCTTCAATTGAATGAGAAATAAGTAAGTAAACCGTTTTTCAATATACTTATTTACGGGTATCGATATTTGTAAAGGTAAAAAAGATATATAAAGTGGATATTTGTTTATTAATGTAACAATAAGGTATTTATACTCTATTACATCTCAAATAAAAACAATTTAAATTAAAACTACCTACAAAAATAAATTATTGTTTACAAAAATACTTATAATGACGATAACTAAAATATAAGAAAAAAAAAATAGGAAGAGTTGATTGACATAAAATTGCAACGTGAACAAAGAAATTAAAAATCCGAATTATTATTTAAAATTCTTTGGCGGAAACTACAAAGGTTTTAATTCTGGGAATGTAAATCGCTCCGTTGCGGATTACGATGGCATTGCATTTAAAGTAGATTATATATTAGAATTATGTGTCTAAATTCGTTTTAAGAACCTGGGTCATATTTTTTTGAGGTAATTGTACATGTAATGTACAAAATTGGATTTTTAGATAACTAATACCAGCGTTATGAAAATTGAACTTTCCTTTCTATACGGTTATTTGCGTGAGAAAATTTAATACTGTTTTCATCTACAATTCTTTGTTCTTAACAAAGGCTTTACTTATAAAGAAAAACAAACATCATCATAAAGAACAAGTACCGCTAAGAAACAAACGCACAATATGAACACTGATAATTTTAATATTAGATAAGTATCTAGTTGCAGCAACTGAACTAATTGAATGTTAAGAACAGAGCTGCCACAAAAAACGACCAGATAAGCTGCAATACGACACCATCTGCAGAGTAAAGCAGCCAATTGTATTAGAGACATTGTGGATGATATTTTAACACATTTATTATATTAAATGAGGCAATGAACTGTAACGTTTGTATGTATGTAGGTGTGTAGGAGGAGTATGCACTACATGCACATTTTTTTAAGGAAAATGTGGGGTTATTAAAAACATAAGTATTACTTTCACATAAAGTTGACTCCACATGTAGTACATGTTACATCGTAGCACAAAACAATAACAACATTTTTCTTTACCGCATATTGAAAATTGACAGTTTTTTTTTGTAAACATAAACTATCTTCAGTTCGTGTAACGTGCTGTTTTTAAAACGAATTAAAGGAACTTTCTGTCCCCGTTATGACTAGAGCGGTCAGACGTGTCTGCTTACACGGGCCGCACTCGCCTCGTGCTATGCTGAACGTTTAGTCATAGTATATCTTCAAGGCAGTAAAATCATTCCCTCCGATTCGTGTGTCTAGTATCTAGTATCAGTGTTAGTCGTCTTGAGGCGAGATAGTACAATTCTCCGTTAACATTTTACGCATTATAAATGTAATACATGTCGGGCATAGAAAATCCCAGAAAACGACCATTGTTTCATAATGTAGAAAAGTATATCGGTGAATTTCAGGATTTACATTATGGTGGTGCCAAAATAATTTGTACAGTGTGGGATAAACAGTTATTGTGCTGGCACAAATCGGACTACACATTGATGTGCATCCGTAGATGTTAAACGGCCTTTTTCAACATATTAGCATGTTTTATCATCGCGACGAAAGGGGTTTAGTAAGAAATATCTTACTAACGTTTCAGCAATTCTATACCATTTCTGCTACTTAAATAAGGTGGAGGGCTTATATATAACATTTATAGTTAAATAAATAAATAATTTTGCTCTTTTCCGTCACTGTATTGTATACTTGTGTTAAACTTTGTCACATATATGAAACGTAGTACTGACCTAGCCCGCAGATGAAAGGTGACCACCCAGTTATGATATAAGAGTCATATGTGAAGCCAACTTAAACTAGGAATACATTGTTCTGAATTGTTGTTAGTAGACAACGAAATTTTGCCAATTTCGGTATAGTGCATCACAAATATTTTTACGGTAATCCATTAAAATACAAAACGTTAGAACAAAGTTTTGTTAGAGCATGCATACTCCTATTACCTATATTTGGTTTACACTACAGCTGCCGAAGACCGCCTTTTTTAGAAACTGGATATCCGTGAATATAATTATTACAGCCATGTCATCTAACCTATCAGCTTTCTAGCATTAGTGGAAATTTTTATATGCTATTTTGGAAGAGCTTGGAGAGCCGCGGGAGAAAAAATAATTGTGATTTTGGCCTCAGCAACAAAATACGTAAACCTGGAGGGATATTGAAGATGCCGACATATATAATTACACTGCGTGACACGATTTTCGTACCTGAAAAACTGATTACTATTATGGTTTTCAATTAGTTACAATATGTAAGCAGTGGATGTTTTTTGTTTCTATCACGTCTTGTTTTTGAAGTATACACTGATGGCACTAGATAGGCTATGACGATTCTGGCACAAAATCTTGGGATTTTCAATGGGGGTAGAGTTCACATTTTATGCCCTCATAGATACAATATGCATATTTACATGTCACTTCGTGCTCGTAGCGACAGATTGAAATATTCTACCTGATATACATACCGGGTGTCCAGCCTAAGATGCAACGGTCGGTCCATAGCTGATTTATTATTGCTTTTTTGGAAAAATGTTTCAAATAAATGTTGGCTCGAATCATATTCTACACATTTTAAAATTAGTTTTAGTAATGGCGGACTTCCGGTTGTACCGGAAGTAGATACTTTATTATTTTAAATGGAACACCTTGTATATTACTGTATTTTCGGATTCCTTGTTAAATTTAAATAACAATAGGTTAGGCATTCATTGAGGGTAAGTTGTACCGTTTCCGAATTACATGAGGTTTTTTCGAAAAAAATGACATTTGCAATGTCTGCGGTGTTTGCAAATATCTCCGGAAATACGAAAGTTAGAAAGATGCGGTTTTCAAATTTTCGCTTAATTATGAAACAGTAACGTCTTTTATTTTAAAATTGTTGCGTTTACATTACAGAATTATTAAATAGGGCTCTGTAATTTTCGAACTCTAAAATCATGGATAACTTGATTTTTTTTTAATTGAATGGTAAGATATTCGCGATTTTTCAGTTTTTCATGATAGATACGTATTGCGAAGCGCCGGCCACCTTCCCCTCGTATTTCACCAGGCTTGGGACTAATTAACAAAACAAAATAAGTTTTGTCGTTAGTTTTAATTTTTTGTCGTTAATTTAATCGAATTATTGATAATTAAATAAAGCAATGTGTATATTTTTAAATTTTTTTACCAATAATTATTAGTTACCGTACCTAAAAAACAGTACGTGATAGAAAAAAAGTACATAGGTGTTCTTATTAAGCGATTTGTATAAATAAATAAACAGGAAAAATTTAAGTGGGTACTTAATTTTTTTTTTAATTTGTAACGTAGTGTTATTATTATCAATTTGTGAGGCCGATGCACTTCCTAAAACACAAATTTGTATACCCTCGTTAGTTACACATTCAATACAATATTGAATTAATATAAAAAAATAGATTCATTTCAATGATTCAGTTTACATGCTTATTCTGCATATAAAAAAATTAACTGTTAACAAAATTAAATACCTATAAAATAAATAAATCGAAACAGACTAACGAACA
The DNA here is from genome assembly GCA_004143645.1 of Protaetia brevitarsis. Taxonomy (NCBI): domain Eukaryota; kingdom Metazoa; phylum Arthropoda; class Insecta; order Coleoptera; family Scarabaeidae; genus Protaetia; species Protaetia brevitarsis. Next base: position 283,868 of record RXPK01000260.1, read on the forward strand.
CGGTGCGACACATCAAGTAAAAGCGCAGGTAGGTAGTTGAGTAGACCACTTCAAAACAACTTGCTTCGCTTGCTCTTGTAAGTGGTATTATATACTTACTTCTTGGAGCGACTAAACTGAACAGGAACTGTTTTTAAGACCTGGTTTGTCAGCAGAGCGGGAGCAGAAAGATAAGTTCCGAGAAAAGAGCAGTTTTACCTATCTCTAGTGGAATCAACTAATGGCCTCGTCTAAAAGAGGTGTTAATGTTCTTCATTCTTCAATATTGTGGATCTTAACGTCTCAAAAAAGACAGTCAATGTCGAAACGTCGATGACCTACATGGTTCACTAAGAAAATAGTCAAAAAACTCCTATTACAAATAGTAATCCAGTCTCTACTACAGGCTTTAAGGCTGGGATATCACTCTACAGATTCCTACATTAGATGATAACTTTTAATTTTGATGTTTATTTCCCAAACGATAACAAAATTAAAAAAACTCAAAAACTGAAAACATTACTTGTTTTGTTGTTCCTTCTGTGATAGATTTTGTATCAATAATTATCATTAATAAACGAGAAATCTTCAAAAAATAAAGCTGAGCGAATCACTAAATGCGGCACCTTTTGTATACTATTTTTATGAAAAGGAAATCATAAAATATGCTCAACTTACTGAAAAGAACATAAATATCTAAAACAATAAATAATGATCGCCATGATGTAACGTCACGAAAATGTCCGCCAATAAAAGTGTGTACACCTGTTCATAGATGGCAGCATTATATTTGTGTTTATTAATGATATATTTTTGAAATACCTCAATATCACTTGAAACATAAATAACTTGTAAAAGTTTCTTCCAGAACATATTTTTTGTTACTAATGTATGGTAAATACTAATATTCGTAAATGATTAAGATAAAAACCATAGGCAACCAAATATACATATTGGTACTTGTAATGAAATAATTCCTTGTAATTTTAAAAGTCAAAAGTCAATAAAGTGTTTATTTGGTTTTAAAGATTTAATAAAGATTAAATAATAATACAAATATTAAATCCCATAATTTCATTATATTAAAAATTTGTAATATGTATCAGTTAAATTAGAACATTTTTTCATTACAATAAATCAGCAGACCTTAATTCTACTCGTCATATTGTCGAAGACTCTCTGTAATTCTTCTACCATAATTTGTTGAACTTCGTTCCTAATTGCATCTTGAAACTCTTCCAGATTATGAAGTCTGTTCTTAAAATATTATTTTTATGTAATAAAAATAAATAAAAATCAGGAGATATTAAATCGGAGGACCTGGGTGGCCAAAGGCCTTGACTAATGATCCTGTTACCGTAAAATTCTTGGACAAACTGTCATGCGGAGCTCAATATTATCTTGTTGCTTACATTAGCTTCTGTTGGTTTTCCAGGAGACTTCTCCTTACAATACAAACAAATACTTTTTTTCTTGAAATCGTCGAATAATCTTGTTTTTATGGTCCGCAAAATTATAACGATTAAAATCTCTCTCACGAAACTTGCGTAAATTGTTAAATACAAGATCCCAAATTGTTATATTAGGATAGGGGCGTGTTTTATGTTGCTAGGATACGCACTTCTCGTTTAGATTTTAGTGTGGATTTTAGGGGTTTTTTGATACCTCAGCGTAGGCAAACAGCACTACATGTTACAAGTTAAGGAAATGTAAAATTGTATCGACTATCGTGAACTTATAAGTTAGGCAATTCAAAGTTCAATGCTGCACAGATTGTAAAATAATTAATTTTACTATGAAATCAGTACATAAGGGACCATCTATTATCTGAGAGATTTTAATTTATGCCAAAGTAGCTTGTTACGCGCCGATTTTTTATATGATATCCCAGCCTTAAAGGCCTTTGGGCTTAGGGTGGCGGAACACACCGACCCGCTGAGAAAGTTGTCCGTCATCCATCCAACAACCGGTACCGCATATTGCTGCTTGACTTGGAAGGGCAATCAATAAATAACAAATAATTTTTTTCGTTATCTACGTAAAATGCACAAACTGTATGGAAGTATACCTTGCTAATAACTGTTCCGAAATACGATGCCTTTATTATTTTATTACGAAAGTCGACTCAACTTGTAATATAATAATAGCAAACAAACTTTGACGCACACAAATTAGTTAAATCATCATTTAAAATTGTTCTCGTCGATAAATACATTTACAAACAAACGTGCACAAACTTGTCAATGCAAATAATTGAGGTCAGACATATATTCCTGGTCTTTCTTATTATATAATGTAGATAACCACGTTTTATAACTCAATAGGATATTTATATACAACGACGCTTATATAATTGGAGACAATTTCAATATACTAAATTGTACGCAAATTAAATTTACAAGCTACGAATTAGTTAAAGAATGCGAGAAGCTTTATAAAGCATATAAGTATATTTGTTTATAATACTAATAAAAAAAACATTACGTATAACTTTTACTACACTTAAAAATAGATGTTTCTTTAATGAGCTTGTAAAGATATAAATGATAAATATTTAAAGATGTATTTAAAGCAAGAATATTTCGTGAAAAAAAATTATTTATGGCTGATGCTTTCAATATTAACTTTAATTAGATTTTGTTATATGGAGGAATGAAGTCTATTTGTTTGTCAACGAATTTATATACTAGAATTGATATTTCAAAAGATCGTAATTCACACGACAAAATGGTTTTGATTACACTCTAAATAGGTGCAAAAACCATTTGAAATGTAATGCAATTCGAAGTGATCAATCTCAACCGCAAATAGTCGATATATGGTTGTATATAAACTATTTGCTTATTCAGATATCCTATCAAATGAAAACAGTACTATCGCCTATAAACACGGCGAATAAAAAATTGCACTCGGCTCAATTACATTAATGATGTCATCGGCGTATCTTATCTACGGCAGAACCTGTATTATATGTACCAACAGTAAAATAAAATAATTCCTTTACATAAGAGATTGTATGCATGCTTGATGATTGTATGTAGCTAAATAGTTTACTTAATAAATATCTCTTATATTATTAATAGTTCATCGTGCACAGAAATACTATACCGCAGAAGCCACATCAACTACGAACAGAAGCATGCGCTTCATTCATATAACGACGTATCTAGCTGTTTGGAGTTTGGATGGCTCCTGTGGTACAGCATGTTCGTTTTCATTAATAAAAAGAAAAAATATGGCACTTCAAAAATTACAGATATTGTGCATCAGTCCAATACGACAATGTGTTATTATATTGTACATATGGACAAACATAAATTTGACTTTGAATTAAACACTAATGTCAAACTTTCTGATTCAATATTACTTTAATATCAAATTGGAAATTATAGCTGTAAATAAGTACATATTGAAAAAAAGAAAAATAGAAATACGACATTGCCATAAAATTCGGCATACAAGGTTAAAATACATTCTGAGAAACTTTTTCTTGTAACTTTTTTTGATATCTCGTACGCGAAGCAAAATATAGAGAATTGCCCCTGTTTGTGAGGGTGTAGTAAGTTAAGTTTCAAGTTCACATTTTAGTTCAGTATCTCCAAAATGTGACTCATTAATCTCTATGACTGTGCAAAAAATCAAACCTATATTCCTTCTAGTAAAGAAAATATAAGGGTGTCTTCATACTAAATGCGACACACTGTATATACACATTACTATCTTAAATACTGCATTCACTATTGCTATATATGTATTTCCGATGAAAATATAACCAAAAGTTGTTAAATACAAGATTATGATGCGAAAGGATATTGTTTACGGAGAACTTATCTTCAAACCCACTATTAGCTACTTCACCCTACTGCTTCTTTTAGTAAGAAGACTTACACTGAGAGAAATGAAATTGTTATTTCAACATTTTTCGTAGTGTCACGAATTTGAGCATTGATTTAACCATGTTAAATTTAAGTGAATCATATGCTCCTATTTGAAACAAACATATTTATATTGTTGCACACTTTAGAGTTAATTTAACAAGATTATAGTGTTCAGGCGTAACCAATATTTTATCTTGTTGGTTTAACTCTAGAAATTGTCGATTTGACATTTGAAAAAGGTGTTCTTTAAATATTTACTATCGGTGTTAACTCAATGAAATGTAATATTTAATACTGTTACACATAGGTGATCGCACATGCGTATAGTCAGTCAGTATTCAACCTCCGTAGCAATAAGACCCATGTTTGTAAGCTTCTGTAACATTAATATTGAATAATAAAAATAATCAAAACCCATCGTATAATATATATATAACATGGCGCATTCAGAATAAAAAACAAACAAAATACAAAAAAAAAAATCAGTGAAAGGAAGAAAAAGTGCAACAAATTATAAAAAAAAAAAGTGTTAGAAAGGAACAAAACAAAATGGAGAATCTATCTCAACTCGAGAAGATGAAAATGGAGGGCGACCTAACAAAAAATTGGAGGCAATTCAAAGAAGATTGGGAATTATATTCTATCGCGAGTGGTTGCAGTGAGAAAACAGCCGAAATACAAGCAGCGACGCTGTTACACTGTATAGGAAATGAAGTTTTAAATAATATTGAAATTACGCTGGAAAACACATCAATCGACAGCCGGATGCAGGAGCAAGACAGAAGACACGTTTCACTCAAGGGCCGCACAAGGATGGAAGATATTGGAAAAAGGTGTCCGGCAAATTCAAACAAGATCGTTTGTAACGGATTCGAACAATTCTAGAACAGGTCGGTGTACACGTTGTAATTTTACGCATGTGCAAAACAGTTGGTAAAATATGTCATAAATGTAATCGTAAAAATCATTTTGCCTCTATTTGTTTAAGTAAATCGATTAATATGATAAAAACCAATTCCGTTGAAAATAATAATTATTTGGTGGGTAGTATTACGAAATCGGTAAATGCTGATAACGAATTTTGGGTAAATGTTGTTATTAATGATTTATTATGAAACTTTAAATTGTACTTTCCTTTCAAATGTATGAATAAAACCTTTATATTTTTTTACTTATGTTATTAAGCTAATATAAGTTTAGTATATAATGCCGTAAATATTTTTGTTCTATACCTACTATAGTCTTCCTAATTAGGCAATATATAGCTATGCGTTGCTATCAATGAAGTAATTGCTGAATGTGCGGGCGGATTTTTAATTTCACCGATAGATCCATCGATTACATCCATACATTACATATCTCTGTTTAATATATTAATGATACAGTAATCGATGGATCCATCGATGAAATTAAAAACTCGCCCAATCAGTAACGTGATTTTAAGCAGAATCGAAAATAGTTCCATTAACAAGAAAATCTTTTTCGTATAACCACCTAAAGGTGTTGAATTACATGCAAATAGTCATTCGATGAATACTACAGGTAGGTTTAATGAAACAATATAAGTTTTGAATCAACATTTTATAGTGCTAAACCAATATTATAAAATTATAGAGACAATTATTACTTCGTGTGTCTACAACAAGTAACTGTGTTGGGATAATGCTGTTCTATTATTCAATTAGCAGGTACAAATTGTTAATGGAAAATTAAGTACATGTTCAAATAATCACGCGTAGTCTGTTTCTTATAACATTTATTATTATTCACTTAACTAACGCAATTTAACATTTTTTTACGTATTGCATTAACACTAAAATATCATTGATCATATTGAAAAAGAAAAAAGTGTTCAATACACCATTTTATTAGTTAATACAACATTTTTTTCTCTCGGTGTAGATTTTTAAGATGAACGACTTAAAAATTAACAAAGAAGATCACCAACGGCAAGTCTTTCGCGAATATTAACACACCCCGTATAGTAACACCTTTTTCAAATGCGTTTACTGCCAAGCAAGAGCAACAGATTATCTAAATTCATAAGCACCCTATAACTCTAGTCACACGCATTATCTTCACGCTAACATTATATGACGGTCCAAAATATGGTTTTAAATATACTTTTTAGTTGTTTCCAATATAATAAAATTAAATTGCCTTTTGTAATGAAAACGATAGTTGACTAGCATGTCCTCGCGCGCGTGCATAATCTCATTGAGAATTATAGCTCAATCTAATTTTCATTGGGTTTGTAAACAAAAACAAATGAAATAAAAAATGATTTTTTACCAATAAGTGTATGTATATATATTTAGACACATTTTATCTTGTTTAATATGATATGCTGTATAAACCAAGCCACAGAGAACCATTTTTTTAATAACTAATTTTGTTACTTAAGAGATTATGAAACTGGATATATGTGCGCACATTATTAAGTATGTATCATAATGAGAACATAATGACATCATTTCGTTAATAAAAAAAAAAAAATCGCCTACTTGCAGTTAATTTTAAAAATTCCGAAATCAAGGACACTATAATAACGGAGGTTTTTTATGGATGAATAACGCCTGTACACAGATGAAGATTTCTTTGGCCAAAGAAATATATTTTAAATTAAAAAGAATTGATTTTTAACTGACAATATCTGTTCTTTTTCATTCAAAAAAGATTTTTTTTTGTTAATCCTTTTTACGCAAACGAATATATATATTTATTTAATTTTTGAATACCCAACCCATAGTCCCTCCCTATTGTAAATTCACCTTGTTTTTGGCATATTTCGTTTCACAGACATTTTGTCGTTGTGTAAGACGTTATTAGCGATAAAGAAAATGTTTTATGTGTTCTGATCTTTCATTAAACAATGTTAATTCAATTTAACCGATTAACCCATTCATCTATGTATACTACTTAACCTATACAGTTTCCCACGTCTCGTTGTTCCTTTTAAGTTTATACATATTTGTAAAAACATCCTATCAAATGTTAAAAATGAACAAAAAAAAATTCTTTCTTTGGTTTAGATGATCTTTCATCCCATCTCAACACAATAGTTATTAAAAGTCAGCATCTGTTATGCATTTATTATAATATACAGTGTGTCCAGCCTAAGATGCAACGGTCCATTGCCGATTTATTATTGCTTTTTGGAAAAATGTTTCAAATAAATGTTGCCTGGAATCATATTCTACACATTTTAAAATTAGTTTCAGTAATGGCGGACTTCCGGTTGTACCGGAAGTAGATACTAACTTTATTATTTTAAATGGAACACCCTGTATATCATTGTACTTTTGGATTCTTGGTTAAATTTAAACAACAATAAGTTAGCCATACACATTGGGGCTAAGTTGTACCATTTCTGAATTACATGACGTTTTTCGAAAAAAATGACATTTGCAATGTCTGCGGTGTTTGGAAATATCTCCGGAAATACGAAAGTTAGAAAGATTCAGTTTTCAGTTTTCGCTTAATCATGAAACAGCACACGTCTTTTATTTTAAAATTGTTGCGTTTAAATTACAGAATTATTAAATAGGGCTCTGTAATTTTTGAACTCTAAAATCTTGAATAACTTGATTTTTTTAAATTGAATGGTATAGCAATTTTTACATAAATGAATGTAAAATTTAATTTTCTTTCGATTTTATACGAGTGTCATTGTGTCTATCTAGGCTTTGGAGATATTCGTGACTTTTCAGTTTTTCACGATAGATACGTATTGCGAAGCGCCGGCAACCTTCCCCTCGTATTTCACCAGGCTTGCAACTAGCAGCAGTAATACTGGTATGTTTAGAAAGTGGCCAACGGAATACAATAAGACCACTGAAAACAAACGAAACTTGAAATTACAAAAAAAAAGAAAACACAACATTGCGAACTTTTTCGAGAAAGTGATGTTTTCACACGAAGCTACCTTACACAAAAATGGATTTTTGAATTTGAGTTCTTTCATAACCAACGCCTGATGGGTAGGGTTTATATGGAATTTCTTCAGAATAATTTGGGGTTCTGACGGAAAATATTCCGTTAGATACTCGTCAGCTGATGTGGTTCCAACACGATGGTGCTCCATCTCCCAATACTGTCGATTTTCGTCAGTTTTTGGATGTCTTTTTCAGATCGCTGGATTGGGCGTGGAGAACAGATGACAGATGGCCTGCGAGATCGCCCTTTTTATGGGGTTTCATTAAAAATGAAGTTTATGAGACGCCACCAACAACACCCGATGATATGCGCCATCGTATTTTAAAAGTGTTTCAAGAAATCACACCAGAAATGCTCAGAAATGTTCAAAAAGTGTTTGCAAAAGCGATTTCAATTTTGTAGCGCCTAAAACGGACCACATTTTGAACATTTAATGTAATAGTGTTGTACAAATTCTCTGTATAATGACGGCACTAACATTTAAACTGTAACCTGTTGCGAGCAAGACGCTCGATGTGTATGTACGCCATTCATTGGACAGAGTAATGTAGTTCGAAAAATGTTCTGATTTATGGATATACCAATAATGTTGTGTTTTCTTTTATCTTTGCTATGTTCATTTCCAACGCGCTTCGGTAAATTCTACATTTTTTTAATTTCAAGTTTTGTTTGTTTCCGGTGGTCGTATTGTGTTCTGTTGGCCACTTTCTAAGCATTCTATTATTGCAGCTAGTCCCAAGCCTGGTGAAATGCGAGGGGAAGGTGGCCGGCGCTTCGCAATACGTATCTATCATGAAAAACTGAAAAATCGTGAATATCTCCGAAAGCTTTGGAGATAGACACAATTACACCGTATAAAATCGAAAGAAAATTAAATTTGACATCCATTTATGTAAAAATTGCCATACCATTTAATTTAAAAAAAATCAAGTTATCCATGATTTTAGAGTTCGAAAATTACAGGGCCCTATTTAATAATTCTGTAATTTAAATGCAACAATTTTAAAATAAAAGACGTGTGCTGTTTCATGATTAAGCGAAAACTGAAAACCGCATCTTTCTAACTTTCGTATTTCCGGAGATATTTCCAAACACCGAAGACACTACAAATGTCATTTTTTTTCGAAAAACGTCATGTAATTCGGAAACGGTACAACTTAGCCCCAATATATGCCTAACGTATTGTTATTTATATTTAACAAGGAATCCAAAAGTACAATAATATACATGGTGTTCCATTTAAAATAATAAAGTTAGTATCTACTTCCGGTACAACCGGAAGTCCGCCATTACTGAAACTAATTTTAGCATGTGTAGAATATGATTTGAGACAACATTTATTTGAAACATTTTTCCAAAAAAAAATGGGCAGTTGAATCGTTTGAACCGTATAAATCTCCGGAACCATATGGAGTGTTTCCAAGATTGCTGCTGAAGGCAATTGGAGACATCATGGGGTTCCTCCTGGAGATATTTAGGGCTAGCCACGCCTTGGGTTATATTCCCAAGGCCTGGATAGACACTAGAGTTGTGTTCATTCCGAAACGGGGAAAGGACATATACTAAAGTTATACACATGTACATTTCTCGCATTTTCTATCACTTTCCATTGAGATAACAACAGACTCATGTGTGTCTAGGTAGGTGCGCAAATTGTAGTGTGTCTAGTGTGTCTACGGAGGGTTAAGTTAGCTATTATGCTCGCTATAAAAAAACATTTTTATAGCAGGGGTTCAAATCTGCCTCATGTTTTTACTTACGTATTTTTTTATATCTTGCATTTAACCTCCAAAACTAGATATACAATATTAAACGACAATGTGTCATGACCTCCAATAAAATGTGTTTTTAGTGGAACAAAATGCCAAATAAAATTTATCACAAAAATATCAAAAGGACAAAGGTAAATACTGATACTGCGGGTACCATGCTGGACGGGCCATTGCTGCAAATGCCCACGGACAGTATGGCACCCGAAATTATTTTCCCTGAAAAGGTGAAAATCTCCATAGCGAACAGAGACCAGGCACGTTGTGATATCACTGCTCTTGATAACTGGTTCACGGACGGATACAAATCCAATCGGGCACAGGAGTATTTGTGGTCCCAGCCTAGGGAAGCATACAACGGTCTTCTAGGCAGAAGTATTCGCTCTTGCAGCCTGTGCAGAAATGATTGCAAAGGGGCGCTACATGAGGAGGAAAATAAATATAATGACTGACAGCCAGGCTGTCATTAAGGCAGTCTCGAACCCTGTAACTAGGTCAAAACTAGTTAGAGACTGCAAACAATCCCTCAATACACTGGCACGAGACTACACGGTGTCTCTGATTTGGGTGCCGGGACATGAGGATATAAAGGGCAATGTAATAACCAACAAACTAGCCAAGGAGGGCTCTAAAAGACACTTCATAGGTCCAGAGCCCGTATATGGGATTATTAATAACTCTGCAAGAAAGGAGATCTGGACCTGGTTAGATAAAGCAAGCACAAAGAAATGGAGGTCGACGGAAGGTCAACCCATACTAAAGCGCTAATAGTGGATGGAGATGCTAGATTCTCTTATAACCTACTCAGATGCAGCAAGAAAGAAGCAATCAAAAACCAATTACTGGGCTGGTAACTGGACGCTGTCCCCTGTAAAAGCATCTATTCAATACAGGTCGAGTAAGCGAATCATAATGCTGAAGATGCGAGCTACAGGAAGAAACGAGTTTACACGTAATCTGCACATGTGAGGAATTGAAAGTACTCAGGCAGAAATATGAAGGTCTATTGGAACCCTCGAAGGTTCTCAAGTTTCCACTGGGCAAGATACTGGGCTTTATAGAGCACACCAAGCTGCTCGAATGGAAGTAAGAGATTTAATAGGGACGGTACAATGAGCGCCTCAAGTGCCTGGACTATAGGTGCCCACTAGAGATTGTTTACCGGTTAACCGGTAAATTGACCAAAAAACGTTCGGTAAATTTACCGGTAATTCGGTAAATGAAAAATCCATACCACAAATTTTTATCTACGAAATATTGTATTTATATATATTTAAAGATCTAAACGGACATTGAAAAAAAGAAAACAGGTAAGTGTAAGTAACAATATACCCAATTATTAATTTTATGGAAGATGTTTTTTGTTTAATCTTAATTTAAACTTTCTTGAGTTTGAGGGCCGCTATAATGTCCTAAAATAGAGAATATAGAAAAGAAACTGACAAAAATGTTTGATTAGAAACGTATAACCTCCATTCCACTGAGTTAATCAGAAAGAGAAGGAATCAAAAAAAATCTCAACAAAAAAAAACCAAAAATTTAAAAAAAGTCGTGTAAAATTAAAAGAAGATAAGTCTCAAACAAGATGGATAACGAAAAGCAACGCAAAGAAAAGCGAGATTAATGTTCATTTGTTGCTAGGACGATTGCTAGGACGGTGGGAAGCAAAACACCCCACTTTTCCTACCTGCTTTTGTCAACAAGTGTAATTTCAATTCTCGCATTTTATGGTTTTTTGTGTGGATTTTATTTATCTCTCAAAAAAAGTTGAGTTAGCACATAAGTGATTTGTGCTCTGGAGTTTTTTGAGGTTTAAAATCGTTTTTCTTAAAGAGTAAGCAAATGTCTAATTTTTTAATATTTAAAAATAATAATATATAAGAACAACATTTCACGTATTTAAATTAATAGCAATTTTGAATATATCACATTATGAGAGGACATTAATGCAACATTGTTGTAAAATAACATTAAAATTTGAACCTTAAATATGTTTTTTTACTTCCAACAGCTGTTTAAAATAATTAAATACAAATATTTATTACAAAATTCTAATATTATGCCTTAAGATTGTGCCAAATATGTATTATTATAGCCTAACTTCTAATCCTATTTTCTTGGGGCAATCCCCATTAATGTAACACGTGAAAAAAAAATTACCGGTAATTTACCGGTAAACCGGTATTTTCATTTTCATTTACCGAATTACCGGCAAATGAAAAAAATCGGTAAATTTACAATCACTAGTACCCACCCTAACTTAATGAATGAATGAATGAATGATATATACAGGGTGTATCAGATATAGAGGTAAATATAATAATATGTAGCAGCTGTAATCATATAGAATCAAAAAGTCTTAATGCATAGGGGGTCTATCTGTAAGGATTAACGAGAAAAAAATATTTTATAAATGCCGTGGGCTAGAGCCGCACCTGTGGCCAACCTAAATGCTGTCCCGAGTACACCCCCACATACCACTATCATTCAGCCATTACCGCTATTAGTTTTGTGTGGATCGCTGCTTGGAGTGCAAGCCACTTCGAACATTTTATTTAAATTCTTCCCGTCTCGAAAAAACGATCCTTTTCAAGACCATCATGATTTCATATAAAGAAAATCGAAGCTTGATGCATCGATAAAAGCGCGGAAATGTATAGATTCATTTTCGCGCGACATCATAGTAAAAAGGCGTGTTTGCAAATTTTCTGTATCTACATTTGTTTCTGTGTAATTCGATTCAATTCATTTTGCGTTATATGATTAAATAAATCCAAAAGAAATAACTCAGATTCATGTGGTACCGTTTATTAACAACTAACTCTCGATTCGACAAAGCAAAAGAAAAATATTTACGTTTTTTGTAACTACTGAAGTCGCATATCCGGTGAAACTCGAACGTCTTATCAGGATATTAAAAATAATACTTTGTAGACTTACGCAGAATGCTCTTAACAAAAAAGGAATGTTTATTTTATAAAAAGGAGAAATTTAAAATGCCTCAGTTTTGCTATTTTTACAAGGGCACACTGGCCGATTGGCCTTTATTTATTCAGAATGACGTTAAATTAAACTTTAAACTTACGACATACCATTAAGAATAATACTAAATGAGTGCAATGTATTTATACATAATACCACGTTTAGCGGGTGCTTAACACGACGTTTCCTTGCATCAGGCCCGGACTAAAGAATTTTTGGCTCTAAATTTTACTTTTCTTATTCTTTAATGACGAAATCCGGTTTCGGTGGGTTTGTGCTTTATATGTCGTGTAGTTAACACCCAAGCAAAATTTACTTTTTTATTTGATACAGCCTGTATATTATTACGTGTTATAGTTACGAACTTAAATAAAGATAGAAAATATAGTTGATATTTTAACCCTTTGAGTTTGCTATAGATTTATGCTGAGCTTCTGTGCATATCTGTAGCGCCTGTAAGAATAAGATTATTTGCAAGTCTATTCAAATACATGTATACATTCTTGTAGGTAATCGTAGACGCTACGCATAGAATCTCACAGTAATAGTTGAAGAATTTACAGCTATGTACAGTCACCGACATTAATATTTAGCACCATCAAAGCGTTGAGCCAATCGTTCGAATGCTAAATAATAATGTCGGCGATTGTACATGTGTATATCATATTATTTAATACCGATAAAGTGCTAACGATAAAGTTATTTTGCTTTCCAGAACATAAAATAGATACAGACGCTTTTAAATTATTAACAATGGGTGGTATAACGAATTAATACCTACTACAGGGTAAAACGTTTGGAAATCAACCGCAAATACAGTAAGATCTTAACAATATTTTCCATGTAAAAATATTGATAGCATCGTTATGAAACATGTTCTCAAGAACGCAGAATTTCAAAAATACACATATTTTTCATTTCTTTACGGAAATAACAAGGCGTAAGAATTGTTTTGCCCATTAATGCGCAGTTACCCCCATTTAAATTAAAACTAAAATATATTATATTATTTATGTTCTTTTAAAAAAAATGTCTTGTACCTACAATCAGTTGTTTTAATGAGTTTTTAATAGAACGGAAAGAGGTAATCGTCATACTTTTACTACGTAATAGTTATTATTATTACTTTTTATAAGTATGTACTTTTAAGTCAATGAAATTATTTTTTAAAGATCAAAGTAGAAATCGCTATTATATTAAAAATATATTCCTTCCAATCACAGTTTTTTTCCCTTTACAAAATACGTATTCCTCAGCAAGCAAATATTTTTTTGATTCAAATAAACGATACATATTAGTCGAACCAAATATTCGTTTGATCGCATATGAAAGAATCATTTCTTTAAATGAAAGTGAATCAGGAAACATAACCTCAAACATTACTTTCTCGTATCATTTCCTGTGTTTAACAATTTTAATCTTAAAATCATATTATGTTGCACGGGTTTTCCCATAGCTAGCAGATGTGTGAATGACCAATAAACATGTATATGTATAAATGCATACGTATTTTTAGAAAACAAGTTATATTTATATACAACTTTCGACGTCATTGACTATAGAAACGCGAGACATTTCTTCTCGTATTAAATAGGTACGTAATGCTTGAATTCTGTTGGAACTACTTCTATTCTAAATGATTTTCCTAAATCGAAAACAAATGATATGCAAATCAAGAATCGATGACTCTATGGACATAAATAAGCAAGGACTATTTAATTAATTGCAATTCTAGCAAACCAAAAGGTGACAACTCCTTTGATTGATAGTCAAACAGAAGTACATTTATAATTACATAATTATAGATACATTTTGCTTAGTACAAGTTCTTATGAGTTATAATTCTTATTGTTTGATACTAATGTAGTTAATCAATAAGGAAGACATTGATTGACTCACTTTATGCTTGAAACATATGATTCTGAAAATCCTAATGAAGATCACCAAATGCCATTAGTCGTTAAGGTTATCGTTAGTTTATCACTATACGTATATGAGAACACTTTCCCAATATAAAACATATCTTAGGATTCAGTTTAATAAAGACAAACAAAACACTGTTAACACTGTTACAAAAATAAACGGCTAATTACGTTGGTATAAACATTTATTAATATTAGATTACTAAGCTGAAGTTACTGTTGTAATAAGCTATAAATATTTCTATTTGTGTGAATAGTAAATAGTGTGTGGAAATATTATCTAAATAATGTGGTTTTAACAGCACTTAGTGCATTTTTTTTTTATAAAATAGATATTGGTGTTTCCTTTATGAACTTAATTTGTATACCTGTTGCACAAAATTTCGTCTGAACAAAAAAAACAAGGAATTTTTAAAAATAATGAAATAATTTATTTATCTTGATAAAGAAGTATGATATTTAATAGGAAATGTGTATCTGTTGCTATTCTATTGACGCCTATCAATAACCGCTATCTTTACTTCCAGTGGCTATGTTGCAATTTATTTAGTCGTCAGTCGGGAAGTGTTTGAAGTGGTGTTGTAAATATTCGGATGATTTCAATAATCGGAAGAACATGATATTCGGAATAATATTGCGATTCAATATTCCACCAGACATACTCGTATAAGTTGCACGTATTCGCATGATTTCAATAATCGCAATAACCGAATCGGAATAATATTCCGTTGCACGTATTCGGACAGTGGAATACCGGATCATATTTCGTGTTTATTTTATACGTAACTAAATCTTTATTAAAGTTATCTACAACAAAAATTCACTAATTTTTTTTTAATAAAAAATTCTGTACATTACTAATATATTGAGTGAATGTGACTGTGTGATTTAAATGTGCGATAATTCAAAATCATCCGATTCAGAATCATGTGACTCGAAATCATCCGATTCCCAATCGGAATGTAATAATCGGAATCACTCGATTCCGAATCGGATTCTAAGAATCGAAATCATTCGAATATTTCAATAATCGGAATCAACGAATATTTTAATTTGGATACTCACAACACTAGTTTAAAGCTTCTATTATCTTCAAATCTCCCCATCGTAGTTTTAAAACATTTTTAATTATATTCACATTAAATAGTTTGTATACCTAAATGGTTTTTTTTTTCTTCAAAACGTTCATATCTTTTTTCAAGTGTGCACAGCTAAATAAAGGTATTTTTAAATGTGTATCCGTTGTTTGTTATAGCTTTTTCTACATTAATGGCGCCTGTAGATAGGGAATGGCGTAAAAGAGAAAATTTTAGTCGTAAGGAAAAGTACCTGATTGCGAATATGTTCAATTATTTCAATAAATCCTTTAATGAGACTGCTGCTGTTCAAAAACCAAGTAAGGCTTTACGCCTGGACGCACACTGGATGCGTCTTTGTACGATTTGTAACCCGCGTGTGGGTATACGTCCGGGCAATTTCAACCTATAGTATTAAATGAATGATCTGACTCGGATTAATACCAGAGATAAGTTTTCTCAAGAGATAGGCAAGTCCCATGTATATACTTGCTAATAGTTTTTGCTAAAGATACCAGGGGACGTTTGTAGATGGCGTGCGTCAAACGAATATTAAAATGTACTTTTATTTGAATTATTATTTTTCAATTTTTATTTCAATTGACAATATATAAAGATGTACATAAAAAAAAATTGTGCGTAAAAATAACATTTATTGATTAAATATTTAAAATTACAGCATTCAAGCTATACATTATATATTACATATATAACATATAAGGTATTTTTGTAAATATAAATCGCGATTGTGATTAGGTGTGCGATTATAAATTATATACCTGGCGTTTGAATTAAACACGTTTGAAAAACTAAATCGCAATTCAAGCGATTATAAATCACAATAATCGTATCTATAGAGCGATGATTAGTGGTTTGTTTACATTTCAAACAGCAATATGGCTGAAAATATGAGGGTACATGTATTAAATCGGTGCGTTGGAAAACTAGAAAAAATCGCGGATTAATCGCTGTGACGTAACGAATAATCTTAGAATCATAATCACAATCGCGATATGTATTTACAAAAATACCTATAGACTTGTATTTTAACTTTCAACGATTTAAGATGTAAGTTTTAAATTTATAACATAAAATCCTTCCGTATTCCTATACAAATCGTAGTAATTATTATTATATCCAAACATGACAATATAGCTAACGTACCTTTTATATCCTCAAGGAATATATTAATATTATATCAAGGTAATCTATGATCTAACTGTAGAGTGCCTTAAATAACTAACTACACCTAAAACTATAGTATAATTAAAGTCAATGTATTATTTAAAAAAACGTAGTCACTAAACTATCCTATAAATTTCACTTTAGTAAAAGTTTGTCAAGATATAAACATAATATATAAGCAAATCGAAACTCCACGTGTATTAAAAATTACCAAAATACAAATAGCGACCTTGTGATTGTGCTTATAAAAACGAAAACAAAAAGGCTGACGTATCAGTGCCAGCAACCTAAATTACCTAAATTTGTAAATGTACCTAAACAAAATACTTTCCTGTAGTTTGTTACCAAACAAGAGTTATAGCGCCATCTACAAACGTCCCTTGTAACTACTATAATTTTATTAACAGTTTGACCCATTAAACTTACCCATCTCCTATAGTATAGTTATCTCTGTTAATACAGACAGACGTGTACGAACAACTGCGACTTGCGGGTGCATCTGATTAGGTTGGGATTTGTGCGTGTTTCCGCACCAAATTCAATAGCAGAATAGAAATGTAAATATGGATACCCTAATAGATACTGCCAAAATGAGAAATCCTACTTGAAAAGAAAAAAAAATTATATACTTGTGTCAAGACCGATTTTTGCCTAAAAAGTATTTATATTAGTTTATTGTTTATTTTGTATGTATCTATAACTTTAGTTTCTCATAAAATAAATAATAATAAATGAGAATTATTAATTAATTTTGTTGTTTAAGTACTTTATTTCTTATTTATTTTACGCTTTATTAACATTATTTTTCCTATCACGATTTGGGAACCGAGTATACCCCTTATTCGCAATAGCAGATTAATTAGGTGTGACTAGTGCCCATCTATGTCAGTTGCTTTTAAAGCAGGAACAATTCAAACAGCGATCGCGATAGCGTTTTAAAATAACTGCTATTAAAAATTAGAATTAGCGCATAGCAAAGCTATTAATAAATTGCTATTCTACTCACCACAATTATGCAGATTATTACAAACATGCAAGTCTGGGTTAGGTTCAGTTATAAACAAATAATTACTTCGCGCTAAAAACGCTTTGCGAAGCACTGTGCGATTAGTATGATTTAAGAATAACTGTCATGAATTACAATGAAAAATATTAAGTACGTATATTAAAAATACCTATTACAAACTAGAGTTAAATTAAATTTTAAAAGTTTGGAAAAAATGTATTGACTAAACGAAAACCGACAAAATACCGGCAATTATTTCGGTTTTTCTAATGTATCGACTTCGGTTTGGGTATTATAACGGCACCGATATGAATTTGAGGATGTAATATGGATATTACAGTAATATCAGTTCTAAATCCTTGCTTAAAAATTCGATATACTGGTTCGGAACGCGAGCACTTTTCAATAGGAACATAAATTTATGCATAAAAATTCGCTAATGAGCGCCGCCTTCCATTGCTATACAGGGTGAAAAGTTGCAAGCTGTGGATTGCATTCTGGGAGACTATAGAAATGGGAAAGACTTCAGGCGTAGGCGTGCCTACACACGAGGCCGCAGCACAGATTTATTAACGCTTGACGAGTTGTCGTAGCTCAGCCGAAATAAAATCAGCGTGATATTATTTTTCTCGCTAGAACTTCTGTATCGCTATTAACGGTGTGAATAACAGATTAATCACCAGTAGGATCGGGAACCATTTTTTTTTTATTCGAAAGAGCTTTTATGCTTTTAGAGCTTTTTTGTTTGTGAGATTAGTATTTTCAAAAGAAAAAGTTTGAAAATGATATTTTTTTTTAAATTTAGTCCAACGTCACAACTGTTCCGCCCAATAAAAAAAATAGAGATTTTGTTTTGCACCAATAATTAATAAATTTTCAGTTGTGACATTGATTTTGTTTGGAATTATGTTTATATAGTCCGTGTTTTTTTTTTTAGGAAGACATCATCCCTAAAATCTAGACTTGTTGGGAAAATGTTCTATAATCATATCATCAATAAATGGTAAATTTTGGTCAGTAACTATTTTAAATTCA
The DNA here is from genome assembly GCA_004143645.1 of Protaetia brevitarsis. Lineage (NCBI taxonomy): Eukaryota > Metazoa > Arthropoda > Insecta > Coleoptera > Scarabaeidae > Protaetia > Protaetia brevitarsis. The sequence goes on from RXPK01000260.1 coordinate 302,636, forward strand.
GTATTTAATGTAAGTTATCTGTGTAAAATGACTTATTCAATTTGTATAAAGCCTATAACAACAATAGTCTTATAAAACCTAAGTCAGCATTTTTACAATCTATTTCTCTAATACGCAATAATTGCCCAAGGTATTGTAATATCACGCACTTATTAAATAATCATGCCAAATGTCACTTAAACACTAACCATAGATAAGTAATAGGTATATTTAGTGCTTTCCATTCACTTATAAAAGCAGTTCGGTAGTACTTCCGGTGTACTCTAACTGCAGTTTAAGCGTTCCTTTGATAAGGAGCACGAAACTCCCAATGTACTCAGTTTTACCTCCCCTTTTCCCCTTATGCACTAACTACTTATTTGCCAGTGTTTCGTGCTCTACACGCCATTTATGACAAGGTTAGAAAGCTACAGCGATTTCTTAAAATTATTTGTGCTAGAAAAATGTTTCTTTTTGCTTTGGTAAATTAAATGACTGCAAATTAAATATTACTATTATAATCGTTGTAAGATTTTTTTGACATTTTGAAGTAAGATTTCCTTGCGGTCACGATTTGTTGTTTACATCAACTTCTGATTTCTAGGTTAGGTTCCTTTCCCTCCTCTCTTTACAATTTAAAAGCACAAAAAGCGTTCCATTGGTTCTAAATTGTGTAGGGCAAGAGGAGAGTAGAGTAGTAGCAGAGTAGGAGTGATAGACGGTGAATGGAAAGCATTAATTATACACTAACGAAAAATAATTAATGATATCTGACATATGTAACACTGGACGCACGCAAAAATTGACAGTTTTTTATTGGCCAAAACAGTTGTGACATCTTAGGACATAATTTGAAATTTATAAGTTTTGAATTGATTTTTTTACTTTTTTTACTCTCAAATATGAAACCCAAATGTTGAATTGTTTTAGGCATTCGTCATCGTATAACACAAAAATGAAGTGCAGTAAATCGTTTTTTGTATAACTTGTTGAAGGACCCGACCCTATTGTCTAATGCCCGGTAACATAAAGCGTGTGTAATCAAGTGATTAGTTAATCATTGTTAGCACTAACAAATTGTTAAGTAAAAGTTGCGTAATATAAACTTAACCATTTGTTAAATGTCGAGTAATTAGTTAACAACTGAAATTTACTAAAATTGATAGTTCATTTTGGTTCCGATAGAGAGCCAACTTGAAACTTTGACGTTTTCACCTAGAAATTCAGTAATTGAGGTTTTGCTTCTGGCTTATGTCAAGTTTATTATAACGATTATAACCAAAACGGATATATGGAATGATTAATCATCGTCCTCCAATGAAGAACTATTCGATATACTAAACAACATATATGATCTAATCATCAAAATATAAGAAAAAAGGCAAATAAAGCAATGATTTGGTCGTGTTGATTGTTCTTTTTCATAAAGTTGTATAATTGTAAATAATTACTCTTTCATCCTTAACCCAGTAGTACTCTGACAATTAAATTCAGATGTAATTTCTGCTCATACTTCGTTTTTTTTTGTTTAATAGATACTCTATCCGTTTTTTTTTATTTTCAACTACTCCTTTATAATTTTCAATGATCGCTAACAATGTGTGTTTCTCCTGTACCGTAAAATTTCTGGCTCTTCCCACGGCATCCTGCATTTTCCTACTTATTATGATGTATAGTGTCAAATTTAGTGATAATATTGTTAGAAATCAAATATTGAAATTACACCTACCTAGCCTCCATAATTATAAAAATGTAATGTAATAATCACTAAACATATATATTTTAAACTTACTGCTGCTATCTTTTTCCAAATTAATTGATCAGTGATCAAATTGAATCAAAAATAAAAATTCTGTCAAAATGTCAAATAGATTTTCCGTCTAAGTTCACATATTCCGCCATCTATTGATGCAATAATGCACGGCAACTTTTGTTGGACATTCGGCACATTTCGTGCTTCGGTAAATCTTAACAAATGTGTAACTACCGGAATAGCGGTGGTTAAGTTAACAACTGATTTAACAAATGATTATCTCCTATAACAAACTTTTATGTTACTGATTTTTGATGTTATCCATTGATTATCTTTGACAAATTGGTAACTATTGTTTATGTTATCGGGCATAAGTGAGTTATTGTAACCACGATTTATAAAGTTTGCATCAAAGTAAATCCAATCAAAAGTAAATCAAAAGTAAATCCAACATTACATTTGTATTAGTGAAAAAGGAAATAATAAGACAATACTCATTCGATTTTTTTTTTCGATAATTAAAATCTCATCATGATTCTTTTCTATTCCTTTTTTGATTTTTATAACAACAAATTGCATGCGGCGGTAATATTAGTCGGATAAAAGTTCTTGGGATTTATTTATTTATTAATTACTTGCCACGATCAAAACTTGTATACCAAGCGTCATAAAACTTTAAGACCGTACCCTAATACCCAGCGATACCTTATTAAGAAATGAACGAATCAAACGTCGGCTTCATTTGAAGTGAATTACGCATGTCTAGCGATTTGTTCCGCTCACCTCGCAGTCGTGCGGAATGAGAGCTTCATTGAAATGATTCAAATTGAAAAGATCAATCTGAGGATAGCATTTTATAGTAGTTAGACAAAGATAGAGAATAGCGGTGAGTACTTGCCGTTAGAAAGCGATAGCACACGGATTGAATGTGGTATATCAAATGGTATATATCTGGCACACAATTGCCAGGCAGAATAGCATGCGTATTTCTCCACTTTGTCAACTTATAGAAATCATATTTTCATTCTTTTATTCATATTGCTGCAATCGTCAACCCGTATTTAGATTCTTCTGTATAAACAAATCAAAAATTCGCTATTGAGTCCGAACGTAGTTCACGCACATCATGGAACGATTTTCGCAGCCTTTAAAACTGTCCGTCTGGTGTCTGGTCTGCGGAAATTCAGGTCACAAGTTGGTCTCCCTCCCCCGCGCGAAATGCGTGTTCAATTGCGGTGGGTGCACAAGCGAAACCCGGCCGGCCGACCGCGTGCGTTGTTCATTTCCCGGAGCCCTAACACAGCGCCCGGTCAGATCGATATTCTTCGGCAAGCGGTGGCGTCGTTGCTACGGTGACGTTGAGGCGGCACGACGGCGGTATAGAAGTTCCGTTGACGGCGACGGCTTACAATCGAAAGTAGGTTGACCGGTGACGATGCGTCATCCTCTAATCGGGTTTACGACCCCTGAGTAACGGCACAACCAGGCTCAATTCCATCGATTTCACGGATAATGAGCACACCGCGAGTCCGCTCGATAACAACGGAAACCGCAACGAACGCATTATTTCGCAACTGATAAAATTGTTGCACAATGTATGGTTGGTTATGTTGACGCTGCTTTAGTAAAAGTGTTGTTCGTCCATTCTTTAGAAGAATCATATCCTATAAATTATTAAACGAACATGCGTTTTCATTTAAATAGCAAACATTTCAAAATAACTTTTGCATCATTCTTCAAATAAGACAAATAATGACTAGCCAGCACCACTTCTGATACTAATTCAATTAAGTAACTTTAAAAAAAGGATACAGTATCGGACAAAAATGGAACAACAAATGTGTTCAGCAGACTGTTATTGAAAAATCAAAGTAGACTGTGATTGGATTTTCGTATCTATTTATTAAATTTAAATGATTCAATACATTATTGTGTCTTGTGTTGACGTACATTTAAAGACAACCTCTTCCTATAGATGCTCAATAGGATTTAAGTCGAGTGATTGGGCTGACCATTTCATAACGCAGATATTATTTTGCACGAACCAGTCTTTCACCAACTTTGAAGAGTGTTTAGGATCGTTATCGTGCTGGAATATAAACGTCAGAGGCATCTCCCACTCTGCATAAGGCAACATAACATCCTGTAAGATATTCCGATAATAATAACGATCCATGATGCCGTCTATGAAGTGCAGAGGCTCCATACCGTATGCAGAAAGAACATCCCCAAAGCATAGCACCACCACCACCGTGCTGCACAGTAGCTGTTGTGTATTTTGGATTGTATCTTTCGTTAATTGATCGCCGTACTCGCCTTATGCCGTCTGATTTGAATAAACGAAATTTTTTTTCGTTCGCACTTTTTTCCAATCATTTGCCGACCACTTTATATGCTTATTCTAGTAACGCGTTTCTATTTTTCTTACTAATAAATGGTTTCTTTGTCGGTTTTCTTATCTAATCGTATTTCAATGAATCTGCTATTATGAATTCAGCCTGTATTTGCGGTGCAGACTTCCATAGATCATTCAGTAATAGAGGACGTTTTTCTAGGATGCCCTAGAAAGGGATGCAGTTGAAAATAACGCTGAATGAATCTATTGGTTTTATTAATTACTTGCCATTCATCCAAATTGCATCAGGAGTATAATAATTTTTTTAGAAAATAGGAAAATTCATAATACAGACAACAATTCTTACACACAGAAAAATTCATAAACACAATATTCAAAAAAAAGTTCATAAAAATAAAAATATACCTACCTAAGCTTTCCGAGAAATCATACCAAATCCTGAATTTTCAAATTTACTGCTGGCTATCTTCATTTAAACTCTCGATAATATTTTTTTTTTTTCAATTTTGCCATATGAATTTTAAGATTAATATATTTTTTATAATTTTTATCCCAAGAAACACATCAATTAAAATTTTCGAAAGTTTGGTTTAGAATTAAACAATAGTTTTGGCTCCTTTTGGCTACCAACTTAGGATTCATCATAGCACGCATAGCATAAACTACGTGCCAAAAAATTGCAACACCGTGAAGGAAGTCAGTCACAAAGCTGAAATCTTAACAAAATAACTGGCCGCATGTAAAAAGTCGCTAATAATCATCTTCAACTTCATACACGAAGAGGAACTTTAACCCGAACGACCATGTGAAGGAAATGATGGGTCGCTACATAAGGCGTTTACCACAAGCAGCAAACACCTTGCGGTAACTTCTTCGTCATCTACAATAAGCCTAGAATGAGGTCCCACAAGATGCCTCGCAGAGTTAGACACTACATAAACAATAGTGGGCATATAACATTTTATTGATAATTTTTTGCTGATGTTTTTTTTTTTTTTTGAATTGTTATGATTTACTACTGAAAACTAGTAGTTATGATTTACTACTTGAAACTTGCCAAAATTTCAGCTTTGTGACTCAGCTCCTTCAAGGTGTTGCAATTTTTTGGCACGCAGTTGAATATCCCGGGTGCCCCAGTCCACAAGCCCCTTCCCATAACTTTTTTACTTATAAATATGTTTTAATAAAATTCTAAATGTATCATTTACATTAATTTTTCAATCATTTAACATATCCTACTACTTTTTGTCACTTCCGGTTTTACTGGGAATATGGTCAAATTTTAAATTTTAAAGGGAACACTCCGTATATTTTGACATATTCGGATTCTACGTAATTTTCTGATTCCGAAAACGTATGATTTGTTAGTTTTAGTGTCCTTGGTTACCAGAAATTAGAATTTTTATTTTTCTATCTAGAGTGCTTACCTGGCGATATATTAGTTATATATATATTCACTTTGTTGGTTCGTTAAAACGATCAAGTCAAACAATCCAAAACACTAAACTGACGAAATCGACAGCAAATACCAATAAGTGATCAATTCAGACCGTTTAGGTTAGCTTCCTACTTGGTGCATTTGAACTCATCTTACTCATTTAGATTTTCGGTTGGTTAGCGGAAGAATAAAAATAGGTGTGGTTGGTTACTTCACTTCTACTAAAACTTGTGTGCCTTACTGATACGTTACCAACGAGTAATTTTTGTCTTTTAATTATTACTTTCGATTGTACCCCAATTAAGCCCGGAATAGACTGCACTTACATATCCTGTATTTGCTCTATCTCAACACACAATAGTTATAACTCATGTGAAATAAAGTTAAAGCGTAATTAAAAAAAAATACAAAATATGCATTACTCTGACACCGAAAGCATTTGTAACTTGCAATCTTACCAACAACTGTTAAGTCACTAATGAAAACCCTTCCGCTTCCAAACTTAGAACATCATAAAGGTTAATGGAACCAACTATGTTTGGTATTTCTTCAAGAATTAAAATTAGAAGTGAAAATAAAACGAATTAGTTCATAAAATAAATCAGTGCAGTATCATCAATATTAATTACCCTAGCCAACAATTTATTTTTTTGAATAACTGTTGTAAAAGAGGGTGTAAAGTAGCCCGTAAAGTCTCCGCTAGTAGATAAATAACTGTATTTAAAAATTTCGCCAATTTTATATTAAATATTCAATACTCATTTCAACGAATTGTCACGAAAAAATTAGGTCTTTTTACAAAGTTGAAAGATCTGATTTTTTCGTGACGATTCTTCAATACAGAGATTCTTTTAGTGGAATGTAAAAATTCTATTCTTTTTTAATCGAGATCCCACAATTTGTGATTTTTCTTTGGTTAAACCCAAACCCCATATCAAACCATTGAGATCTGATTGAGAATGGTTCTTTAGCAGGAACATGCATACGTCGAATCATTTGAAAATGACGCATACATTGAATGCATCGCTTCTATCTTCCTTGTCCGCGAAATATGCAAAACAATTTGAATGCATTAGAGTTGGAAGCTCACAATCAGTTCTTTTCAAGGGTATGCTTACATATGGAATGTCTGGATACTTTACTTTATGTTAATTTCTTTTTGAAAACCATTTAATTTTAATTAAAGCAGAAGTAACAGTCCGTGAAGTGATTTGTTGGTTCATGCGAAATCATCAGCCTTTTTGACAGAACTTCAGAAGAATTATCTTTTTCGTTCCACTGAGTTAATGTGCCATAACACGAAATACAGCATTTACATATTGACATTCTTTTTCTCGATTTATTTATGAAGTTTGTAAAAGTAATATTAAAACCAACATTACATTCGCATTAGTGAACGAGAAATAATAAGATAATACTCATTTGATAACTAAAATCAATTCATATTTCTCTCCTATTTATACTTATTTTTATATACAAGCATCGGCTAATATAAACTATAAATTTCAGTCACAAAGCTCATAAACAATATCAAAAGAAAAAAAATGAAAAGCTGTGTTAAAAGTCAATTATCAAATAAAACAACAAGCAGAGATTCTAAAAAATCTAACAACAGTAAAAAAGTATCTATTTGTGGGTAAAGTATTTATTGAGAAAATATTCGTGTTTAGGATATTTATTAATCATTAATTCATAAAGTTCCATGAGACAGTAATAATCGTCAGGTAAATGGACAATGGAATGTGATTTAAAACTACATCCGCGAGCAATTTGTTTAGGTGTCAAACTAGGATTTTATTCCACTAATCTACAAACTTATTTCGATATCACTGACATTTTTCGATAGGATATTTTTATGTTTGTTATTTATTAATGTAAACGTTGTTTCAAAACGTCGGACTGTAATACGAATAGTAGTTTCGCTAACAATTAATCTTTCGGCATGATTAGCTGCAAATAAATCGTGTGTAACTTCTGCTGAATTGCCCCTGTAAAATTGTTTCACAACAAAAAGTTTATAGTCGCGCGTATAATATTCCATTTTTTTTTTATAAGATTACTGACCGCGATCAAAACTTACTAACCGTTATAAAATTTTTAAGACCGTACCCGTATCCTAATATTCACCAACGCCTTGTTAAGAAATGAGCGAAATGAATAGAACGCCTGCTAAACTGAAAGTGAATTTACGCCTGTGTTTACGTATGCCCAGTTAATGGTTGCTCTCGCCCCGAAGTAGTCGGAATGAGGGCTATATTGAATTGACTTAAATTGAAAAGATCGATGTGGTGATAACTAGAGTTAGGCAAATTTGCCGGCACGGCAGGTACGTATTCAGAACGTGCGCTCCAACTCATGTACTCCAATAAAGCAGATGAACCGTAGAGTTGCAAGTCAGTACCTTTTTTTCTTATAAAACGTAAAATTTTTTATTTTATCTAAATATGGAGTGATATAAAATGCGAATGTATCGCAAGGTGGCCCGTTTGTTCGCCCGCTTTGTCCGACTTTGTCCCCAAGGAAATGTACTGCACAACTGTATTAATATGACTTATGTTTATAAATACATACTAAATACATAATACGATGATCGCTTTATTTATATTACATTATTTGAGGCTCGCGTCGCAATACGTATCTGCTCCGCCGGACAGTTGCCCAACTCTAGTGATAGCATTTTGTAATAATTAGACAAGGGTAGAGAATAGCGGTGAGTGCTTGCCGTTAGACAACGATAGCATACGCATTGGAGATGGTAAATCGAAGCGTATATCTGACACACAATCACCCAGGTGATATAGCATGCGTATTTCTCGACTTTGTTAACTAATAGAAATTTACCATATTAGGGCAATTGACAGGTCGAAAGTGAGCTCTTGGCATGTACCCATGTTTTGTCTTGAATTTTAATTTTAAAGCCAAAATACTGTTCCTAACAATTTTGAATTAATTCACTTAAAGCCTTCTTTCGCCATGTGTTACAAATAATCCACAAACATAACAAAAACTGTTAGGAGAATTTTTACGGTTTTCCAACCTTGAGACAGAATCACACGCAACACAACTTGTGGAACACTGCTTGAAACCTTCTTAACTAAGTGGTAGTTCAGTGGCACTTAGTTTGTCTGTTGCCATCAGACAGCCTCAACAATTAAACAATAAATGAATCACTCCGCCGACTGCACCTTTATATCATCTGGACGAATCGATTCCAGAAGAGTCCATTTCAGTATATTTCGCATTGATTAATTTATTACAATTTTCTCTTCTCTCTGGAATGCGTGTTGTCGTAACCTTTGTACTTGCCGCTGCCCTTCACGGAGTAGCCACGAACATGCGCGAGTTTGTTACAATACTTTCCAAATTTTAAATTGTACGTTAGCTTACAATTAGTGAAAACAGATAGAACTATTTGTTTGAAGATGTGACATAAATTTGATAATATCTTGTGTTAAAACAAAAATTTATGTTTAAAACAATGAAACATACTAAATTGTTAGGTTGTTAAGTCAGTTATAAAAATCGTTTCGGTAGTGTTATTATACTAATAATTCTATCACTTTTCCGCGTGAATCTAAGGAAAAGCATACATATACATAGCAATTATAAAATGCCATAGTGAAAAAAGGAACACCATCCGTTTATGTTCCTTTTTTAACCAATTATACTTGCATACAATTTACTCGAGCATGTCAAACGCAGCGAAAGTAGATCACTTCTGTCTGTTGTTGTTTTCCTCTTCGTCATTGTAGCGTAAATGACATCTAAACACTGCTTAAGTTGCAATATATTAACATTAACCTCTTTACCAAACACTTATAAATATATACCAAACACGTATACATAAATGCATAAAATCCTAATTGTGAACTATTTGCAATAATTAAATTAAAAGTAATTAAAGCTTCAGCCACTTAGCAATAATGTATAGGTATTTCTGGAAATTTAAACTTGAAATAATTATTATCTTTTATGCTTACCAACATATACAGTGACCGGCATAAATATTGTAACATATTTTTTTTTTTGCGAATAAGTTGTGCATGTCTCAGAGCACCAAAACTTATTTTGACAAACATCACGTGACCACTAGTGTGGCGGTAAATATAAAAAAATATGTCATGCAAAAGTAATATTGTGAATGAAAAAGTGAGGTTAGATGACATGATATCCAAAAACGTTATTTGAAAAAGTTGCTTAGAATTCACTTCTGAGGCTGTATGCAATTTTTTGTAAACATATTCAAAAAAAAAAAAATAATAAAAATCACGATTTTTCCAAATATTGTTTCATTGAATTACATATTTCTATTTTTTTGTTTTTAGTAGTTCAAGTGCAGTAATATTTCTAAATTTGGTTAATACTCAAACAGTTTTGTTAATTTGCGTAAATTAAATCACATTGTCGCATGTTCAAATGTCAAACGATCGCCATCGAACATTTCAAAGCAGACGGAAATCTTTTTATTAAAAATCATCTAGTATAATTTCTAACTTTTGAATTAGCCCATTCTGTGCTGTTTTTTTGGTTGCACAGACTTTATGGCGTAATACTTTCGCGCAGCTTAAGATCCCTCCAATTTGGCGAGTACTCTACGATGAATGAGTATAATTACTACCATTATAGGGAAGTAATATTTTGTTTAATATTTTTTTATAACAAACTGGTTTATTATATCTCTCCACAGTTTTTTGTTGAAATATAACAAGTTACATCTATGTGTCATCCCTATTTGTATCTTTACTTTTGTGATTATTTTATTAGAAATAAATAAATAATTGTCTTTTACTTTTATCGTTTACAATGTGCATAAAAATGTTACATTTTTCTCCAAATTTCTAATGTTCCTCACACAGTTACAATTATACATCATTATTAATCAGAGGCGAGAATATAATGTGTAAAAAACATTTGAAAAAACGCAGAGGAAAATAACAAAAAAATACATTGTGTTCAGGATGTAACTGTATTTTTAATAATAATCAACCTACGTCGTCATTTTCATTTATTCACGTTTAAATGAATAAAAATTTATGATAAAATAGTGGACAAACTATTATTTTCTCTAATATTCTTGTTATCAAGCTTTTTTGTGTCTCCTTTCAATCGAATTTTACATTATTGTTGTTCTTCAATATTTTGCTTGTTAGTTTCTAGTTGCAATGCGTTTCAGAACTACCAACGCCCCCATAAAAGCTCGGATTCACTCCAAATATTAAAAATTAGGGTACGTTTGCAAAGTTGTTGCATCGTGAATCGGGCTTTTCAATCTTGACGTCAATGCGACGTTGTTACTGGATCTATTCGCCGTGACAACTATAGTAGGTATTTCATACATACTCATGTGGCGTTCCTTTTAGCGTCTGGCTCAGCTCACTTAGGGCCGGTTGTACAACAGCGAGCTTCAAAAATTCTCCACCTAATGAATGCTTTCTCTCTCGCATTGGCGGCTGCCACCGAGAAAGTGCCTGTTAGGTGGAGCATTTTTGTAGCTCACCGTTGTACCAACCAAGTTCACGCTGAACTAGCCGCGAACTTGGTCGGTACATCCGGCCCCTAAAGTGTAGTAAGGTGAGATGAAGTTGAACTACTCACTACACACTAATGGCCGTTTGTATAAGCGTTAAGCTTGGTTTAATTATAATCGAGTCTTAGAATGTGACACTCATGGCCGTTTATACCAACGCATTAAGCTCGGTTTAATTTTAAGTGACACACTGTATCAACAATGAAATATCCCTTCAACAAAGTGCCGCTTAAAATTAAATCACGCTTAACATGTTGGTACAATCGGGCCTTAGTTGCCTCAATTGCTAAAAGTTACGTGTTTATTTTGCTTATGTTTCATATTGGTGTTCTCACCAATTGTATTAATTATTAATGTATTTTTTATAAAACTTTTACTACACATTCTTTTATAAAAGATTCATTCATCGAAAATATTAGCGTTATGTGTCAAACGGTTTATTAAAATTGCATCGTTATCGCCAAATTATTCGCGAAAATAAATACCACATTGTGGTCATTTTTCTACTATTGCAACTAAATATTTTAAAAGCAAGCGAAACAGAATATATTGCAAAATTGTGTTAATAAATAAAGCTTATAATTTTCACTTTGCTGAGCTATTTTATAAATTCATGATTATGCCGTAGATAAAAAAAAATGGAAGGAATAATAGTAGAGCATCACCAATTTGTATATTTGTATTATTCATTTTCTTTTGTATTTGCCTGCCACAATAACCTCAAATTTCCACAAATAATTCCACCGGTTTTCAAATTTGAACACTCCCACCACATCATTGAAAGTATTATTTGTTCACACCAAATATATGTTAAAATAAATAATTTAAAATATAAATACTTTTTCTTAACACCCATTTCCATTAAACTTACTAAACAAAATACCGCGAATCAAGTAAAATTAATTTTCAATATAGTTTTGGCTTCAACTATACATTCTGAATCACCAAGTAGTTTTTTCTTAAGTTTTCTTTTCGTAACATGCTTACTTATCGTTGCTAACTGTAGCTTATTTATTCTCTGAAAACACACACTGTTCGCTTTTTTTTTTTTTTATATGGTAGCCATAAATATCCTCAGTTCCTTTAGCTTACCAATTTATTCGAACTCAGTTTATCTGCACATACTTTTAGATAGACTCACAAATTGAAAAGTTTGTTGAATTCGTACATTTTGATATGAATGTTGTATTAAGATTAATATTTTTTCCGTGAAAAGACAGCACTTAGCTTATCCCGTTGATAGAAGTTTAAATGAAAATTGCTTGATTTCACAATTTGCTTATTACTAGAAACATAAACTTCGTTTAATGTTGCATAAAAATATTTTACAGCGATACGTTACATTACTAACTAAAGAGTGAAGATTAATTTCTAAATTTTACTTATCCACTTGTGTAATTGTATCTACTCGTCACATACATATTCATAAAAGTTAATAAAAGTTTTTTTCATGAACGATTGCGTATTCTTCAAAAATCAGAAACAATTATAATACCATTTTCTTTATCATAGATAATTAATATGCTGCATATGTCTCTTCTTACTATTATTCCACAGTTAAACTACTCCAATTGTACATAATTCTACGCACTGCACTGTAGCAAAGTTGTCTATAACAGGAAAACAAAAGGTTTATAGGCACTATGTAGCAGCCATTTCAATGGCACAATAATTCGGAATAATATGTATTTAAATTAAAGGAAAAACCCACCTTAAACCTTAAATTAACAATATTTGCGGCTATCTAAAATTATAATTTGATTGACTCAATGAAAGTTTTTTTGACATTTTTTTCTGCGTAGTTGCATTAAGAATACTATGCCAAGTTTAAAATGAAAGAAGTAGAGAACTACCGCTTTCTCAACAGGTGCCACAGCCTACTTGTGTTTAGGTGTAAATAATCGATAAAGCTCCCTCTTTTCTACCCAACTAACACAATCCAGTCATGATTCCAATTTATACCCCATTATCAGACGGAAAAGCCCATCTCAAGGCGCCTAGACGTCGCGGTCATTGACATCCCTTTCAATGTTTATTATGCAACGCTAAATCAATGAAATTTGTACGCAAACGCTTTGGGGGACTCATCTTAAAAAAAAAATCACGGTTCAAAAATTTCAACTGCTACATAAAATGCATTACATTAACAGAATTCTCTGTGGGGTTTAGCACGCCTACAATATTGTTCTGAAGTATTCGTTTACTGCAGGCGCAACTGAGGCTGTCAAACTTGGTGCAATAATTTTTCGAAGCATAACCAGCGACATCTGACAAAATCTTAAAGAAAAGTTTCTACGACAAATTGGTTCACTACAAAAACCTTTATATGTCCCACAACTTCATAGTTGAAGATTACCCTTTCATAAATCATAATTTACAAAGGTATTCAATCTTATACTAAATACACGACAATTTAAAATATTTTCCCATTTTTTGCAACTGTGCAACTGATAATACGAAGTATAAAAGTATGCATTACTGGCACTATCAACTCGGACCTGAACGATGTTTAGGTTTGATGTGATTGCTAGGTTGCACCTAAAATTATATATCCTGGACCAATAAGAAAAGAAGGGTTGTATCATAAATATTATTACAAACTTATTTCTGTGAAACCATTATTATATCTTAAAATATGGATCTACTTTGAGTATTTAAGGAAATTTAGATTAAAAAACTGGCTTCACAGATTTAATCTATCAATACCGCTATTCATCTCTCACGAATGCAAATGTGATAACGGTTATTTATAAACGAATATGCATACATGCCAAAGTATAATATAATAATGTGCATTTATCATGTATGGGAAAAGGTGGAGTATTCGATTTTATTCTTCATCATATGGTTGGGTGTGGCAATAGCTTTCTCATTTCATGTTATGTGTAGTATATTTTAAATATGAACTGATTTGAACTGATTCAGGAGGTCCTTGTGGCTTCTACATGACGAAAGTTTTTGTCCTGTAGTTAGCCAAGAAATGGAGGCGAATAAGAAAAACAATGCAATATTAAGGAAATCCCACAATTAATTTTAGTTATTCTGACGTTGAAGCATGAAGTTGCCTATATACACAGATATATAAAATAAAGGATACAAATCTAAACGGAGATTTGCTTATACTAAGCCAATAAAAATGATTGTTGTTCGTCAAAGAAAAAGCAGAGTCCTTCATACATTTTAATAATACCCTCAGAAGCAAATTGTTCAAATGTTTTCACAGAAAACCGCTGGTAAAATTTTAAACTTTACTAAAGATCGCAATTTAACCAAAAAAAAAGCTATATGAAGGGTTAATTTGTCAAGCAAATAGTAAACAAAAAATAAACGACGTATACAAACTACATAAATTTTAAATAATAAACTGTTCCAAAAATCTACTGACACTATCTGAAATTTATTAAAACAGCTAAAGAGAAGCCACACTAATGGTTCATCATTCGGAAAAATTAAAAGCCCAGAAAAATTCATCCACATTTGTCACGAGGATACACTAAACTTCCATCAAATGTTTGGGATTCGTATAGCGTTCCTACTCACGATTTTAAAGACCGAAAACAAACAGGCAGCATTTATAAATTGTGACTGACGATCGTACGTCACCGATTATGTTTTAATCAAAGAGCAAAAGGGGGAACTGCTATGGCACACTATGGAGTCGGGTCTAAAATTAGATTCGATATAATTGTAACCTTGTGCAGTTTTTGGTAGGCGGCCAGAAAAAATCAAATCTGCCCAAAAAAAAAAAGGTACAAACGATTGATTAAATATTTAGTGCAATAGTTTATTATTGAAAAACGAAAGAAAAAGCATCAAACCGAAATCACCGAATCAATTATATTTTACCTAACAATTTACAGGAAATTAATGAAGCGACTAATTTAATAAAAATCGAAAATTGAAAGGGTTGAAATATTTCTATTTGTCGCTAACTTATCAGTAACATATATACAAATATATGATAAATGAAATTTCCTTCGATTTCAGAACATCTATGTATCATAACCACAACTATGTAATATTTATTTATAGATACAACATAGTATAAAGGGAGTTTAATATTAATTTCACCAGAAATATTAAAAAACAAAACAGTTTTATGGCATATCATGTCTGTCACATTACGAAGGGATATAGTGTATTGTGGTTTACTTGTAACATACACTAAAGAGAATGCTAATTATAAATATGACTCAGAGAATAATAATTACCTGCTTATTTTCAATTCTGCAAGAATAATCAGATAAACAGCACAATTTTGTTCTTCGAATAAATACATACAATCAAACATATTCCTCAATTCAAAATTCGGTAAACGACGTTTCGTAATTTTAACGACTATCTGTCATACAAGCTGCAAAACGGTCATTGTCCTATCTAAACATAAATGAAGCTCAAATGCCTCATTGTGTCTTTTTCGACCGTACAAAGTTCATATGCATCAAACGATACTGTAAATTAGATAGAGCACTTTATATACGGTACTTTATGATATCGCATCGATGGCATCCGATAAAATATGTATATATTTCGGTACAATCCAATTGGATAATGCGAGGGTGTAAAATAGGCGCCGATATGTAAAAAACGCGAAAGTCATAGAACTACTAAATAAAACATCAGAAATAGTCATATAAGCTATCTTACCTGTTTGATTTGACGTAAAAGTATGCACCCTTTATTTGACGATGAGCACTACCAAAATATTCTAACGAATGCGGATCGGCCCAAGCATACGCCCCATCTATCACAATGGTAGAATTTTGTGTTGCGGGAACGCTTTTTAAATATTGTACGTTTCGTATTAGTTCATGTAACTCTCAAAATCACTACACACACTTAAAACGACGCCTAAAGCATTAATTACACATTCAATTCGCGTACCCACTAAAGTTTCATCTGCACTTCAGCTCCGGCATAGATCTGATTATGCGCGCGCATCCGTACACTGTATTTGACTAATTTACAGAACACACAAAACTGGACCTTGTGTAAAATATGTGTAAAGATTAGTTTCGCCTATGAAATACTAGCGCTTTGCGCTGCGAAAAAAGAAACTAAAATCGACGTTTTTGTTTCGTCTGTCAACCGTCAAAAATTGTGGTTTTCATGTCGGTGAAAAAAAAACGCCGAATACGTAAAAAAAATAAAAATCATTAGCATTTTTTCGCGCGACCGAATAGAAAAAGTGTGTTTTTCGATAGTTTTTCAAGTGGTACATATTTTCAACATTATAAATGGGTCGAAGGAGTAGATCTAAATCACCGAGCTCAAGACGCCGAGATAGGGAAAGGGACAGAGATAGGGACAGGGAACGCGAACGGGAACGAGACAGAGACAGACATAGGCGGAAAAGATCTAGGGATAGATCTAGAGACAGGGAGAGATCAAGAGACAGGGATAGACGAAGACATTCGAATGACAGAGAAAGTTACAGGAGATACTCCAGGTCGAGGTCTCGGTCGCTGGACAAAAGATCGAAAACCGTCACGGAAAGACCAGTAGTTACCGCCGCTGATTTAGAGGGAAAGAGCCCCGACGAACAAGAAATGATGAAATTGATGGGATTCTGCAGTTTTGAGACTACAAAAGGTAAAAAAGTGGAAGGTAATGACGTGGGTGACGTACACGTAATACTCAAGCGAAAATACAGACAATACATGAACAGAAAGGGTGGTTTTAATCGACCTTTAGATTTCGTGGCGTGAAAGGTATGCATAGTGACATTAACATACCTCATATACATAATTTTCACCTCAAACTTCAGGATTTCAATTTTTAATTGTGTGTGTATTTTAAAAAGTTATTACTGTTAAGAATAACTGTAAATATGTATTTGATTTTCGTTCACATATTTCAATACTCATAAGTTCAAACTGTTCATGAAATTTACTGCCGGGTGTTCCATTGTTACTGCACCGATTACATAAAATATTTTAAATAATGCTAAGTATGTTACGTTTTATGACCTTTATCAGGCAGTTTGCTGTTAATAAATTTATTATTGTAACTTTGAATAAGTGTTAGTAGTGCTAGGTTAATTAGCCTAAATCAATTATTTTTAAAAGCAGTATTTTCAGTATATATGAAGCTATCCTGTTTAATGATAATATTAGATTTAATAAAATTAACGTTTTAAAATAACTGATTGAATTAAAATACAGAATTAGCAAAATTGTTTTTTTTTTTCATATCACAAATATTCTTATTATACAGGATGATTCGTAAGCTCTATGAAAAATGTTGGGAGCTGATGGCTCGTAGAGACAGTTATATGTATGCAGCTCCAATATTTAGTTTCAAAATTATAATATTGAGAAACGTAGTTCATTTCATGAAACAAAACTAAAACAAAATAATGAACTCATTCTTTGTTTGACGTTTTGTTTTATGAAATGAACTATTATTTAAATTTCTAAGTATATTGTAACTTTGAAACAAAAGATCAATCCTTTGTTCATATTTTCCTAGAACTCTGGTTTCATCAGCCAGGTTAACATAAAGCTCGTGAACCACTTGTGTATGGCAAACTATTTATTTAATAAAATTCTTTTCAAGTCAACATGTCCTAAAGAATAAATTTTGTAAAGCTTGTGAAATTTTTATATTGTTGTCCAATTATGATAAATAAATAAAATGTTTCGTGTATAACTCTGGGGCATGCTTACTATTACCAGTGTATTTGGAAGTTAGAGTCTGGGTGAAGTTGCATGCTTCCAATCAGAATGTTTGCTTGCAATTGTCACATTACATTAATTAGCATGATATGATGTATAACAAAACTGATTTGGAAATCCCAGAAATTTTGGCTCTGAATGTAGTTGTATCGCAGTCGATGATTATTTGAATAATAGTTGTTCTACTGTGATAATGATTCAAATAATGGAATTACCTTCAATATTTATTCACGTATAAAAATATTTACGAAAAATATGAGAAAAAAGTTTTCTTCAATCCTTACATATAGCTAATTTTAATATACTCTGATACTAGGTTGGGCTTTATTTAGTTGTCATCAGCCAACAATAGTCGACAATCTCCTCAACCAGCATATGTTCTGATATTTATTTTTAAATTTTGCAACTTTCAATTGAGCTTTTCATATTTAAAACCTTTCATTAACATTTTTTTCGACATTTGCCAGTTTAAGGTTGAAAATAAAATTGATCTACTTTTCTAAATTAGTGCCACCTTTGTTTTACAAATTTTCGCCATTATGTAACTATAGGCCGCTTTACAGTTAGCAATTTTTTTATTGCGTTTAATAAAAATAGCGCATGCGTATTCAATGGTTTCGATCAGCTGAGTGCAATTTTACTTGTATTGCGCGTGCAATACACGAATAGGACATGCGCTATTTTTATTGCACGCAATAAAAAAATGCGAACTGTAAAGCGGGCTTATGAAATAAATATAGATAAGGATTAAAGACGACACTAGAGATACCAACTGCAGACTATCTAAACAAAGAATATTTGACTCATTCTCTGTGAATGCAAGGTTCTGCACGCAAAAGATATATAACTTTTAGCAAGCGAAAACCGAAACCAGAGGATTACTTCAATCAACCAGCCAGAGACCAATACAGATTACTCCAGGGTACTAAGATACTGGAATGGCTGGTTAATTTAATAGGGAAAAGAAATTAGAGACTAAATACAAAAATACAGGACACAACAGTGTTTCTCGTTTCCACAACAACAAAAAAAAAAAAGGATGAGAGGTTTTTTTCTTATATTTAATTTAATAAATGTGTTTATTTTTCAGAATAAGTTTTCTTGATAAAATTCACCAAATCATTTACAAATTTATTTATCCATCACTGATGATAATACAGGGTGTTTCAGACCGCTCGTCCACTATCTTTTTCTCGCGGTCTATTGCAGCTAGACTGGTGCCGCAAAAAAGTTAATAACAAAACCCCACCTAAAGAATTACCTGAAAATATTTCCGGAAACGTTCCATTACACCGGAAGTGGATAACAATTTTCTTATTTTAAATAGAATCATATGATTTTTCTTACCTCAATGAATTCTACAGATTATTTGAATACAATTTTCACTAAAGTTCTCTATCCCTAAATTCAACCGTTTTTGAGATACTTACGATTTTGTCAAAATTTTGACTTTTTCATCTCTTTCGAAAACGCACCATATTTTGCAAACAATTAAAGATAATGATGTCATTTTACTAGTACCCAATAAAAATAGTTGTCCGTACTAAATTCTGTCAAAAAAAAACACTAAATTGTATACAGAGTGTTCATAAATCGATTGTCAGTTCGGATACATTTAACCTTAAAAAATTATTTTTTTTCAAATGTAACATTATATTCCTAATTATACCATTCAATGCAGAAATAAATTCCCCGTCGATAGGTATAAAGAATGCATATACCTATTCCTATGCCGTTTTCAAGATATCAACCATTATTTATTCGGCTGTGAAAATTTTAGTACATTTCTTCCAATGGGCTGAGTGACATCATTATCTTTAATGGTTTGCAAAATATGGTACGTTTTCGAAAGAGATGAAAACGTCAAAATTATGACAAAATCGTAGATATCTCAAAAACGGTTGAAGTTAGGGATAGAGAACTTTAGTGAAAATTGTAATCAAATAATCTGTAGAATTCATTGGGATAAGAAAAAACATATGATTCCATTTAAAATAAGAAATTGTTATCCACTTCCGGTTGTAATGGACGTTTCGGAAGTTAAAATATTTTCACGCAATTCTTTAGGTGGGGTGTTGCTATTAAATTTTTTGTCGCATTAGTCTAGCTGCAATAGATCGCGAGAAAAAGATAGTGGACGAGTGGTCTGAAACAGCCTGTATATACTCAGGCAACCAAATTTAAAATTCCCAGAATTATTTAAGTAACTTTAACGTTGATCATGATATTACCTACAATTTTGTATTATATTAAGTTATTTTAATACCTTTATGCTGATGTTACTAAAAATTAATGCGGAAAATTTAAATTTGGTTGCCTGGATATTTTTTATATAGATGGAAGAATAAGTATAAATTAGCGTTATATTTTTCACAGTGGACAAAACTATAAATTTTACAAATACTTTAGTTCTTTTCTTTTTTTATGTAAGTATATTGCGTCTGAAATAAATGGATATTATATGAGGTTTTAAAGGTGTTTCGCAGCAATTTTTTTGTCTGTTCCATATTCTGCAATTAAAAATATTTTTTCTTGGTGCAATTATATGTAACAAAATTTGCTTACAAAATTATTCACCCATTACGAATAATTGATCCTCTATCTATTACTTGCAGATAGTAGATTATAAATCAATTACCTTTACCCTGATTTTATTCAAATATATATTTGCCAATTTTTATTTGATACTGGTATGATCATGTCAAGAAAGTACACCACAGTTAGAGTCACTGGTTTTTGCTATCACAAGATGTTTTTTTTTTTTATTTAAAATATGGCAAAATCAACTTTAATTCTATAATATGTATATATAAACAAGTATTATGGTATAAAAATATTAATGTCTTGGCTTTTTCGATGGAGAACCTTCATCATCGTCATCATCTTCTCCGCCCTCTTCATAAACAGTACTCAGACCAGTAGTTGTCTCATTATCACTTTCTGTTTCATCCAATGATTTATTCTTATCAATTGCATCTTTAACAATACGAAAGTCTCTGGATGTACCAGGGCCATCATATTTCGAAAGGTTTTCTTTTGTTTTGTTGGAGAGTTGAATTATAAATTTGCTGAATTGTTCAATTGCGAAAACCACTTTTGGTAATAATTTGGTTTCATTCAGTACCTTGTTCTTCAATGAAGTGCTATTCTTTTTAGCTTGTATATTTTCAATGTCCTCTGTTTGGTTTTGTATAATAAAAAGCTGTAATTTATGCCAGGCGCGTTTAGTATTAGCTTGGAGTTTGATGACCTGTTCAAATCTAAAAGATGCACAACTCAGAAATAACTTTGCAGGGTGTCTACACATACTTACCTTGCATTTTTATAAGCAGGATTCAATTTTGACGATCGTACAATAAAATATCTTGCCAATGAATTTAAAGTATTATATAAAACCAACACATTTTCAATTACAGTTTTGCTTAAGCCAACTGTAACCCTAATATCACACATTCCCTCTATTAAGTTTAATATAAGGCACAATTGACAAGATACACTTCTTTCTTTATCGGATAATTTTTCCTTATCCTCTAAAATTAAAAATTACATTGATTATTTTAGTCGAATATAAGCAATATTTATGACTTACTTCCATCTGGGCCTTCATCTACATAAGTTAATACCTCATATTCTGATCGTAATCTGCTGATCATCCATTCTATGTTTTCCAATAAAAACTTAATGCTATTGGTCAGAGTTTCCATAAACACACTTACTGTTAGCTCGTCTATTACCGTCAGTTTAGTCAAATTTTCTATATCCTGCAATGATATTATTACTATTCACAATAATAAAAAGCACTAATACGTACATCTTCGCTTGATACAGACCCCAATATTTCGCATACATTTTCTGTTACAGTTTCAAAAGTAGACAACAGGGAGCTGTGTTTGATGTATGTAGAAAACCACAGTTTTGCGAATAGTCTAGCTACATTCTTGCTTTTCAAAGTGTGCTTTGCAGCAAAATTTTTCATCCATTCAATATTCTGCAAAGTTGATAACTTATTACTCAACAGAGTATTAACGGCTTGATTTATAAATATATCAGGTCAATAAAGGTTTTTTGTAAATAAATCTGATGTATATTATTTATAACATATTTAAAATTAAAATCGTGTTTTAAACAGATAATATTAATAGTAAAAATGAAATTGGACAATGCAAATATTAGTATTTTGCAGGGGCGGTTCCTCTGAAAGAGCCACTGGGCCACGGGCCCACCATCGCAAATCACAAATTAATCATTAAAAAGCTTTCATTTTCTATAAAAATACCGATAAATATACGTACACACCACCCACATTTAAGTACAGAACGAACGTTGCTATTCCCATGATTTGATGCGGCAAAACGCGCTTTGTAGTTATTTATGCAGACAAGTGGCGCGAACTGGGGCCGCGTCTAGATTGTACCGATTTCAGACGTTTGTAGGTCTCCGCACGGAACTAGCGGAAGAGGGTGTGATCACAGTATACGCAAAAAGTACTTTGAAGTGGGGCCAGCCGTATCTTGGCCCTGCCCGCTGGTCGAGTCACGCGTCATCAGTATACGTCAGTGCTCGGTACTGTGGGGGAAGGGTTTCCCACTATCACGGCAGGCAAGCGTGTGAGTCAGATGGCCGTCGAAGATCAACTATGGAAAGTAGGAACATATGTAGAGAACCGTCGCATACGGACTTCTGTCTACACACTTCCCCGCAATAAAAATTGGGTTCAAGAATATTTAATATTTATTAAATAGTAATAAGCTGTAGTATTATTCTAGGATGACATCGCAAATTAATAACTATAGTATTGTTAAATCAAAATGAACTACCATTCATATCTTTCTTAGGGTAAAAATTATAAAAATGAAATAATAAATATAATAAGGGAGTTATTCCTGAAAAATACATCATAATAGCGTTTTAAGTAAAAAAAAAAACAACAAGCAAATTGCTTAGGTAAACAAACAAAGAAAATAAAAATTGAGTTGGTACGTGATTGGCCCCACCACTCAATATTGTCACGCGCCGCCACAGGTACTTTGGTTATAGCCTATGAAGCGAACGACAATGCAAAAATAGAAGAAGACAAATTATACCAGACACAACGAAAAGATGATGCAATAGGAAATATAATATTGATGGGAGATATTTATGGCAGAGTGGGCAGAAATAATACAGGAATTGAAAGATATGTATGACAATATGCAGAAGGAACTAAAAATGGCAGTAGCAAAAGGTTGACTAAACTTATGCATAGCAAAATTCAAAATTGAAGCACAAGCATAAGTTTACTAGAGAAGCGTTATCGACAAAATGAAAAAGCCATCATAGTTTATTTTATAGTATCAAAGATGAAAGAACTTCAAGACAATAAAATATGAAGAAGTGAAGATTAGTTAACTAGAAAAAAATGACAAATAACTTCACTACAGTGTTGCCAGATATTATTCCCGTGGTTACTAAAAAGGCGCTGCTGTAAACGGCAACACTGTATTTTGTAACTCAAAATTCTCAAATGTTTGCATTTTTTTTTTTTTGAGATCTTCCAAAGTACGTTAAAAAAATATGATGTTGGCATCATTGCTGGGAATCACTGGTGCAATCAACAACAGAGGGACCTCTTTTTTGGAGACCATTGCGGGCCTCCCTCTGCTGGAGCTTTATGTGAAAGAGGAGGCTATGAATGCGACCTTAGACTGAAAACCAATAACTTGTGGCATCCCAACACTAGGGTTGGAGGACACACTGATACTACGGTACGATACTGGACGGCCATTGCTGCAAATGCCCACGGACAGCATGGCACTCGAAACTATCTTCACTCAAAAGGTGGGAATCTCCATAGCGAACAGAGACCAGGCACGTAGTGATATCACTGCTTTTGATTACTGGTTCACGAACGAATCCAAATCCAGCCAGGGCACAGGAGCCTAATCAGAGGATATCCATAAGCTTGGGGAAGCATGCAACGGTCTTCTAGGCAGACGTATTCGCTCTTGCAGCCTGTGCAGAAATGATTGCAAAGGGGGCTGCATGAGGAGGAAAATAAGTATAATGACTGACAGCCAGGTTGCTATTAAGGCAGTCTCGAAGCCTGTAACTACGTCAACACTAGCTAGAGACTGCAAACAATCCCTAAATACACTGGCACGAGACTACACGGTGTCTTTGATGTTGGTGCCAGGACATGAGAATATACAGGGCAATATAATAGCCGACGAATTAACCATGGGGGGCTCTAGAAGACACTCCATAGGTCCAGGGCCCGTATGTGGAATTACCAAGGACTCTGCTAAAAGGAAGATTTGAACCTGGTTAGATAAAGAAAGTAAAAAGAAATGAAAGTCAACTCCATATTAAAGCGTTAGTAGGGAATGGGGATGCTAAATTCTCTGATAACCTACTCAGACACAGCAATAAACAAGTTAAAACCATTACTAGGTTGGAAACTGGACACTGTCCCCTGAAAAAGCAGCTATACAACACAGGTCGAGTAAGCGAACCGTGGTGCAGAAGATGCGAACTACAGTAAGAGACGAGTTTACTTGTAATCTGCACATGCGAGGAATTGAAAGTACTCAGGCAGAAACATTTTGGGAAGGATCTATTGGAACTCTCGAGGGTTCTCAAGTCTCCACTGGGTAAGATATTGGGCTTTATAGAGAACACCCAAGCTGCTGGAGTGGAAGTAAGAGATTTAATAGGGACGGTACAATGAGCACCTAGCTCAAGTGCCTGGACTATAGGTACCCACCCTAACTTTAAAAAAAAAAATGGTGTTGGCATTTATAGAAGCACATTTTTAGTAATGGACTGGGGATACCTGGCAAAACTACAATGAAATTATTTGTGAATGTTTCTTAGTTAAGTAATTTTCTACAATATTGCTTTTGGAAGTACTGGTCCATCTCTTCGATTAAAGAAAATTGGTCTATATCAGGTTTTAAAAAAACTTACACTCAAAATTCAGAGAAGAGCAGGGCAACAGAAATACAAGTAAAAGTTAAAGAAAAGATTTTCAATATTGTGGACTTATAATTAATATTAAAGAACAAAAATAATAATACTAATAGAACTCTGAATATTATGAAACGGAAGTTTTAAATATTGAGATGCTAGGTTTAATAGTAAAGGAGAATTAGAAAAATTAGCGCTAATTAAAACTACCAGGTGATAGAAAAATTAATTTTGTTCACTGTGTATACACCAATCTCACATGGATGTGAAACGTGCTTTCTAAACGATAGACTGAAAAGTAAAGTATAAGCAAGTAAAATGTGGTAAGTGATAGCAGTGCAGAAAATAAAACGAAGGCAATTACGATGGTATGGACACCTTACAGTGATAGGAAGCAAAGTAGTTGGCCCAGGATCGAAACGCATGCCAGAGCATCCGCACCTCTACATCTAAATCCCCGTTCCTACGACCTGTGGCTCGGCGAGTCTGAACTGAAGTTTGTCATACTTCGCGCCGGAGAGAAAACAAAGACTCGATATGGCTCAAGGTGGATTGGGGCGGCGCGGCCTTTTCCGTGAAATGACGGTAAATCCTCGGACATCAAAGGCTTGTGGCTCGTCGGATGACAAACCTTATTGTATATCTTTGAGGCTGGAGTGGAGCAATGAAATGATAATGGCATTTCTGGATCTGTACGAGGGGAGACTTTAGTTAATCATTATTCATTCTTTTTGAAAATTATTTCCAATAAAAACTAAAATCGAACTATTTTTAAGATTTGTTTAGATTTATAGTTCGTTTTTATGCTTGGCACGATATAATAAGATTCATACTAGTTTCTAGCAAATTTAGAACTTTATCTACAATCACATACAGTACCTATAATGAGTGAAATTGAACAACAAATCAACAACTTGAGTTATAATTTAGAGAAACACAAAATACACAAGCAAGATATAAAAAAAGGAAATTACGAACGCGCCGAATATATACAATGACAGTTACCGCCTAGAATTTGCTGTACGTTTTAAAACTGATGTATGTATGCATATAAGTATAATCAACTAAACTTTAATACCTTTACAGGTTCTTGATTAACTGGAATGTGAGATATCAATGCAGAAAGTACATTGATAACGGCTTCTGAAATCCTTTTAAATTCTAGATCATCCATTACATTATCATCTAACGCTAAAAATTTCTGAAACTTTATTATAAATGGCATTAAATTTACCAAAAGTTCATTGTCACTGTCATGGTTTCCTAAAAGAAGTTAAATGTTAGGTATTACAATCATACACACATAATTGGTTCGTACCAACAATACATAAGAAAGATTTAAGTTCACTGCAATAGTTGGTAGTGACAATAGTCAGAATGATGTTAAAGCATTCAACTGCCAAAGCTGCTGTAGTCACATCAAATTCTCAAAATCCTCTAATCGGTCTATGCATCTTGGATAAATTATTTTAGCAATATCCCTGCAATACAAGTAATATTCCTTATGCCTCTCTGCAGATTTAGAAGTGCTGATCTGTTGCAATTGGAATGTCACAGCTTGCATTACATGTTGATGTATATCGTGCTTCACTTTCAAAAGGTTCGCCTCTTGAGATGTAGCCCAATTTACATTATTCCTGCATTACAAATTATTATTAATTAATGAAGGATTTAAAGTGTAAATATGTAATAGCGACATACTCGTGTAACAAGCTTAAAAACTTGATCAGCACTTTAAATCCTAAAACAGT
Organism: Protaetia brevitarsis; assembly: GCA_004143645.1. NCBI lineage: Eukaryota > Metazoa > Arthropoda > Insecta > Coleoptera > Scarabaeidae > Protaetia > Protaetia brevitarsis. The sequence goes on from RXPK01000260.1 coordinate 329,062, forward strand.
TGTCGGCAATTTAATCTGTACTGCTTTCGGATTTTTTATAAGGCTTTCGTCTTGCCTTCCCCTTCGATCTTGTGATGTTTGTGCTTGGCCAGGTGATGATAGAGTCTGCCTAGGTGTCTGATTTTGTTGCGTATTCTTGTTAGAATCTTTCTTTTTCTTAGATTTACTTACATCCTAAAATTAATATTATATAAGTGCCAAATTTGAGTCAATATACTAAGAATTAGTGAAAGCTTTTTTCAGGGGCAATATTTCATTGTTTCATCACATACATAATTAGGTTTCCTATAAAATTATGAAAATAATTCTCTGCCAATAACTATATCATAAAATTATAATATATCAAACTCATTAAAAAAATGTAATACTTTAGCATAATGTTGTAAACGAAAGTATCCTTGGAAAAGTGATATGATTTGCTGTGCATGATTTTGCGATGATCTATTCCATGACCAAATTTTGTATCCGATAAGACTTTCATACAAACTCATGGCTTCTTTCAGTGTGGCAACTTTTTTTTTGCTTTCTGGTAGAATATCAACTAAGCTTGTGCCATCATCCTAAAACATAAAATATTTAAACATTATATCTTCACCTTGTTAAGTGGAAAAGTATTGTACCAATTCGAAATGTACCAATTCACATTTTATTAATCGTTTGCACAACGATTCGAACACATCAATAAATTTTTGAGTGTTTGCACTTTCGTCTCCCAATTCTTGCATTTTTACAATGAGGAAACTAATGGCGGAGATTAAACGACTAATCGGTTCCTGAAATAACGGTGCAATAGAAATCATTTTCATTGTTGTGGGGCGTTATTTAAAATGACATACTTGCATCACATCTCAGTATCTCTAATGCTTAATAATTTTGCAAAATCTACAGGTGGCAATGTATTTCGCCCTTCGTTGTAATATTTCAAAAAGTGTGACCAGAGCAATGTTAATATTGGTAAACGCTAATCCGGATTTTGTTTAACTACGTCATTTAATCCAGTATAAAGTCTGCAGCGAACATCTGCTTGTTGCATATAGCATCGTTTTTAATATATTCAATATTTCTAAGCATAAAGCTTCATTGGAAAACGCGTTCTGTTGTGAATTATATCCGCTTCTATGTAGGGAAATCTGGTTAAGATAGAGTGGCCTGATGACGATCCTGAACTGCTGATTTGACTCAACGCTGTTAAGTTAGATATTTTTAATTTGACTAGAATTTTTAAAAAGCCCTGGACAGCTATCTGTCTTGTTTCAGTAGATCTGAAGGCAAATTTAAACAAAGATAAGGAAAAGAGACGTGAAAAGGTTGAACGAAAAAATTAACAATTAAAATCATACCTGGAATATAAAGCTTTTCTCAGTAATAGAATCAAATGATCTCTTAAAGTTGGCGATGTTTTTGTTAAGGGTATAACAATATCGAAAATAGTTTCAGCGCAACTCTCTGGCACATTTACTAAGGTTTCCATTAATTCAATGATACAACTTTTGTTTTCCAATGTAATGAAAGTAAATTTTACTGAGAAATCTCTAAAACAATCTGTAACATATGTTTTTTAAGTAAAGGAAACCCAAAAAAAAAATGAAATATATGTAGAGCGAAAGTTATTTAAAGTTTGCTCACCGATATATTGAGTAATATTATTTCCGATCACGATATAATTACACAATTTTTGTAAAATCGTCGGTGCCATATGGTGCTTTTCCTTGACTAGATTAAGTAGAATGAACTTTCCTAAGTTCCACTGTCTCTTTGTCATTAATAATTCCTACCCATAAGTGCCCCAACACCTAACAGCACAAAACCAAGATTAACAAGACCCTGAATGACCAAATCTCTTCATTTAAACTGAAATAAACATGAAATAAGAGAAGTAAAAACAAATAAGCTACTTGCTAAAAGTAAGGGATATTGTGAGAAAGTAATTATCTATCATTTTGCAACACTCAATGAAAAAAAATTCTAAAATAAATTAAAATCAATACATCTATTTTATGTCGAAAATTTCTCAATTTTCATGCACCAATTTAAAATCAACACTAGCCAAAAATCTTGATATGTAAATCACACACAAATTCGGTTTCTAACTTCAATTTCATCTCAAAATCATTGTCTCACATTACATTATTATTCAAAATGTTTTATTTAAATAAAATTTAAATTAATATCCATAACTTTTAGCTAGCAGTTTAGGTATTTTATTACCTATTTTGAAGAATTTTCATGATTTATCTTGCAAATTCAAAGTGTTGGAACTAACATCCTCAACCAATGGCAATTCATTCTTTTCATTTCTTCCGTGTAATGTCTTGAAATGGTTTGCCGTATTAATTCAAATACTTTATCCTCGTAGAATGCAACACTGGAGATAGTTAGAAGAACTGTTAACTGGAATGGGTGTAAAATAAATTCGGGGGATTTCGTAAGATTTTTTAGGGAACCCAGATAGTCTTTAATGCTTTCATGACCCAAAAGTGCTGATTGGTATATATGATAAAGTACCATGCTTTCTGCTTGAATAACATCCTCGTTTATGGCATCACCTTAAGAAAAATATAATATACCTTATACAAATCCATCCTGTTAAATATTCATACTTATGACACTCTCAGAACTATTGTCGACGCTGCGAAAGCATTATTATATATTTTTAAACCAAAATATTGTTGCAGCTTATGGAATATTAATTTGCTATGTTGATTCTGGCAAAATCGTAAAATCTGATAAACAAACGATGGTATTTCCTGCGAGGTGAGCCTCTCTATATATGATACTAATTTATATGTGATTTGTTTGTGTTCATCTTTGGATAATGGCATTTCACTTAAACAAGATGTTTAGGTATGTTTATTCTAAAATTGAATTTCAGCCCAGGAATTGTGGGCCCAATCCTTTCACAAAAAAGGTGTAAACCTTAAGGCGACTTGCCACCAAACAAACTGCAAAAAAACACCTCGTACCGAAAAAAAAATCAAAACCCCCACCATATATTACACGCTTTTTAACACTTCAATTTTAGACAAAACAAAACTAAAAATGTAGTATGCCTGGTGAAAAACCGCTTTTCATACACCCAAAAGATAAAACTTTTAATACTTACATGAACATCATTGCTAAGGGAGTTATTATGTTGCCAGACCAATCATGCATACACAATGCGTTTATATATTGAGTTTTGAACTCCAAGCCAGACATTTCACTTAAATTATACTCCACACATGGTTTTTCAATTATTACATTCATTACTTCTGGTAGCATTTCTCTCCAGCTGAAAACAAGTATAGGTGCAAAAGAAATAATCCACTAAACTATAAAATATTTCATTACCATGTCTCAGAAACATCTCCAGCTTTAATAAAAACCCATACCAATACACATAAAGAATTAGATTGTTTTGTCGAAAATTTAGGTAACTCCATACATAATCTGGTAATTATAGAGTTTGCATGTTGTGTATTGAGATCTCTCTCCTTTATTTCAATTAATGCATGCAGATATAACATCATAACGTTTATCATAAGAGTCCTCAATGTCGAGCCCTTGTAATAAATAATGCCAAAATGTCGAAAAATCTGCATTTCGAATATGTTTCCTTATTATTAATTTTAGCTGAAATAAATACATTATAGGCCACAAATGCAAAAATCTCAAGTGTGATATGTTACCTCATCATATCAATTTCTGAATCTATATGTCTGGAAGAATCTGTAATATTTCTTGTTTGACCATACTTGCGTACAATTCTTTCAATTTCCTGCATTGTTTATAACATTAAAAATATTTGGACAACACTAATGCTGTAACACACAGTATTATGTTATTACTTTATCTATTTTTTAAAACAGAAAGTACGTACAGTTTATATATTACAAAAACCTTTCTAAGCCTTACATGTTTTATGGCATAATAACAAAGGTTAAATATTACTGGAAAACCTATCAGTAATTACTTAAAACCGTAACACTGAACCATCACTGAACGAAACACAAATTGGAGGGAAAAGATTTGATGCAGGATTATCCTATCTTCTGATTGGCTACTTGGTTGAATCTGTTGATGCTTGCTATTTGGTGCTATTTGTTAACAAAAATTTGACAAGTTGATAAATACCGCCAACCGCCATAGTTGTTTATTAGGTTCCAGTTGGGTTCGCATTGTTGTTCTGTGGGTTCGCTTACGATTGCATTTTTTTTGTTTGAAGTAAATCAAAATTCATTTTAAAGTTAGCAATTAGCATATAAGTGTGGAAGACGTGGTCTCCGGCGAAAAATAAACACACTGTCGCGATTCTGGAGTCTGGAGTCTGGAGTCATTCTACACCCATACAGCCGAACATTACGTTCTTCAAAGCACCCGGGTTATTGGCGATATTTTCCAAAAAATGTTCAATATGGTACCGCTTGTCCCACAATTTACTAGGAAGGGTAATTTTTGTGTCGCTTGTAAATCTTCGAGTTCAAAATCCCATCATGTGTAAGTATAAAATGATATCAAGCATCAACTCGGCACATACTTATTTGCCAATAATTCTATGTTTCAAACAGATTTCCGAAAGAAGAATTGCTACGAAATAAATGGATAGATATTTTGTGTTTGAGAGCAGAAGATATAAAAAGCAATTCACGAATTTGTGGAGAACATTTTAGTAGAAAGTGTTTTTCAAAAGCTGCTACACAGCGGGCATATTTATTACCAGGATCATTGCCTAACCCGATGCCAAAGTAAGTAGTATCTGCATTTATTTGTTTTGAAATCTACTATTCGAAAATAGTATTAATGAATTTTGTTTTAAAGGTATAGTATCACTATGAGCGAGCCAGTCACATTGAATAAAGAAGTGTGTGGAAATGAACCTGGTGATACTTCTACAGTTACAGGGTGCCTGTATTCAGTGAATGTCTTATCCCACCATCGGAGTAAGTATCCCTATTATCTGAATTGTGTGGCATGAAATTTTTAAAGTTGATTAAATGGATGTTCTTCCTTTTTTTAAAAAGAAATGCTTCAAAGGGTCATATTGAGATAAATACAGCGACATCCACTGAAATGGTTGCTACCCAAGATCTCTCCTGTGATTCGGTGACAAGAAAGCCTGCCAGCGATAGTTTATGTCGGAGATGTCGAAGAGGTGGAGGATTTTTCAACACCAGAAAAGTTCAAAAAAAATTTTGATATTATGAAAAGACAGTGCAACGGCAAAAATTACAAATAAGAACATTACAACAGTGTAAACGTCCGGTTGCAGAAGAAAAATAAGTAGTCTTCAGAAATTCTTTGTCACTTAAATCTGAAAATTTGATATAAAAGAAAACAGAGTAAATGCTGCAGGTATGTTATTTAATATGGCATGATTTCATATTACAATGAACATAAATATTTATTAAGTGGAAGAATAAATGAATGAGCATTTAAGATGGAAATCTCATTATGAAGATATTTGCGAAATTGTCGATCTGAAAAATAATAATATATATATTATCTTCACGTTAATAATGAAATTTCCATCTTAAAGTCCCATTCATTTATTCTTCCACTTATTAAGTATATATATGACTTTCTTCGTATAATACATTAAGTTTTACCAGTAGCACTAATGATCCTTGGTAAGGTGAAACGTATGTATGCTAATATCAACCTAGTGTTACACACGTTTTTAATGTGACCTAATAAATATTTATGTTCAAAATAAACTAAAGCAATACAATATCTAAATCAAAAATATCTAATGTACTTCTTTTATACTTCTGCAGAATAGAGCATCAGATATATTGAATTAAATTTGGCAAATAAATTTGAGAGGCCGGAAGAAAAGATACCTACCAGAGTTAAGGAATTTTGCAATTTTATACCAGTAAAGCATATAATTATGGATGAGAATGTTTTAAAAAAATTCTCCACCCAGCAAATGGTACAATGTCATTAATGGTGATGCTGATTTCACTAAAGAGGCTTTTACAAGGATAAAATTGAAAGCCAAAGAAAGACCAATTTTACTAAATTTGACCTTGGACGAAATGTTTATAGAGGATAACACACTGGAAAAATGGGAATTTTTACATATATGTTGATATGGGAGCAGAAATGAATTATGACAGTCACGATAGTCCTCATGCCAAAAACTGTTTAGTATTTACGGCTATTGCAATGAACAGTCGAGTTGGATATCGGCATTGGTAGTGGTGTTGTTGGCTGAGCTTGTTTCTCCTAAATTAGGCACCCTGTGGTGAGTCCCTGTGTCAGTTTATTCCTTTTTTTTTTTTTTTTATTTAACTAACTTCTATTTCTATAAGTATTTGTTTAATATACAGGTGTCTCAGCGAGACCGTTTGTTAAAAGTTTATGGGGTTCTAGCGAAAATAAAAATTTGAAAATTCAGAATTAGATATAGTCGGTTTGCACTCTTTTCTTTTGTATCTTTCTTTTTCCTTTATTGGCACTACCTACCATCAAGAGCAATTGTAGTTTTTTTATCTGTGAAATTTCCAAAAAGATTGTCGTAATAAAAAAAAACTGTTGTCGAAAAAAATATCTATACTTATTACCGATTTAATGAGTGAAGTTAGCTACATACAAGTTTCATACAATAAATCAATTTTCTTGACATTTAGGGATATTGGCGTTCGTGTTGTAATTATCCTTTGTTTATTTATCTTATATATTTTTTTTCAAACCGTTTATATTTACATCTAATATTACCAACAATAGTATACTAACACTGACATAGTTCAAACCTTCATTACAAACACACGGCATATACCTACACCCTGCTACTATCTATAGGAGCGGAATTGACAATCTTTTTGAATAAATACACGCTATTGAAAGATGTGTTCAGTTCAATATTGATAGAAATTATCGGAAACAGGAGATTATCATCATGTCTGATAGTCAAGCAGCCATCAAGGCGCTGAGCTCATATGAAATCAGTTCCAAGATGGTCTGGGAATGCCTAGGGAAATTAAATGAGCTAGGCAAAAGAAGTAAAGTAACCATCCTGAGGGTTCCGGGTCACACAGGAGTGGAAGGAAACGAAATAACGGATAATCTCGCAAAAGAAGGGACTGGAATACCTTTTGTAGGGCCTGCGTAGGGATTACGACGGGTAGAATTCTATTTTCGTGACGTCACTGAGATTTCTTGCTTTCTGCGATAGATTGGCACAGGCGCGTATACAACTTGAGTTTATAGGGGGAGTAATGGAGATATTTTTATTTTAACTAAAAAAAAAAAGGTCGACTCTTTTTTGATACAATTTGAATAGTGTCATCATGGAAGGGATAATTACACAAAAAGAAGGATGAATGTTTATCTTTAAATGCAAAATTTTGATTAACAAGTAGGTTTCGTTGGATTATGGGGGGGAGGGAGGGGTAATTGCCCCCATTACCTCCCCCCCTTCCCCCTGTATACGCGCGTGAATTGGCATCACGTTGTATTCTACAATCGCTTTGGTCGTCGGAAACATTCGTTTCTCTATAAAACATCGTCAAATATCGATTAGAATTAGTTCATTTGCTCACTTTCTTGTCACTTAGTGAACCGGCGACTCTTGTTTTTGTTGTTTTGTAGCCTGGTTTTTAAATTGTGAAATAAAAAAAAAATGCTACCACTTCAACAATACATAGTAGAAGAATTAGCTGAAGAGGAGAGAAGAGAAAATATTCTTCAATTAAATATCGAAAGACATTGACTATGATTCCTTCACTCTTTCAGACACGCATTTTAAAAATTTACACAGATTAACTAAGGATATGGTTAACCTTTTAATTCTACGTTTCGCATCTTATATGGTACATTCATTACATGCCAGAGCAGTTGAACCGACCCTAAGAATATTTGCAGCCTTATTTTATTATGCGACAGGCTCATATCATCAATAAGATGATTGTCCAGAAAAAGCTGCTCAAATTATTATTGCATGTGCAACATTACACAATATTTGTACCGAAGGTAGACTCGAATTAGTCGAAAATGTAATAGCAGAAAATGCGATGAATATGATTAAACTCCAAGGTTTACCTGAAGGACAAGGGTCAAGAAGCTAGGAGAAATCTGAAAACTTTTGCTCAAGCAATCTCTCAAAATTTCCATTCATAGCAGCTATATTATTGCAAACTTTTCCTAGACCCTTCACCACAATCTGCACTGAGTGCGGTTTGTGGTGAGGGGCCTAGGAGAAGTTTGCAGCATTACCAGTACCACAGTTTGGAGTATTTATTTATTTATTTATTGTTAATGCTACGAAGAGTCGAGAGAAGTTCATTATTAGTATTTACAAAATCATCTAATCGTTGTCTTTTTCTTGAAGAAGGTGTGGAAACTTCTGATGTAGTTGGGGCCTCTGTTTGGGTTCTACTGCAGTTTCTGCCTTGGTCCACTGACAAGGTTTCTATCTTTAACTTCCCTGAAGTAACAGGTGTCATCCTTTGGAGAGGTATGCAGACCTTAGACGAATGTCCTTGGATGGTTACCATTACACCATTGGGACTGGCAAATTATATATAATGTATAAATATCTTAATAAATTAATATATTCTCTATACTTACAACAGCGATGAAAAAACTAATATACTTAATGGTATAATAGCTATTTCTTATATTCGGGAGGAATGATTCTACTCACTCCTGTTAGTACAAAATAGGTACTAAATGAAATACAAAATTCTGTAGAATGCAGTTTACAAGTTCGCACACTTTGTGAACACATATATTGCCCGGTTTCCCGCGTATCGGGCAGTATATTTTATCTCTGTCTTATTAGCACTATTAAAAGAGACACAGAATCGAAACGACATCACGAAACCTCTCGCTTCGTAGCGAGATGTAGACGATTTCGGGGGCGGGTTTAAAGACATGAGGGGACGTCAAAAGCAAGCGGTCCTGATTCCAAAATATCGTCTGTAAGCAAGCGTCTACAGTTGCTAAGCAACATGACGTCATGAAAATAGATTCTATCCGTCGTGATTCCACTGCTGAACCTTTTGCGGGTTAAGTAGCAGTACAATACTGAAGAAACTGAAAATAGAAATGGAGCAGAGAAAATCCAGTTACTGGGAAAATCTCTAGCGAATGAGGCAAAGTAAAATTATTGTGGGAACTTATAACCAGAAAAGGTTTACAGAATGCATCAACCTGAGTAAGAATAATGTTCCCAAATTAACAGGAATACTTTCAGGCCATTGTAGACTGAAAGGACACCTAAGTAACTTGGATTGGAAAAGGAATCTGAATGTAGATTTTGTGGGGAAACAGGGAATGAAACACTCATCCATTTCCTCTCAAACTGCGTAGCACTGTGCAACTCGAGGGCGTTGTACCTGGGAGCATGTGAAATTGAAGAGGGAGACTTACCTAGACTGGGGCCCTCTGATATCCTACACCTTCTGAAAGGAATAGGATTGGAAGGCCAGCTGTAAAGCAGCAAGAATAGGGGACACAACAGATCTTTTAAGTCGCAGTGCAACATCACCCTTCCATTTATATAAATACATACATACATCAGTTCAAAGATAATATTAAATAGCAAAATATAAATATAATTTTGGTACTGAACATATTAAGGTTACAAACGAAGTGTAGGGAACAAACAATGAATTGGACAAACGAACAATTAAAATTATCAATAATACTATCAATGGTCAGACCAATCGATAGAGTTATCGATAGTTAACTATCGATACTCAGTTAGTACGTTAGTACATAGTATCGATACTCAATAGTCAACTATCAATAACTATCGATAGTGCCCACCACTCTACTGAAGTAACATGTCCTCAGAATTACATTGTATTTTGTTTCTTGCTATGTATTATTATTTATTAAAAAAAAAATATATCACATTAAGACAATGCTTATAGTGAATTTGGGCATCCTTGTGCATTGTAAACTAAATATAAATATATTCGTGGTGGGCACGACTACGTTCAACTATCGATACTCGAATATCCATAATTATCGATAGTTTTCGATAGTAAACTATCGATAGTGCCTATCACTAGATTTATAGCGTTTCCGGTTATACCAAAAGTCACCATCTACTTTGTTATTTTAATTGAACACCCTGTATATTTTTACATATTTAGAATTGCCTATTTTTAAGCTTTGTGAATACCCTTACTTTTTGTAATTTGATTTGGCCGTCCTGGAGTTATTCCATTTTTTTCTAAAAAAAAAATTGTGTAAGGATTAAAACTTGTGAGATAGAAGTTTATTTATTATTTCTTGAGATAGCGGCTGTTTAAAAAGTTGTGTTTAATTAATATTCATTTTAACGTTTCGACAATTTTTTATTGTCTTCTTCAGAATGGTTTGTGGAAATATGCTATGACGGTGTCTTCACAGCATTGCGTCATGCATGTCATTATTTACAATGTGGATGGCGTTTGAAAGGAGCTGAGGTTGCTCGATCGCCAGATTCCCCTATTTAGCGAAGAAGAAGCAATGAACAGTCATTGGAAAGTTCCGTTAGGATACTTTCTGATAGATTCCTTAAATGAGTGAGCAAATCTTCTATTTTTTTGGAATTACTTTCACAAACTGGAACAGTTTGATGGTGCATATGTGAATATCGCTATGTATAAAGCATTGGGCGCAATATTCGGCTGGAATGAGAATATAAAACTTTGGATAATCCATCTTATTACGAAGGAGTGTGTATGGATATTTTAATACTGGAATTAGACACAGTTCATTTCAATTAACAGCTCCTTTTCTGTTCTCTTGAAACATAGAGAAAACATAATCACTGTTGATAGTATAATCTCATAAACTTATATATATATAATTATACTGATTTTTTTTGTTTACAAGTTTTAAGAGAAATGCATACAAAATATTAAAGCACTCCTTGTTGATACACACCACTAGTTAATTTTTTTTTTTTTCAGGGAACTCATAATTCTGGATCCATGCTATATGCTCAAATTGGTTCGAAATTCATTTGAAAAAGTTGAATACTTTGAAACAAAACATGGCCCTGCCAAGTGGAAGTTTGTCCAGCAATTGCAAACATATAATGACTGTGATGCATGTGAATTTCCACACAAGCTACACAAGTCTTATCGAAAAGTGTTCCAGTGTTCCCAAAAGAAAAAAAAATGCGCTTGGTTTTTTCATCAATTTGAAAAATGTACTAAATTTATATAGTACGCTCCATGGAAGGAGCTTTAGATATCCGAGCACACATAAATTAGATCACCTTGAAACCTTTTTTAGTGCTGTGAGAAACAGATTGGGTACTAACAACAATCCATCTGCCTACCAGTTTAAATATACTTAAAAAAGATTATTAACCAGAGCACAACTTGCAGGATCTATTGATTTTAGTAGATTACTGATAAAGCTACGTTTACTTTAAATGGAGAGGTCAACTCTCAAAACTTTCGGTTTGTATCCTACATTTATCCATTAAAAATATGGAACTTCCTTTCCATTAATCCATTAGTTACTGGTCCCATACAAATCCTCATGTGCAAAACCTTGAACCCCGTGAACATACTACCCACAAATAGTCAATGTGTGGATTGGAATAATAAGTAATAGACATATTGGCCCACTTTTCATTGACGAAAATCTAACCGCAGCCAAGTTTCTGGATCTACTGCGAGACCACATCATTCCATCAATTGAGATGCTGAGTATTAATGAACCTTGTTCCAAAATGGATGGAGCTGCAGCACATTCCACTAATGCGTCACAAATTTCTTAATTAATACATTCCAAAAGCAATGGATTAGCAGGTTTGGCCCACCAACATCAGCCGATCTGTCTTTAAATAATTATTTTTCTTTGGGTTCACCTAAAAACAAATCTATAATAACGCGCAAATACATAACTTAAACGAACTGAAAGAGCATACTGCTTGTGATGAAATACCTCTACAATTTGTCACAAATGCTCTGCGTTCTTTTCAAGATCGCCTATATTTCACAGGAACAAGAACCTTTTTCAATGAACATCGATGTGAATTAATTAGGAGCAGATAACCCAGTTATATCATCTCTTGTTATCAATGACATTTACGTAATAAATCATTTATTTATATATATGTATGTGTTTTATTCTTATAGTATGTATTCAAGTGATATGCTGTAATAAAGACACATTTTAAACTGTGACTAGGCTACCGTTCTCACATATTCAACAGAACAACAGCTATAACCAATCAATAGCACAGATTTATTAGCTTACTAGTTTCAGATAAATTGAGCCATGCCAAGATTGTTTTTTTGCCTTTAATCTTGGCATGGTTCTGAAAATTGCTATTTAGCCGAAACTAGTGAACCAATAAATCTATACTTGAGTATTATACCTGTTGTTCTTTATCATTAAATATCAAAATATTTGCGTAATTACAGTAAGTTTCTATTTTGCTGAATTAATTAAAGAACAACATTCTTATTTGTAAGGGCTTAAAGGCAAATGAAAATTACAATAGTTCAGCCACCAATTTCAAAAACATTTAAATTTAGATAACCGCCCTTTTACTTTTGACTTCGAATATATACAGTGTGAGTTCAAAATGAAGTCGGCAGCATTAATTGCTACCTTAGTAATTATTCGTACTACGTAGTGGGTTAAAATAGCAAACCAGTAGTATTTTTTATGCTGATTATGACGGTGAAATCAGAAAAAGAATTGAGTTTCGCATTTTGGAGATCAAAATAATAATATATTAAGTAGTAGTATCGATAAGTAGTAATAAAATATATACTAAATATAGTAGTATTGGCAGTGCATTAAATAAGTAACTACAGTATTTAATAAGATGATAATAACATATAGTATATTCTGCGTTCATATTGAGTTGATATCATCTGCTTGATCTACCCTCGCATCTATTCCAGACGTAAATATTTATAGTTACGTAAGTATTTTAGTATAAACAAAAGGGTAGATCTACGATAATAGAGGCGAAGGGCACCACTTCGAATCGTATATTCAAATAAAGCAGTATTAGTAAAGTATTATCAAATATAAAATAATTATGTAACAAATATTTTTAACCTCCGTTAGACACGCATGAGTCTGGAGGCACAGGTCTGGAGTGTCCGGCCGATTTTAGAATTTGTGCATTTCTCGTGTTTCGTATCACTTTCCATTGAGATAACAATAATAAAATTAATTTTTAACCTTAAACGCAATGCATGATCGCTTTCTGTAGATCTCAAACTACTCCTCATTTTTTTCAGATTTTTTTAAACAAGTCTACGGGTATGTAGTATGGTAAAAAAATGGCCGGACACCACAGACCCATGTGTGTCTAGGTAGTTGCGCAAATTGTAGTGTGTCTACGGAGGGTTAAATTAAACCTTTTGTATATTTTTTGCATATTTTGGAAAAATGAAGATTTTTAATTAAGAATTGTTTAATGCACTACCACCCTAACTTTAAAAAAGAAAAATGAAAGCCACGTGATTGTGCATTTCAATAGGCATTAGCTAATGCCTATTGAAATTATCAAGTAGGCTGCGGTTGATTAATGGAAAAAACAAAAAGCGGATAAGCTTCTGTCAAAATTAAATAGTTGAGAATGATATTTAAGCAAAATATGTTAATCCTGTTGACGTACATTAGATTTACGTTTTGTATGTTTGTTCCTTATTCATACTTTTAAAATAGAAACTTACATACCTTACAATAAAATTTGCAGTGTAGTTAAACATAGTGGTTTTGAAGATATACATATTTTCAAAGATAAACCATTGAAATTAAAAATCGTTAAAATTGTTTTAAATTTTAAAATTAAAAAAAAAAACGGTAGTTAAATTATATATTTCTGAAAATTAATTACTTCGGTAGTTACGGTTATTTTTAAGCTAAAATTAATACAAAATCAATAAATACATAACGTAAGAATTACTAAAAAAAAAAAATAATATATACCATTCTCGTATGCGTTTGTACACACTTCTTGTGGCCTTTAAAATTAATTGTTAATAATAAAACTTATAATGTTAGTGATATTTTTTTGCAATTCGTTACCATTTTTCATATTGCATATTTATTATACTTCATTTTTTAAAAATCTCCAGAAGTAAAAGTCTAAAGGGGTAATATCTGACGACCAAGGTAGCCAAGAAATTGGTCCGTGTGTCCCCTATCAAATATTTCCAAAATATTCATTTACGCGCCTCCATAATTCCTTAACAATACGCGGTGCTCCGTCTTATTGAAAAAAACACCTGCAACCGATCCATCAGCGGCGACTGATGCTTACGTTTTACAGGACCATTACAATCATGGTAAAAGGATAATAGGTATGCTCGTAACAAGGTGCGCATAGCGTGGCTGGCCAAGTGACGTCACGTCTGTCATTTATTTGTTGTGATTTATGATTGTGGCATGTTAACTGTCGGTTTTCTGAGCAGATTGTGAGGTTTATATATTTATAATGTACATATTTATTTATAAAAGGCCATTTCTTCATTTTTTTTTTTTTTCATTTGGCATTTTGTGGTAATCACAATTTATTTGTTAACTACGTACTAATTGATTTATATCAAAAAAAGTTATCACTCAATTATAATCACTCTATGTTAAAGTTGTTTTACTTATTTCCAAAAAAAACTACACATATTTTCCTTCTAATTATTTATGCACGACTTATTGACCGCTTGCACTATCGCTGAATATCATGAATTGCACGACTTTATTGAGAGATTGCACTGGGCCCAAGTGACGTCATTTACGATGTGCGCAAGAGCATACCTATTATCCTTTTACCATGATTACAATGATCTAATTTCTTCGTATATGTTCGTTTTTCGAACGATAACACACGTAACACAACTTCAATCATTGTATTGGCCCCGCCTGTGACGCATGCACCAGCTGCCATTGCGATCCACTAAATTCAAGTTATCCAGAAACTCTTCTAGTATACTCCTTACTAAGTCTATAGTGTGCACCTGTGAGAGTGCCTTATTGATATAGTTCGAATAATAACGAAATATTCAACAGTGCCGACTTCATTTTGAATATACTGTATATCATTTCCCCGTTTGTAGTACATCTACAAGTATTTTCACGTCCCTATATTGAATTCCTATAAATATATATTATTGAAAAATAAGTAAACTTTCATGGAAAACAATGTATAGAAACTAAATAAAAAATATAAGCAATTTATTAAAGAAATATAGAATACAATACATCACATTTTTGTTAAAAAATTAGTAATACTTCTTGCACCTTTAATTATAGAACATCCAGTTCGAGAGGACGAGTATATATCTCCTACGTTATTTTATCTATTTTTTCTTTGGACCAGACGTTCTATATTACATTATTTAGAAAAATCGCGATACTTACAAACTAATGTAAAAAATATTATAAAATGTTTTAATTGTATAATTGTAACCGTTGCATCAATATTATAAAATAATCATTTTTTTAAGTGCATTAACCATTTTTATATGTTCTCAGCGCGATTTTGAAATCATATTTCACCCTTAATCATTTATAGGCATGAAATTGTATGACAATACAAATCCCGCCATTATCCTAACTAACTGGGGATTAAAATAGTCTAGATAACGAAAACTCCATATAATCTTGACTAGAAAAAAGTACTAATGCGTATATCCACACATTACATCTGAACATTTTTCATTAAAAAAGTAAAAGTTCTCTAATAAATATTATCTCTGGTTCACCTCTAATCAACTTTTTTTTTGTTTTTAATATAATCCAGATAATCGAAGAGGTCAGAATAATGCAGGTTCTACTTTTCATTTTCCTCGACGTTTGATTATTTACAGTTTATTTGATCACGTTTTACAGTAAATATTTATTTCCGTTAGTTAGATATTAAAGTTTCTGTTAAGTAATCATTATTATTATCATATAATATGATGATTAGGGTGCTGAGATTGTTTGGATTAAGGTCTCCTTTATCTTTCGCTCCAAAATCGGAAATACCACGCCTTCTATAGTACCCGTTACATAAGATCTTAGCATTGGATGTTCATTAACGTTTTCAATTTTATTGGAACTCAAGTGAATATCTCTGTGGAACAGAAAATATCTTTACTAATTAATAGGGATTGCACTAATTTAAAAACAAACATACATACCTAAGTTCTAATGCCTGAATTTTATTAACAGAAATGTTGGTAATGTCGCCGTCCTTTTGAAGAGCTAGCTTAATTAAAATTTTACTGCGATAACCAACTATTTCTATATATTCATCATTACACCATCACTTTCGCTTTACTAAATGTGTATTTCAACTACAAAAATAAAAAATGCGTTAAGAAATTGCATGTAGAAGATAGAAGTGTTAAATATAACAAAAAAAGGTATATAGACCTTCAATTGCTGTAATTTAATATATCCATATATATATTGAATCCCGCTACTTTCATAAACGCTCATATTACCTATACGAGCTATGGTGGACACATCCCTGTATTCCCCATGTTGAGTTTCAAACGCCTTAGCTTGTGTTAGAAATATACGTAACAAATATAAAGGTGAAAATTTCTAAAATCCCCTAGTTGATTTGCTAAGAGCTTGTTGGCATTTGTTAACAAATTATCAACGACTTCGTTGGCTTTACTAGCTCTTTCTTTACACAAAGATCTACAAATAAATATTGCCAAAATAAAAAAAAAAACAAATATTACACATTACATTATCCCTTGCGGTTCATCAATGAATAATTCGCTGACGGAAAATTCAACAATTGCGCCAGCCAATTGCCTGAATAAATATTTCTGGTAGAAAAAGTTGATTAGTTGGCCTGAAATGCGTTTGATCAAATCATTCTCTAAAATACAATGTACAATGATAAGAATGTTATATGTCGGTTTTATTGATGAAGTTACCAATACGGCGATTGGGGTCTTCAAATATTTCCAATGAAGATTCTTCACCAGATTGGACCTGTAACAACACCATTATTTATTATCGTTTAATGTTTCAGAGCTCACATGATGTATTACGTGCATGTGTATTTAACATTTTGAATGTAAATATACAGGGTGTTGCGAAAATCAGGCAAGTTACAATATAATTTATATAAACTTTTTCTCTTAATAAAAGAAGTAAATGACATTAAATAACACCTTGTATATATATTCAGTACTTACACGACAATCCTTACCTTAATTGACACCTTTGTAGGATACACGCCCAAATCATAATTTTCTATTAGAAATGAATCTTCAACGACATATATTCCAATATTTCCATTATATTTCACATCCTCTAAAGTAAACCTAAATTACCATTGATTAGAAAAATATAAAGCTAGATACAGGATAGGAAAAAGAAACATCTGCTCAGGCAACCGGCAAAACGAGAAAACTATTCTAATTGCGTAACGTCCAGGATTAAGGCGCGGGGCCACTGCACGCGAAGCGAAGCTAAGCTCAGCGAAACTAATTTCCTTGAAAATTAGCTCCCATGTAATCTTACGCGGACGCTAAGCGAAGCGAAGTTAGGCTAGCGAAAATGCGCGTATAATTACATGGGAGCTATTTTCAAGGAAATTAGTTTCGCTGAACTTCGCTTCGCTTCGCGTGCAGTGGCCCCGCGCCTTTAATATCGAAAGATGAATCAAAAGAGTCATGAATAATTTGGTATGTTTGTCTTTTTTTAATAATTCCAAAAACACTAATTACCCTAATAGCCAAATTTAAATTTCCCGCCACTATTTTTAGTGACTTCAACGTAAACCCATTAAAATAACTATTATTGTAGTACAAAATAGTAGGTAATTTTATGTTTTAAAGTTGAAGTTACTAAGAATAATTGCGGGCAATTTAAATTTGGCTATGTGGGTAAGTTTCTGCAGATATCAACTGTATTGTAACGACCGCCAATTTTAGACTGGTGCTTTCGTTAGGCGCTGCTAATTAAATCAAGTTAATTTAAATATATCGCCGGTTTATTTTTCTAAACTCCAACAACGTTTTAATAAAACGCTACAGTTTTAAATTCAAGCAGTTGCAATAATTCTTTTGTCTATTAAGTTGTATTGTACAAAAAATATTGTTGCCATTTTTAGATTCTGAAAACGCACTAACGAAGAGTGGTTTAGACTGAAAGTATCTAATCGCCACAAAGAAGAAAGAATTGTTACTTGCAGTAGATGTTGAAATACTTTGTAGGACTGCTTGCATTTATGATGACAATTATTTGATGTTGATTGTAAAAGAGTAAAGGAGGTAAAAAAAGAAAATTTCGTATTTTACCATAAAAACTATGTAACTATCGATAGTTCTTTCGAAGGTAACTCCTTGTACCATCAAAAACAATTTAGATAATATATTTGGAGGTGGAACTGAAATAATTAAAATACATGTTTAGCACATTGAACATTTTTTCTTACTAAATGTAAATTATAATGTCCTAAAATTAAATTTCATTTATTCAATTTTTTAATAATCGACATTATTTAATTTTGAAAAGTTTTATGTATATAGCAATTCATCAAATAACAAACTTTCAAAACTGTAAATATCAAAAAGCTTTTAATTTAAACATTCTTTCGTTGCTTTATTGCTTACGTGTACTTTCATATTTTCCTATATTTTGAGAAATAAACAATGGCCGCGGACTGAGTACGAACATGATACATATTAATAGCCTGCGCAGATGTTAGTTTTTGTAGTTCCGATATGCATTTCCCCATACACTGGGGTAAATATTCATTTATGGCGGCACAGCATATAACTTAGCTGTTTAGTTCCATATTCCGCTAATCAATGCTAAACTGCACATGTTTATATCGATCATCTATCCACAAAATCATGAATAATACTTGGAAAATATCCAAAATATATATTAAGTGTACAAATGCTAAACTTTTTCTAATATGCATATTTTAAAATATTTTTACAAACACGAATATTTCAGTATATTTTTATTTTTACATGGTCAAATTGCGTGCATTTTTTGACAAACAACTATGAATCAATTTGATCTTAAGGGGTACTACATATCTTTATCCATATGGGAAAACCCCATTACGTATGCCCCTTTTTTCACAGAAACGCCGCGTCTGATCTCATTGAATTTTTTTACACACGTTATCTAGTTTGTCCCAACAGTTTAAGTGAAAGTTTCATAAAATATCTAAAGATGTTTTTTTTTTATTTAGTTTTACAAAATCGATATTTTCTTCGCCTCACTTTTTTAAATTTCGAATTTTTTTGTTTAAAGAGCAGAAGTTTATCTTAAAAAAACGTTTCATTCAGTATATTCTCTATATCTAATTCTACATTTAGAAAAAAAAAATATATCGCGATACTTTGAACAGGTTGCGAGAAAACGGAACAAGTATGTGAAAAAGCACAAATTTCTATATATATTCCTAAATATGACATTTAATGCTGCAATTAGCTTGTTTATGAAGGATTTAACACGTCGACTGCCTGGCTCGACTCAACCAATTCAAAGTCCCCAAAAAGCATTGCAATCTGCAGGCTGTTGGGCGAGCTACCGAACTTAAAAAAAGTTTTACAATTTACAAGTGACAAAATATATAGTGATAAATATTTAATTGCATATTATTACAATCCAATAAGTAATGATAAATTAATGTCAAATATGTACTTGTACTACGTATGTTTTAGGCGTATTAATCTGAAATACAACAAAAATAATAAATACTGTATTTCTTTGTTTATATATAAGTACAAGTTTAATATGAATATGATTCAAAATGCATGGAAATCTTTCTAAGCATGCATCCGCAAATGGATTATTTTCGGCGATTATATATAATTCTTTTTTATTTTGTTCTTTAAGATTTCTCTACATACTTTAGGTCAAATTACGCCCTTCCAAAGTTTGTGATATATTTTTTTTTAATACTGTATTAAATTAAACAACTCACGTAATATTTTCTGAAGGTTCCATAAGTGTTAAGGGATCTAAAGGAGATTTTCTCAAATCCCATTTAGTATATCGTTTGTATACTTGCAACAAGTGAGATGTTCAACATTTCCAAATCAACTTGAAATTTATCTAATATGCATGGTGCTGCTTCAGAAACATACAAATTTGAGAGATAACTAAAATAAGAAATTTCATAACATATTATATGAAATATAACTTAATAATTACATAGTATTGTTCCCGTCAACGGTAAAGAAACCCATTCCGTAATGTAGAGTTTGCAAAATTTGCTTGGTATGATTGTCTCTGGCTATTATTTGTGAAATCCTAGAAATTTTTTTACCTTTTATGAATACCTTCGATTTGATTCAAAAAAGAATAACAGTTATAGTTTATAAGAGAAGCATAGAGTGTATACCGATACGACACGCAAAACGTCAAGCGACACAAACAGCAACATGAAAATTACATTAAATTTAGATGGTACGTGTCGTATTACTCTGCCTAAGGTGTAGTCCACACCAGAGTGATACAATCATAATACGACAAGCGGCACAACTAGCAACACAACACATATCGTGTAAATTTAGGCAGAATGCACATCGGAAGGTTACGACACGTAATATGACAAGCCACACAACCAGTAACACGACAATTAAATTAAATTTACATGGCACATGCCATATTACTGGTTATGTCGTTTACCATATTCACGTCGTACCACTCCGGTGTGAACTCTGTCTAAGAGTTAATCGCTATATACATTACTATTACATGTTATGTTATAATACATGACAGATAGGAAGAGGGAAGCTTTTTTTAAGTCTACAAACGTTAATTTGTTTTATGTGATGGTATTTGTTCATAATGTACAACATGCATGTAACTTGGATGCCGTGATTCTTTTTTTATGTCCTAGTGCCAGCGATAAGCCACAAAAAATTGAAAAATTAGTTTATAATAGATAAATGTATACCACATTACATTTCGTAGATTATCCTCAAATCCAGGAGTTATTTCTCTTAGTATTTCTTTTAAGGCGGGTTCAACAGTTAGGGTTTAACATTTTGGAATAAATATTGAACACAATAATTTCGGTATTCCTTGACTGACTAATCCCGTACTACTGTAACTAATATCAGAGATAATATATCCACTAATATTTATTTGAAATGCTTTGTTCTGCTTTTTAACGACTGACTGCCAATGACAGTTCACATAAGTTAGTGACATAACATAAGGTCTGGTAAGGTTGGGTGAGGTTAGGTTAACGGCAACAGATACAGATGATAGGCCAATAATAGAGATAACAGAAAAATTAGCCGTCATTTTCATTTCTGTTATTCTCTTGTGTGATGACAGTTAAGAGAATAAAGAGTTGCAGCAATCCAGGTTGATCATTGATCTAGTGCCTTTTAATTGGGAAGTTGTGTTATGTTCTACGCGTTAATGATGCGTTATTAGGAAAAAAAACAAACTTCTTCTGTGCCTTTTTTTTTGTAACATCTAAAATAATTGTCGCCAAAGTCGTTTAAAAAACGTAAACAACAAAGGAGAACATTTTTTCCAACAGAATTTGTAAGTAAACTAAGTAGAAAATCACATCATGTCTAACACAGTATACAAAATGAATGAGAGTACTACTGTAAAATTTGTGGAACTCTATAGAAGTGAAGAATGTTTGTGGAATCCGTTCCACCCAGACTATAAATATAAGGGTGCTAGGTGGAAAGCTGCTGAAAGAATCGCAACAAAGCTTAATGTATTTGGTTTTGGACCTGCGGAAGTTACGCAGAAATTTAAAAATATCAGATCATCTTACTGCCAAGAATTGAAGAAGATACATTTCAGTGTGCAGCAAGGTTTAGAGGCGCATAAACCGAAAGTGGTTTGGTTTATATTGTTGACACATTTCTCAAACCATATGTGGCAGTGCAGTTGGAAAACAAAGAAAGTCAGAATAATGCAGTAAGTAAATAAATGTATGAAAATATATCTTAAAGCATCAATTCAGTTAACCCATTTGTGCCCATGAGTATTTTGTTTCAAAAAAATACAAAACATACATTGCTTGATGTTTGTGTTGGTCTAACAGAGAAATTGTAAGCTACGCTGAGTACTGTGGTACAAATGGTTTAATGTTGTATGAAATACGGTTATGATATTCCTGTAATTTCAGAGTCAACATCAAAAACAACTGTCAAAGCCACCCCAGAGGAAGATACATCAGGCGAAATGATCGAAATCAATGATGGCGAACTAGTGAAAGTTGAGCCATTTCATTTTGACACAATAAATAATAATTCTGAATTCTATGCTGGGAAGCCTTCACAAAAGGCGAAATTTATTCAAAATAGGGATCATTCATTTTGTGATTCACCAGATCCTTCTAAGAACCAAAAGTTGGAGGCCCCAGAATATATATCTATTAATGTAGATAGTAAACCACTAGATGAATTTGATTCATTTGCCAGGTTCATCAGTACCCAATTAAGAGAATTGCCTCCGAATCATGTCGTCCGAGCACAGTGTAGAATTCTACAATGTTTAGCTGATGAAAGGGTCGCTTACATAGAAGAAAAAACCACTGGAAAATGGGATAATTAATAAAACTTACAAGAGTGTGTGTTATCTGTATAACTTTGAGATTTAGCCTAAGCCGTGTGCTTAGGTACAGCAGTTAATTAAAGGATAAGAAGCAAAGAAAACACTGGAAATGATGTTTTATGAATTTCTCTCGAATTTTGCTCGTAATCATAGATACCCACAATGTTTTTCGACTTTATAAAATCATTGTATTTTAAATGTGACATAATTTATACTTGCTTAATTCAGAAATAATTTGTCATTGTTTTATTTATTGAATGAATATTTATATTAAATTTCCACTTTTATTTGAATTAAATATATTTATATATCTCCATTCAATTTTTGTTTTATTTTATTGTCTACAGTAGTTGAAAGGGGTTCGGTACTTGCTTAAAAAGTTCTAAATACAAACATATCTGTAGAATTTGCGTTAAGATCTTAAAAACTAATTTAAAACATGTTCTTTTTTGTGATATTTGAATTTTAGTCGATTCCACAAATTATAGCCGAAATAAGCGGTGAATCATTTATATTTATTTTCCAAATCTTTCGAGATTTAAGAAAAAGTCTAAAATTATTTAGTTCAATATTTGCGAAATATAGTCGTGTTGAATATTGTATACAATTTTTAACATTTCTTTTACCGCAATTCAAATGTATATATTAAAAACGTATTGTCACCAATTAATCCTATCAATCCTATCAGATAAAAATAAATGTTTTGAGTTCATACCGTTCATACATGCAACCAAATATACATTTATGGTGCTCTTTACTTTTTAGAAAGTTGTTTAATTCATTCGTGGGTAGATGGCAGCTCTGTCAAGCTGTCAACCAATGAACTTTATTTATCACGTCAAGAAAGATAACGAGCGAATGAAAAATTACGAATTTTGTTATTTGTATATGTTCATACATACGCCTTTCTCCTTTTCCTTTTATAATGTTCTACTTTAATATTTAGCGTTTGAATCATCATTTGTACATATCTCAAAATTGTATAAAAATATAAATAGATAAGCAGCTGCCTTGCACCAGAATGTGTTCATATAGAAAACAACCACAATCTAGTACGATGTCCTAGCGTATGTCTTTGTTCTGTGCTAAAATGATAATATTACAATCAATAACAGCATTCATATTGGATTAATTGCGGGAAGTATTTTTATTCAATAAAGTAAAGCAAATAACAGTTATTAGAATAATGTAGTATGTACGGCTAATTGTTGACAATTTATGCAGTAGAACGTATAACATAGACAATTAGTATGTATTCTTTAGGTATGGCGTGGATATGATTGTTTCTGTTCTACCGGTTACATTGAAAGGTGATACTGCTGATATTGTAACTTCTAGGTAGTCCACTCCGCAACAGGACATTCCATTGTCCTTGATGGCGCCTTGCAGTCTAGCGTCACTACTTCATCTAAAGCCGGAATGCCACATTTGTAACGAATAAGAATGGTTTGTTACATAAGCTAGAGCGCTAGAGGTATCTAAATAGGTTTTTTAAAACAATCAAATATGAATATGCTAATATTTTTTATTGTTGGCGATAATATATGTAATAAAAGCAATAATTTACAACTTGTGCTTTTTTCTTATATTAAATTCAGGTATTGCGATTAGTATTTTTAAGGCATCTACTTGAGAAAAATAACAAATAAACGCTAACAAAAACAAAAACAATCTAATTATTTAACCGTGTTTCAGATTTATCAAATTCTGATGAAGAAAAAAATATTTCAATATAAGTAAAAGAAATTTTTGTTATCAATTTTGTATTACATACGTTTTAGATTCACTTTTTTTATTCGTAATTCTAATTATTTCTGCTGAATTAGTTTTTTAGCAAAGTAATGTGTGCCCTTATGCATTACTTTGATTAGGTGCAATATTATTCTGATACTGCTTTTACTTAAGTAGGTTTGAAAGGTATAGCAGAGTGCCAGGAACACGTTCAGAACGTGTTTCTCGGGCGGCATTTAATTTTAGCGAACTACATGTTATATAAAATCTATTTTTTGTCATCCGAACGACAGGTACTCAAAAAACATCATTAAAAAGCGCCACGCAACACCCGTGTTGATGTAACGCTTTTATATTTAGGTCCGATCGTTAAACTTTTATAATGGCTGCAAAAGAGATTCTGCACTGAATCAAGAAAAAAAACGCACATTGCCATCTGTTTGATACAGTGAATGAAAAGGCCAAGCCGAATGGGAGCGTCATCTTGTCTGGGTTTGCTGGCTTGGCGACAGCTTGTCTGGCGTGACCGCGTGTAACGTTGCCAGATCGCCGTGTCGACTAGCGTTTTTTGGCAGAAGCACACAAGATTCCTGTTTATTTTCTCAGCCGAATGTCACGGTTTACTTCCTTTAATACAAGACAACAAATTTGGCCGATAATTTCAATACTTTATTTGATTATTATGGAGAATTTGGTAACAAGAATAGATATGGCAACTCCGTCAGTAAACTTGTTTCATAAACGGATGTGGCGCCTCCCATGTGGACAGTCGATAAACTACATGTAACAAATGCGTATCTCTCGTTCTCTTACAGGCGAATAGAAGGAGATAAATATCGCCAGTCAGTTTGGATCTTTCATCGTACGGTGTAATACGTGAGAATACAGTTTAGTCAGCTACTAGCGGGGACATTCTGTAAATTGTGACGAAAAATGGTCGTTGTGTAGAACGGTATCGCCAGTGTTTTGTGTGTTTTAATTTGTTACAAGTAATTTTTGTGTTGTTTACATCGATGACGATGGCTCATGGTGTGAGTGCCGTTCTGAAGAGACCTTGCAAAGTCGAGGGAAAGACTGGCATCGGTTCCAGGCGGATTTTTCCGCCACATTTCAAGCTCCAAGTGTTGGATTCATATAGAAACGACGTGGATTGCAAGGGGAATCAACGTGCGACCGCTAGAAAATACGGCATTCATCGTAGACAGATACAAAAATGGTTGCAAGTCGAGAATAATTTACGCAACAGCGTGAAAGGTAAAACGCCGTCGCAGGTTGTTAAAGATGTGGTGACCTTGAAGGGTAACGAATACGGTAGACAGCTAGGCGACAATTTCCCACCTCGTCAGCTCGAAGCGCGGGTTCCTCAAATGCTCAGTCCAGTGCCCGAAATTGTCGTACCTTTGGATTTTACCACTCACACTAGGGAACACGCCAGTCCCATAGCCGGCAGCCCAGTTCCGAATTTCGACCCTGCAGCGCCTATGGATTTGTCGGTTAAACGTACAACAGGTGACCACGTCGCTTTTACGCCGATTTTACAACATTCACCGATAGCACAGTTTCCATCCTCTGCGTATTATTCGAATCCCGACGCGTGGGATTTATCTACGAAGACTTCCAAACGCAAAAGCGATGATTGTACCGTTGATTCAACGTCGCCAATCCGAAACCAGTGAAACTATTCAAACCCTATCTAGACGATTTGGAGGAGAGATCCAGCGATGATGACAATAAAGAAAAGTGCGCCGAGATAATTTCGAATTGTTGCGGATATTCGAGCAACTATGAATATTACTCCAACAACAATAATAATAACAATAATAGTAGTTCAGCTTACGATACCTACACTCTTCATGAATTGCAACCTAAATCTTCCTTATCGCAATATCAATTTTATCACCCCGTAACGACAACAACATACATCTACGCCAATCCTGAATGTGAGGTCTATTATCCATACGACGAACCTCTACAACCGTTGAAACAAAGGCAGAGTTACAGTTTGGATTTTAAACTCAGCGCCATAGAATGCTACTATCAAGACGAATTTTGCAGAGGTAACCAGCGAGCGGTCGCTAGTAAATATAACATCCACAGAAGGCAGGTCCAGAAGTGGTTGCAGCAGGAAGATGAATTGAGAGAGAGAAATGTAGTGGTGAAGCAGGAACATGTGAGTTGAAAAGATGCAACCACGTGAATTTGCGTAACGGAGCCGCCAGAGTCTTTATATTGTTGTTATCGATTTATACATTAATATTATTCGTTTAGAGATCTAAAGAAGCAATAATGAGAAACATATCCTGAGTTGAAGATACCCTCACTAGTTATTAAGTAAAAATGGGCCTTAATGTTATTATTCTTGTTTTATAATATAAAAGTTTTCCCTGACGATCGAGATGACATTGAAGCAGAACGGAAATTTGCTTGACATCTCAAAATAGAAAAATCGTACTTCTAGAAACCATTCGAACTTCTATGCGGTTTAAATTTCGTAAAAGAACGGTGCTTCTGAAAAATAATGCCTTCGTATACAACTAAGAATTTGTTGAATTAAATTTATGGATTTTGCTCATTATACATACGTAAAATATGTATTTAAATAAATGTGCCTTGCTACAACGTGCCAAATGGAATACTTAAAATGAGGCAGCTAATTATATTATTATTACTATTGCAATATTATTAAAGAATGTATATACAAATATAATTATTAAGTCTTCCGAGTATGCCATATTTGCATATTTATATTCTCTTTTTATCAGTAATTCTCGGAAATACTATAAAACACATTTTTTGTCAACAAAAAATATTATATACCGAAAATTGTTTGCAATTGTATATTTTGTGATTGTTAAACTATTTTTATATATATATGATATATAATGTAGATATATTACAAAGTGTAAATAATTCTTTTTTTTTCTATATAAGTAGAGTTTAAGATTTGACGAATGAAGTTTTGTAAAGATGATATAAAGAACAATACTAAAGCTACTTCTTTTTATATATAGAATGATATAATATACACTCGATATTTTCTATTGAATTTATATATAAAAGCAACAACTTAATAAAAGATTGAAGTACTTTTTCTAATTATTCTACTTTTTCTTCTAATCCTTTTCTTTATTCGAATAAAATAAGTATAATAGAACAAAGTCGACAACAGATTATAATTCATATTAAAACTCATATCCCCATGAGATAAAATAAAACGAATATACAAATAAAACGTGCTAGATGTCAGATTAAATTACATACATATCTAAATTCTTTCGCAAATACACGTAAATAGAACATTGCATCATTCCACGAAATCCTTTTTCTTATCTCGTTAACGATGACTGTTCAAAATATTCGCCAGATTTTAATATCTTCATTTTCCCTTTTCGTTCAATCAACGCGGAAATTCGAATGTGACAAATTAATAGGCAACATAAACATATACACGGAATAGAGCCCTCTAAAGACGGAATAGTTACGTTCCGACATAAAAAAAAAACCCATGAATAAGAGAAGCAGAATGATATTTATACTCTGTCGCCGAACTGTCTGGCGAGATGACCCGATGTGGAGCCGATAGACAGGTTAGACATGGTGGCGCGATCTCGGCTCTCGTGTTCTCAACCGACATTTTTCAGCTAACGGAATGTGCGCCGCAAGTGATTTTATATGCATATAAACATGCTTATTCGATATCTATTTCCGCGGGATGCTAACGACAATTGCTCTTTTAATTCTATAGGTTTTAGGTAATTAAATATTAAGCCAAATTAAGATCACTGTGGATGATAGACAGATTGACTAAAAAGAAATTATAATTCGAAGTACATAGGCACATACATTACAATGCGTACATCGATCGTTACAAAAATGGGTACTGCGTCATTTAAATGTTGATCAATGATTTTAATAAAAAGATAAATATCTAATACGTGCATATTAACACGTATTCCACGTTTTATAAAAACAAACCGTGCAAATGCACTATGGTAAAGAAAAGCAACAATAAGTACCACTTATTTTACAATGATTTCTGTATTATACGAATCCGCAACTATTAAATTAATTGCAAGCCTAAGCATAGTAAAAACTCGAAAAAATAAAATCCATATTGGGAGTTAATGTAAGTGCTTCCATCTATACACTTTTTTATTAATTAAAATACAAAGTTACCTGTAACATACTGCACTCTAAAATATCGTCAATTTTTACGGCTTTTAAATATTTGAATAAGATGTTTTTTTTATTGTGAAAAAAATACTTTACTAATAAATAACACACTTTCTTTTACGATTCAATACACAAAAATCTTATTAAATCTTTATTCCAAATATTTTAAATTAAACTTAGTATCGAAATTACCATGTAAATTACATAACAGTGTAGCATTACAATAAAAAAAGTAACAAAATAAAATGACGTATGAAATTAACCCACTAATTAAATAAACAATTTCGCAGATGCACACCGTAATAAGTAAAATGTCATTTTACCCGGGAATTGTTGGTAATTTCGAACCATCCCGGGGCAAACTACTTTGAAATATAAAATTACAAGAGATTACCTTGATATGTTATAACTTACATCAATGTTATGTATTTTAAAAGCGAAAATTAACCTACATTTTATTGTAATTTTAGTATACAGGGTGTATCAGATATAGAGGTAAATATAATAATATGTAGCAGCTGTAATCATATACAATCAAAAAGTCTTAATGCACAGGGGGTCCATCTGTAAGCATTAACGAAAAAAAAAATATTTTATAAATGCCGTGGGCTAGAGCCGCACCTGTGCTCAACCTAAATGTTGTCCCGAGTATACCCCCACATACCGCTATCATTCAGCCATTACCGCTGTTAGTTTTGTGTGGATCGCCGCTTGGAGTGCAAGCCACTTCGAACATTTTATTTAAATGCTTCCCGTCTCGTAAAAACGATGCTTTTCAGGACCATCATGATTTCATATAAAGAGAATCGAAACTTGATGCATCGGCAAAAGCGCGGAATGTAGAGATTCATTTTCGCGCGATATCATAGTAAAAAGGCGTGTTTGCAAATTTTCCGTATCTACATTTATTTCTGTGTAATTCGATTCAATTTATTTTGCGTTATATGATTAAATAAATCCAAAAGAAATAACTCAAAATCATGTGGTACCGTTTATGAACAACTAACTCTCGATTCGACGAAGCAAAAGAAAAATATTTACGTTTTTTGTAGCTACTGAAGTCCCATATTCGGTGGAACTCGAGCGTCTTATCAGGATATTAAAAATAATACTTTGTAGACTTACGTAGAATGCTCTTAACAAAAAAAGGAATGTTTATTTTATAAAAAGAAGAAATTTAGAATGCCTCAGTTTTGCTATTTTTGTAAGGGCCTTTATTTATTCAGAATGACAAATGAACTTACGGCATACCATTAAGAATAATACTAAATGAGTGCAATGTATTTATACCACGTTTAGCGGGTGCTTAACATGACGTTTCCTTGCATCAGGCCCGGACTAACAAATTTTTGGCTCTAAATTTTACTTTTTTTTATTCTTTAATGAAGAAATCCGTTTCGGTGGGTTTGTGCTTTATATACGTGTATTTAACATCCAAGCAAAAATTACTTTTTTATTTGATTGCACCAAATACATATTCAGTAATTTAACAAAAAATCTGTTGTAAAGTCACATAAAAATTTGTGTTGGATGCTATATGCGTTAAAACAACATATTTTCTGTTCCGACTAACATTAAATTACGTTTATATTATTTGTTTTTCCTGGTTTTAGCGGAATGTTGTGTTCAATATTAAACAAAAAATGAAATTCCAATGGAAAATTATAGAAGACGTTTCGCCTTGCATACAAAAGCTTTATCATATTGTAAATAACAATTATTTCCCTTCAACTGAAAAATCCATTTTCAAATATCCATAACCATAATTCAATTAAAATTAACTACTAACATTTTCTTACTTTTCATTTTTTTTTATTTATTAACGACATAATTCAAATGATGTTAAAGTTAAAAAGTATATACTTGCAAAAAACACCTTACAATAATTAAACATAAGTATGACAACAGAAATATTCGTATTTTACAACAGCAACCCGTACGTGACCGTCTCGTTTTCTCTACGTTTTCTCCACTGCCCTCTAGTGATCGTTACGTTTCTACCAACCCTTGTTCATTTCAATTTTCGCGCTAACACTCAGCCTCGCTACCGGAGGAATCGTCTTCGATTTCTTGGTCACACAGTTGGCACCATAACTTCATGCGGTCGGATGAATATACTGAGTTGAACTTCTTGTGTTCTTTCAGCACCTTCGATGTCGGTCAATCGGTATCGCTCATTCCCCAGAACGTCAGTCACTTCGTATGGTCCTTTGAATAAAGGCTTAAATTTCTTGGATTTACCACTAGCGACTGGTTCTCTTTTAATCAGCACCAAATCTCCTAGTTGATATTTGTGCGTCTGCTTTCGGTGTGCATCAAATCGTTCCTTCTGTCTGGCTTGCTCCAATTCTATTTTCCGTAGTGCCTCATCATGCAATACTGTTGTATCCAGCGGCTCTTCTTCTGCTAAAGCTAATATCAGTTTATTCTGCAAGGCATTTCGTGGTTGGAACCCAAATAGTAGGCTATGTGGTGACTGTCCAGTAGTTGTGTTTGCCATACTGTTGATAGCGTATTGTATTTGTTTCAATTTGGTATCCCAATCGCATCCGTCTTCTCGAGTATGTGATGTCGTCACTGCAGTCATTAAGGTCCGATTGTATCGCACAATTTGCCCGTTTGCTCGCGGAGTTGCAGTGGCATTCTTCACATGGGAAATATCGTTGTCAATGCAGAATTGCTCAAATTGTTTTGAGGTAAAAGCCGTTCCTCGTTCAGATATTAACCTACTAGGCG
The DNA here is from genome assembly GCA_004143645.1 of Protaetia brevitarsis. Classification (NCBI taxonomy): domain Eukaryota; kingdom Metazoa; phylum Arthropoda; class Insecta; order Coleoptera; family Scarabaeidae; genus Protaetia; species Protaetia brevitarsis. Next base: position 360,160 of record RXPK01000260.1, read on the forward strand.
GACCAAATACTACAAAGACTTCGGTCAACATTTTCGCAACATGCTTCGTCTTCGTATCTTTAACGGCCTACAAATAGATGTACTTCGTAAAATTATCGATATATGCTAGGACGTGCGTATTTCCTTTCAAGCTTCTTGGGACGGGCCCAAGATGGTCTATATTTGCAGTGTAGAAGGGGATCGGTATTATTTCGATGTTGTGCAATTCTCCCTCCAACCTACCAGCTTTCGACTTGTGATATGCGCATTCCACGCATGAGTTCAAATAGTTTCTCACCTTCTTTGCCATTTTCGAGAACCAATAATGTTGCTTGATTTGTTGCATGGTCTTATCATATCCAAAATGACCCATGTCGCCATGACAACCCTTGATTACTTTCCAACGTACACCTTTAGGAACTACCCACTTCAACTTGCCATCGACTTTGCGATAGAGTCTGTTGTTATTCAATTTATAATTCTGATGAACCTGTTTTGTTTTTCCGTATTATTCTCTGGATGCCGTCCCAGGATTTCATGGATTTCCTTCAATTTTGAATCTTGAAGTTGCATGGTCACCAGCCAGTCTGATTCTTCAATCCGGACACTGAGAACGTTTAAGGATGCCATGTCCACGTGTTGTGCATCTTCATACGGATTCCGGCTCAAGGCATCTGCGTGAGCCATTTGGTTTCCGGTTTATAAACGACGTCGAAATCGAATTCTTGTAAACGAAGAACCCATTCTCTGGGAGTTAGATCGCGCTTTTTCATCATACTATTTAAAGAGTTACAATCCGTTACAACCTTGAACTTACGTCCCAGTAGATATATCCTGAACCGTTCTATAGACTCGAGGACTGCAAGAGCCTCCAATTCATAGCTGTGATAACGTTGCTCTATGTCCGACGTTTGTCTATTGAAATGGGCAATTGTTTTCAAAGGCTCGTCAGGTAACTTCTGTAAAAGGATCCCAGAAAGACCCTTTTTGCTCGCGTCCGTGTGAACCTTGAATTCAGCTGTTGCGTCGTAAAGAGCTAATACTGGCCTCTTCACTAACCTTTCCTTTATACTTTGGAAAGCGTTCTCTTGATCGGTTGACCATTCCCATTTTTCATCTTTCCTGGTTAGCAAGTTAAGAGGTTTCACTATCAACTGTTGAACGAATTTTCTGAAGAATCCTATTAATCCCAGAAATTGACGTACTCGATGAACGTTTTCAGGCCTCTTGAAGTTTTTCACACCGTCTATCTTCACTTTGCCTGGGCGAACACCACCTCTATCGATTTCCATACCCAAATACTCCACACTTTCAAAGATAAATCTCAATTTTCGCGGATTCAATGTTAAGCCTTCTGTCTTAAGCACTTGAAAAACACAATTCAGCTTCTCGAGTCCTTCTTGCACTGTTTTACTCGCGATTAAGATATTGTTTATGTAAATTGTGATCACATCTGGTCCTAAGTCTGTGAATATAGTTCTCATCAACCGGTTAAATACACTTGGAGCATTTACAAGTCCAAACAGCATGCGCACAAACTCGAAAACTCCTTCATCTGTTACGAATGCGGTAAGGTGACGGCTTTCTTCGGCAGCCGGTACCTGATAATATCCACTCGCGAAATCTAGTGTTGTAAAGTACTTCATTTGACAAGTGATCTAATTGTTTGTTAATACACATGGGTGGTACGTATTCCTTCCTTGTTACCGAATTAAGGTTTCTGTAGTCCACGCACATGCGCTCTCCTCCCGAACTTTTAACGGCGAGAACGACCGGACTGGCGTACGAAGATTTTGACCCGCGCACTATTCCTGCTTCTATCAGTTCGTTAACCGTATTTTTCACGATGTCGCGTTGGGCGGAGGGTAGACGGTAAGGCCTACAACTCACAGGTTCTGCCGATGTCAGTTCAATTTTCATCTCCAGTTTATCGGTTTTTCCAATATCTGCGAAGCTCTTGGCACAACATTGAACATTGTCGTTGATAAGTTTGGATAGTTTCTTCTTATCACCTTCATTCAGATCTTGGTTTATTATGTAGACTTCGTCTATTGATTCTAATCTGTTGCCTTCTTCTTTAACATCGAAGGGTCCATTGTCCTCCATCTTCTTTGGATCTTCATTCCTTTCGTCAATTTCCATTATTTCATTTGTAATATCTGCCATCTCATTATTATTCGTCCCAACTTCCTTCCGCCCCTCTTCTTTTGCTTCTTCCCTATTCTCCCAAGTACCTTGAGTTCGCTCAATCCTCAACCATTGATCTTTTTTGGTGATTTTGATACCGGCTTGGTCAAGAGCACTTCTTCCAACAATAGTCGCATCCTCTTGACATTTGTCGCTCACAATGTAAATTTTCGCGTCAATGTTAGCTTCATCTATCTTTAAAACACCTTCAAATTTTCCAATTGTTTCGTATGTTCCTTCTCCAAACCCTCTCAGCAAAATTTTACTCGGTTCATATTTGCATTCAAGTTCATGAGCATTAGTTGTTCTTAAAGTAACTACCTCGCTGCCCAGATCAATAAAAGCCATAATATTTCTACCATCTATGCTGATTAATTTACGATATGAGTCGTTTGGTGGTTGTGCTCGGGCAATTACATTTACGGTTCTTGATGTTCCATATGGACAATCCTTGGCGATGTGACCAACTTTCTCGCATTTAAAACAACGCATCTTCCTTTGGGGCTTGGGGCATTTTTTTGAAATGTGTTTTAATTCGTTACAGTTAAAGCATTTTTGGTTTGTTTCTTTTTCTGGTGTTTTACTCGTAGACGGGTTCGACAGTGTCGTCTTCCTTGAAGATTTCGTACTGCATCTTCGTAATTTTTAATTTTCGGTCACAAATCACGCTTATCATATGGACTACTGATGGGTAAAAACTTTGCTAAATCACTGTCAGATATTCCTCTTATAATGTACTTTAATGGTGAATCATCGCTCAACTTACTTTAACCGCAATGCCCTTCATATGGTAGATGTAGTGTTCATATGATTCATGGGCCTGTTTTCTACGTCTACTTAATTCAAAATGTATATCGGCGTTGTCGGTGGCAACAGGAAAATCTAGTAGCAGTTGTTGTTTGAACGACTCCCAATCAGAAATTTTGTACTGCACTCCCTCAAACCACATTTTAGCAGCGCCATTTAATTTAGTCATGGCATTCAGCAGTAACGTTCTATCATCCCACTTAAAAATTGTAACGAACCGTTTATAGAAAAATCAACTTAGTAGTCAATTTCAGTTTAGAATTTATATTAAATAAATTTTAATTTCCGTTAATTGATTTTTCTATATGTTTCGGTTACATTACTACCGCTTTTAATTTAATCTTTTACTTAATTCATTGTTACCGACGCGCGTATTCATGTTACCGAGTTCAATTCCTCGCGCCCGCCCCCCTCCCTCCTCTCCCCGCGCCGCACATTCAATATACGCACGCTTGGTTCCCCACCAACGCCGCTCGCGTGGGGATCTCGGAAGAGTATATAAGAGCGCCCGCTTGACGCGATCGAGGCAGATCCCGGCCCCCAAGCTACTACATCGTAGTCGTCTTCTAGGTGACACGACGGTAGCTTCCCGTGGCTAGAGACTGTAGTCTTCTTCTGGGTGACACAGCTTAGCTTCCGCTATCCGCAGGCTGTTAAATCGTAGTCGTCTGCTAGGTGACACGACGATAGCCTCCCGTCTCTCTGCGCGTGGCTAGAGACTGTAGTCGTCTTCTGGATGACACAGCCTAGCTTCCGCTATCCGCAGGCTGTTAGTCGTAGTCGTCCGCTGGGTGGCACGACGATAGCCTCTCGTCTCTCTCCGTGTGGCTAGAGACTGTAGTCGTCTTCTGGGTGACACAGCCTAGCTTCCGTCGACGGTGGGTCACAGATCGTAGTGTCACTTGGGTGACACGACGTGGCTTTCCGTGTCCGCTTGATGAGAGATTGTAGCCGACTTAGGGGTGGCACAACCTGACTTTTCGTTCTCCGCCCGGTTACGCGTCGTAGTCGTCCCGAGGGGTGACACGAGGTAACCCACCCCCGACCGTTGTCACAGGTACCCCGGCGTACATGCCCGTCTCGGTAGCGCAAGGTAATTTATTTTACATGTTACTTCTTTTTTGATACACCCTGTATATTGTGTATTTTGAATTTTGATATAGACTTGCCGCCCCCCTCATATACATGTATATATATATATATATATATTTTTCATCGTTAAATCTGTTGTTGCTTGTCATTGTTAATTTTCGCATGAAAGGCCTTGTATATTTGCCGCTGTTTATATTCAATAATTTTCACCAGTAATTGAGGCAATCGCTTCGTCATAAATCACCGATTGTATAGATGATATTGAGGAATTATTGTTTATGTTGATGTTAAATATAAACTTGTAAATACTCACCTGTTTTCGTATTTACATCGCTTTTTTTTTTTCTTTGTCATTGTTGTTGAAGGAATAAAACACAAAAACCACTTGTTTGTTTCACTGATTTACTTCACATTGTCGCGTACAAATATATTAAAATCCTGGAATTACACTCACGAACTGAAGCTACTTCAATTAGGGTAGATTTTAAATCATTTATTGTACGACTTTGAGGTACGCGACAGTAAACAATTTTAGCGCGAATACAGCTGTCAACTACCGGCACTCGCACGAACCTTGCTGCATCTCTACTAAGGACCGCCGCTCGTGTAAGCACCGTTAAGCAGGGAGGCATAGGTGAGTTGACTATTGAACACATTCTGATAAGAAGTACACTTCGCGTCAAATTTCAAAAAACAAGAACAACCCCGTTGCATTTTAAAATACCCGAAAACCAACACCAACCCAGAACAATGTCGTTACAATTGGCGCTCGAGCAGCAGGGATAGATTTAAATCAGTTTTCGCCGTCAAGTCAAGAGTTTTATTCCTAACTTTGATACAGAAAACCATTTACATCGTTGTGGTCCCCGAGAAGTTATATTATTTGTTACCACAGCGTACCGACCGAAATTACCGTTCACGACAAAATCAAGTAAATTTCTAGAGCAACATGGCTGAGGCTGAGGAAACAGTACCGCCACCGGAAGCAGTACCGCAAACAACATCATGTGTGTACAAACTGCCGAAGCCTAACCTCGAAGCGATTTTGAAAGGACTAGGATTAGAAACTGCAGGAACATTAGACGAGTTACGACGTCGATTTGTAACTTACCTGAGAAGCCGTGGTGACTTAATGCCGCCAGCGGGCAATCAAGCCGCCGGTGAACCACCCGCAGAAGGTAATGTGCCTGTATCCGCGGCACAGATATGCGACAGGGTATAGAAAATGGGGTACGCAATTCAATGGTGACGGTGACGCTATTTCTTTCTTCTCTTACGAAATGTCCGACAGGAAATGCTTATCGCGTTGCCGGAACTTTTCCGCGGTAAATCATTATTATGGTATAGAAATGGCCGTGAGTTGTGGGCGACATGGAAGGATTTTCTTGACGATTTCAAATTGCAGTATTTACCGCCCCGTTACGACTATATGATTGAAGAGAAAGTGCGCGCCAGACATCAAAGACCGCGAGAATTATTCAAAGATTTCGCGACCGCAATTTTAACCCTGATACGCAGGGGAAAGAGAATGTCGAAGAGAGAGAAACTAGAACGGGTGTTGTACATGGACCCCGAATACAAGTTGTATATCCGACGAAACAGTGTTCTTACACTGCAAGAATTATACAAGCAAGCCGCTAAATACGAATCTATCCCAGCAAACCCGCAACAGAAAACTGGATCAAAGGTTCGCGGCGAAGTCGTCAACGTCTGATTCAGATAGACATGATGTCGCGATGCCGATGGAAAAACCTACGTCGCCAAGACCCGTCCGAAGAGATATCAAAGGTAATACCTCTCAAGAAAAATTGTCGCATCCGGAGCGACGATGTTGGCGATGTGATGAAGAGGGTCACAGCCGCATAGGATGCCGATACAAACCGGTTTTATTTTGCTCAAGATGTAGTAGGTTGAATACCCGCAGTAAAGATTGCAATTGTTCAGGCAATGCTGTGAGAAATTCTACACATCTACATTGCGTCCGAGAAAGAGAACGGTCTTCCGAATTCATTCCGAAATCCGATCGACGAGAAAACCGAATTTGGACAGGCGTAAAGGTTCTAGGTGAAGAAATAAAAGCTCTTGTAGACACTGGAGCAACAACATCATTTATTTCTCAAGAGATCGCAAACCGTTTTCTGAAGGAAGTTGTTCAAAGCGAAAATGTTCGTCCAAGAAGGATCCAGTTGGCGAACAACAACGTGGTGAAGGTCCAGGCAAGGCTAGACATTCCAATTCACGTTGAATCCGTTTGTATAACCGCACCATTCTTCGTTTTACCCCGTACCGTGTGTTCAATGATTTTGGGAGTCAACGTCCTTCAGATGCTCAATGCCCACATTGATGTGTCTACAAAGAAACTTAGCGTAAGCACAAGTAGCAGAAATGAGGAACAATCTTACCTGATGTGCGCTAAGTCCGAAGTGATCAATGATTGGTATCTGCGGAAATTGAAGGCTGTCCAGAAGAAATCAGTGGAAAATCCCGATTTTGCTGATTGGAAGGGCGCTCTTTTCCGCAATATTCCTGGAAATTTCAAGCCAGACGATGAAGGGACTTGGAAGGTGTGTTCCATTCCAAGAATGTAACCGCGTGCTCAAAAATATTCACGAGATACCCAGTAAAGGTCATTCAAGGGTAGCTGACAGTATCACACGAGCCGCCAAACTATTCTACTGGCCAGGAATGTTCCATGACGTTCGCGAATACGTCAAACGTTGTAAATCTTGCAATCCAAGAAAGTATTCGTCGAACAAGACTCAGTCCACGTCTACCGGTCCGCCAGAAGTCTTCCGAAAGCAGGGCACTGGCAATTTTAAGCCAATGGGAAGCAAATTAACCGATTCCGCCGTGTCAGCCCGAACCAAATCGGTGAAAAGCTTCCACCGTCGAAGAAAACCGGACAATTTGCCGTTCCTAGAGTATTGTTCCGCGTCAGAGCAAATAGTTCGTTCCAGAAGGTGTGTTGTGTCCGCAGTCGTCGAAAACGTTTCCGAAGAGTCAGCTCCAAGGCTTGAGGGGCCATGTAAGGTAACTAAGCGTCGAGTTATGTTACAGAACTCAGTCGGAAAGCGTTCAGAGAAGGTCCACGTCAAAGATGTGCCACTGTCGTCCATTCCAAGTGGAAATCCCGGCCATGAGGAAGTCGTTGCTGCATCTACCGTCAACACTGGTATCCGTCCGCCGGTTTCCGTGAGCCAACGACAATCCGCCTCCAAATCAGGGATTTCCAAAGGGTTGGAACCGCCCAGGGTGAAGCATCACAGGCGTCGCGGTAAACCTTCATGGAAGAGCCATCGCAATCGCACCACCGTTGTCCTCATTCGGGACAAGCACGTCCGCACACCCTTGACTGCGCAGAGAGTTATATCAATCAGTGACTCCCCCCTCGATGTTCTAAACGTCGGTTTGTCGCCACGGTTCAGACAGTCAAGTTCAGTACTACACAAATAGTCAAATAGAGACTTACCTCTTGAATTATTGTCTCTGCTGCACCATGTCACATGATGCGCATTGGTATCAGCTTCAACAATTAGCTCCAGGTTATTCTTGCTGATGAACGCCACTAGGGTCTCCATATTAGATCCTGGTATTCCTTCTGGTGAGTCGATGGGTAGGTACAGAGATGCAACGATCGTCTCTAGTACCTCTCCATCTATCGTCACTTTAAGTCTGGCTGCCGTCATTTCCCGGTACACAGTTCCATAATTGGCATCACGTCCAGATCAAATCTGAAACAGTTCTGATTTTAGTGTTAGGTGCGCCCACTATCAGGTCCCTTCCCCTAATCTGTAATCCTCCCACTTTACCTTTAGTAATTCAAGGTTCCTGGATTAGTAGGATGTCAACCAGTGTTGGGCAAGATAGGAGAAGTGAATAAATTTCTGCAGCGACTAGACACATTCGTGTTTATTTGCGCCTTGAGTGGGGAGCAGTGTTAATTAGTGATTTACTGAGAGCCGACTAAACACGAGTACGTGTTTAGATAATCGCTGTAGAAAATTATTCACTTCCCCTAACTCGCCCAACACTGATGTCAACGTCTTCAGTCAGCACCCTTTGACAGAGTGCCGCCGTGGCTGTCTTCTTCTGCTGAAGATTGATTTGCAAAATCTTCAGCGCCATTTTAATTCCCAGATGTCGACGTCTGAGGTTCCTCTGAGGTTCCCTCTTCCCGCGTATTGGGTTTATTTTTCTCTAGGGTCACAAAACTGGCCCTCTGATCACGGCAATACGGTCTCCAACCAGCCCGCACCAACGTTTCCTCAGAATCTTTGTCAATCCGAAGACTCACGTGCAGTCCCTTGTCGGAAGACTTGGATCCGAGGGTTGCCCAACGGTCGACCCTGAGCCCCGGAGTCTGTCTCTCGAGCCGCTGTCAGATCCTCCTTCGTAGTCTCTGGTAGGAATGCCAGCACTCGCTGTTGCTTTGGAAGCTCATCACTTCTGATCAGCTTCCAATTTGTTTCTTGTGCGAGATAGTCTCTCGTTGTGTCAAACGAGTCCTCCTCCGCACAGATTACCCCATACTAGTCGACCATAAGGCCGGAGGATTCAAACCTCGGCGCCCTGTCCGCCCTATCTATGATGCCCATCAGGGCCTCTCTGATGACTCCCACGGATTCCCCAGTCACCACGCTGGCCGGGTAATCCTTTGGGATAATGGCTGCTTTGATCTCCTTGAGGGCAGCCTTGTAATCCACTACCCCGGGCGCAAGTTTCGTCCGTTTGGTCGCCTTTTTCTCAGGAGTGCCTCTGGTCGACACGATTCGCTTAACGGCCCCTGTCGATTCAGGCGCACTCTTTGGTTTTGCCTGTGGAAGGGGAGCCTTATATTGCTGGTGTCAATACCCTGCTCCCTCATTTTCCTCAGTTTCTTCAGTTGCGCCCCCGAGAGAACTCTTCTCTCCTTGGGTGCCTGGTCCTTCTTCTCAGTAGTCTCACTGTCCCACCGCTGTGCCAGTTCTATTGTAGCTTTAGTTTCTGGAGTCTCTTCAGTCCCCATTCATTGTGGATTCTCTTCAGACTCCAGGTTTTGCTCTAGGTTCCATAATGAGTCCCAGGTCGGAAGAAGTATTTCGTCGATGTCTACAGAGCTCCCATTATAGACACAAGGCGTGTATACAAGGGGGTGCCGCCTGTTGCCTCCGGGTGGGTACCAATAATAACTGATCATCTATTCAGCCACGCATCCCTTCGGCTTGGCCCTCTCCACCTTAGGATTGAGGTTGTCTCCTTTTGGTCCGGACGGTGAAGCCAAAACCCCCGACTCCGTCCGCCTGTGAGACGTGTCCATAAACAGCAGAAGGAGCATGGTTAAACAGCAACCATTCACTCAGTGGAACAGAAGCTGGCATCGAAAAACTCCGGTGCAAGCCCTAAGCAACGACACTACAGCTGTATCTACCTAAATATAAATACTAACGTATTTCCTTCAGAATTGCATATATTAGTTTTTAAACTGCACGTACCTGGGTCACCTGTTCACATTCCCCCACCCAACTAACGCAAAATTATTCAATTGTTTTTGTGATTTCATATCGACGAAAACATAACCCAACACAGAGCACCTGAGTTATTTAAGCGAAGATCGTCGAGTAAAACATAATGGATATTCTGAGCATAAGCGGACGTATTTCTTACAAAGGACGGGAAACACAATTTTTATTTTCTTTGTTTGTTTATCTAAGCAAATGGCTTGTTTTTTTTATTTAAAACGCTGTTATGGTGTATTTTTTCAGGAATAACTCCCTTATTATATTTATTATTTCATTTTCCTCATTTTTACCCTAAGAAAGATATGAACGGTAGTTCATTTTGATTTGAAATGCTATAGTTATTAATTTTCGATGTCATCCTAGAATAATACTACACTCTATTACTATAATGAATAAATATTACATATTCTTGAACCCAATTTTTATTACGGAGATGTGTCTAAACCGAAGTCCGTATGCCCTCTACATATGTTTCTACTTTCAATAGTCGATCTTCCGTGGCCGTTTGACTCACCGTTTGTTTGACTACCGGGATAGTGGGATGAACAGCAGCAAATGAACAGCCGGTAGGGGTAGAACACCTAGCATTCTAAAAAGCGAGCGACGCGAGGCTCTTGTCTGTTGTTTTAATATACAGGTGTATCAGATATAGAGGTAAATATAATAATATGCAGCAGCTGCAATCATATATAATCAAAAAATCTTAATGCACAGGGGGTGTATCTGTAAGCATTAACGAGAAAAAAAATATGTTATAAATGCCGTGGGCTAGAGCCGCACCTGTGCCCAACCTAAATGCTGTCTCGAGTATACCCCCACATACCACTATCATTCAGACATTACCGCTGTTAGTTTTGTGTGGATCGCCGCTTGGAGTGCAAGCCACTTCGAATATTTTATTTAAATTCTTCTCGTCTCGAAAAAACCATCCTTTTCAGGATCATCATGATTTCATATAAAGAAAATCGAAGCTTGATGCATCGGCAAACCATCGGATGTATAGATTCATTTTCGCGCGATATCATAGTAAAAAGGCGTGTTTGCAAATTTTTCTGTATCTACATTTATTTCTGTGTAATTGGATTCAATTAATTTTGCGTTATAGATTAATAAATCAAAAGAAATAATCAGATTCATGTGGTACCGTTTATTAACAACTAACTCTCGATTCGACAAAGCAAAAGAAAAATATTACGTTTTTTTGTAACTACTGAAGTGCGCATATCCGGTGAAACTCGAACGCTTATCAGGATATTAAAAATAATACTTTGTAGACTACGTAGAATGCTCTTAACAAAAAAGGAATATTTATTTTATAAAAAAAGAAATTTAAAATGCCTCAGTTTTGATAATGAGGAATTAACCGAATGACCTTAAATGACTTACGAGCATACCATTAAGAATAATACTAAATGAGTGCAATGTATTTATACATAATACCACGTTTAAGCGGCGTGCTTAACATTGACGTTTTCCTTGCATCAGGCTCGAACTAAAGGAATTTTTGGCTCTAAATTTTACTTTTTTTCATTCTTTAATGATGAAATCCGGTTTCGGTGGGTTTGTGTTTTATATGTCGTGTAGTTAACAACCAAACAAAATTTACTTTTTTATTTGATACACCCTGTATGTAGGTACATCTCGCAATTCACTTTTGTACTCTAAAAACTCTAACAAAATTGGAACAGGCGCTGATCTGTACTAAAATATAGTGTATTTCAATCATGGATACTCATGACCATAATAATAGAATAATTAGACATCGGTAGTTACACTAGTTACTGATTTACCCAAGCTAATGATTACATAATAAAATGCACTATCACACAGAAAAACAATTACTTGAAATGAGTGATTATCACTCTGGTCACGAAAACGACACGTTCATATATACTTCGACGAAGAATAGTAAATTCTTGAATATTTAAATAAATATATAATTGATTTAAACACTCACATACTCACGTGGTGCTAGCATGTCCACTGTTAGATCAGATGGTCTAAAATCACAATAAGAATCAATTAGTGTAGGTTTGCACATGTGCAATTCCCACCATTATCGACTAACTAAATTTAAATATTTAAATTACTTCGACGAAGTAAATTACTATTTGGTTTCAGTAATATTTCAAGAAAATAAAATATTTTACAGGAAGAGCTGTAATTACTTAAACCTATAATATTTTCCTCAGTGAAGTAAATATTTACTTGTACAAAGTGAATAGTCAAGGAAATATTTTTATTTCAATTAAAAAATCGTTTTTCTGTGTGTACTATTAAGTTTTTTAATTAAATCCTGAATATTAAAATCCCAGGTCAGTTGCAATCCATATCCAAACCCAAAAAATAAATTTATTTACTGGCATTAGACATCGATTTGTTATTAAGATCGAAATAAATGATGTTTCATTCGCACTATTGAAAAATAAAGCTGTAGATTTGCCTGTACTCAACCCCAAAGTTTTATTACGACACCAAGTGCTTAAAGACACGCCATTAGATCCCGTTATTAAGCAAGACGTATCACCCATGAGCAACACAGGAACGCAGAACAGAAGGGCATGTCAGCGACATATATCAAAAAAAGAGTCCGGGCCCCAGAATGGGCGCTTGAGAAACACCTCTACTAATCAACCTCAACGATGAGCAAAACTTTCTGTAAATATCATTTTCAACCTCTTTTATATTACGAACTGCTCTCTATTAGACAGATACGACGTAATATATTCAAGACCCATTTGCTAAAGATCTACTGAGTGAAGATAGGAAGTCTGTCAAAATGATAGTAGGTCTGGTGACTGATCACTGTAGACTAAATAGGCATATCTACAACACAGGCTTGGTAGATAATGCTACTTGCAGATTCTGCCAAGACGAGAAAGAAACGTCAGTTCATGTGCTGTGCCAATGTGACGGCCTGGCGAGGACAAGGTTTCTAGTAATGGATGTGAAGGACGCCACAAATAACAGCTGCACAAAGAAGCCGCTGCCAACGATGATATGCTTAATTAAGCAGGGAAACTTAATAGAGACGTCTTTTAGAAAAAAAGAGATTATAATAGATCGGAAAAAGTCGCGGTGAAACAGGTCCGTAGACTATCCTAACCCTAATCTAATCTGCCATTCCATTCCCTTCTATGGAGTTCTGTGGAACACATCTTTCCAATTACAAATGGTAGAGAAATTTAGCCATAATACATACACATAATAACATGTTGCAGTTACAGAAACAAGTTTTTAAAGCCAAAGCAATATACAATCCGAAATATAAATCAACTATCAAATTTAAGAACTGCAAAGTAACCTATATTAAACAAAATTATAAACAGCTTTTTCGTAATAAATCATTGCAGTCAACGGAGAATTGTAGACTGTTCGATATCTGCACATACAGAAATGGATGGTGGCACGTTACATATATCATACCGTTAAAATAATACCTATTTAGCTACAGTAATTTTCATGTATTTTTTTTAATGATTTGAAGTCTCAAATGCCAATGGAGACTAAAGCTTTTTCGTAATATGTGCTGAGGGTCAAGATCAAGATATAGGGGAATATGAACAAACTTTTTAAATAAAAAGATAAAAGGGTTTAGATACAGCAGTTATTTTCTCCCTTTTATATTGTGGTCGCTTTTGAAAACTTTCTAAGCATTAAAATTTAAAATTTCTCCAATTATTATAATACAACATTGTAAACAATCTCATATATCAATAAAATAATTGTGCGTTTAAGTATGGCTGTTTGGATTAGCAGCCAATTAAGAGTTTGTGTTTCAAACATTGCTTCCTTCTAAAACAGTATGAATGTATTAGAAATGCTTTAAATGCTTTAATAGTTACATTTATTAAGCATTTTCTAAATAGTTTCACCAAACTTACGACCATTTGTATGAAATCCATTTAAAATTTAAATGCTTAAAGATTTTACAACACTATCTGTTGATGAAGTTACAAATTTTAAAAATGTGCTACTCTCCCTTAGAGTGCGCCTAAACGAAATCGTCATGTTCAAATAAATTTAAAAAAAATGTCAATTTTAGAATTGTTGACATAAGAAGCGATATAGTAGCGGATGATTATTATCGAAAAATAGTTATTGGTAGGTATATCCATGGTCAACTGTATATCTACTCTGTGTAATGAATAATGATAACGAGTATAATTCTTAATGATATTCAGATATGTTACAGACCAGTTAATATTTTAAAAATAAGGATATGACGAAATTTTAGATCATTTTATGTTACCTATGTTACCTATGTTACCACCCAAAACTGCAATTATCCAAACATTTATTTTTGTGACATGTTTCCTGCAAGTATTTTCTGTAATGTTGGTAGCATACCTAGAAGTGATGCTACTATTGACACCTCAAATAATCAATAATAAGAATAACCTGGAATAACCCTACAATAATTATTTGTTATGACACAGGTGCGAATGCAATACTTAAAATGGCAAATGATAGAGAGGTTTTGAGAGAAATATGGGAAGGCAAATTGCCAATTTGTTTTACTCTGAATTCAGATGAAGTAACAGAAATTCAACAACCGGATCCTTTTTATCTTATGGTACCTAGATTGAGTTATTTTCCATTGGTTACTGAAAAAGTGAGTACTCAAAGAATCAGTGGTTAATATACTTTGCAATTAAATAGCATGTATGTTTATGTATTCTGCAAAAGGTATAATTTTGTTTTTATTTCTTAGGTGAAAAAGTATTTCCTGAAATTCTTAGGCAATGAAAAAGCAGATCAGGAGATGTGGTTAGAGTACGATGGTCAACCATTAAAATGGCACTTCCCTATTGGCGTCTTATTTGATTTATTAATGGTTCCACAGGCAGATTTACCATGGAACATAATAGTGCACTTTGAAAAGTTTCCCACACAACAAGTATTCCGATTTAATAACAAGTAGTAATGATATTTCAAATCAATCATTCTATAACATACCTGTCTTTAGAGAAGCTATAGAATCATTTTACATGTCCTGTTTAAAAGAGGCAGACTTTTTAAAACATCGGGGGTTAGTCATTAATGGTATGCAAAAGAAAGATCATAATCAATTATGGTTGGGTTTGCAAAATGGTAATAATTAAATCACAATATATTGCTACATCTTATAATGTATGTTGTTTGCTCTTAGATAAGTTTGATCAATTTTGGGCAGTAAATAGAAAACTTATGGAGGCGCCTAGTGATTCTGATCATTTTAGATACATACCATTTAGGTGTTATTTAGAAGATGGGTACAGACAAAAGTTGATAAAACCAGTAACAGAAGAGGGACAGAAGAGGACATTATCAGATCTCTTACAAGAAATATTTCCAAATAAATCTGATGGTATATTACTGATATGAATATCTCTTGTAAAGAAATAATTTTGTATAATTGTTTATGATATCTTTATAAGATCTACTTACTGCAATTTTATTTGTTTTAGTAAATGTGAAAACTCATGGGATTGTACCAGCGTTAAATACTCCACTACAATGGATGTCAGAGCATTTAAGTTATCCAGACAATTTTTTACATTTGTGTGTAGTATAAATAGTAATAGTATATATTTTGCGATATAGGATGTAATGCCTTAAGTTGTTTTATAAGTAATTGAATGGTAGTTCCAAAATGTATATTTAGTACAGATTTAAATATTTACTGCTTTTTTGACTCATTTATTTTTATACCAGATTTTATATTTATGAATTTTATTTTCATGTATAAATAAGAAATAAAATGTGCTTGTGAAATTAATGTATTTTTCTTAATTGCGAATGCGGAGATTCAAGAGGAACGTTTTGACATTTTATAAATTAAAATGGAAAATTACGTGAGTTGTTATAAAAATAAGTTGCAGATTATGCAATAGGTAAACTACTTTTGCCTGTTGAGATTGTCATAGGGAGACTCCGTTTTTTATAAATAAGTTTTCTCTACGAAATCTTGAGTTAACATACAACATATAAAAGGTGGAAAAATGGTAATAAAATATAATAAATATTGAATGAGAACACATTTGACGGGAATACCCCGAAAAATAACTTCCTCCTTGGGAAAAAATTATTTGTTCAAAATTGCTGTTCCCCGGATTAAATAGAAAAAAGAAAGTTTGAAAACAAAAACATGTTTTTCTTTTTTCAAATTGCCATTTTTAATAAATAGATCTGTTGAGTTTATACAAACAAGGTTTTATTAAATTTTATTCAAGTTAGTTAATTTGTGTGCAGCATTACTATGAGAAATTTTTATTATTCACGAGAACTTTTGAAAAATTGCAGGTGCTTTCATACATCGGTACTTCTCCAAAGCGGAACTACAAGGATACATGAAGGATACTATTTTATCTTTTACTTCTAACGAACGAACTGATTAGCCTAGATTCCTACTTTACCTGCAAGATGCTCTGTCAAAATTAAATTTCATGATGCCGCCACCTTTGTTAACCTGCTGGTGTTCATTTATATTTTGTTTAACTTATATACATTTTATTTAAATACAGGTGCAATATAATAAAAATGTCGTTTTCATTTGGACAGTCTACTTTTGGTGCAAAACGTAAGTAATACAGTATTAATTTATATTCAAAACATACGGCTTTATAAAGGTTTTTTTCTGCAATAACTCTAGGTGTGTATGTTTTATCAAATCAAGTATTTTATTACAATGGCTTATATAAGAAAGTACAGAGGTTAACAACAATATATAACGTAAATAAATAGATTAAATTAAATTATGAAGTATATTACTAATATTAATTAACATTATAATACCATTTAATCTACAATTTAACATGCCGATTGTTGATGAGTGATTACAGTTTCGTTTAGATCTCTAACACCGGTAGTGGCAATTTCCTGCGAAGCTCTGTTACTGTATTTACTATTAATATGTGCAGAGTTTCTCTTTTTGTAGGATATGTAAAATGCAGCAAGAGCTATTGCGATTAGGATTAGTATGCCTATTAATATACCCATGATTATATAAGAAGTATTGTGGGAGTCTGTGTACATGTCGTGTTCTGTTAAAATAGCTGTAGTAGTTTCCAAAGTACTTTCGTACTTGTCAGTGATAGTACTGGTCATCATTGCTTCAGTTGAATTTTGTATGGTTTCCGTGACTGTACCTTCAAGTGTTGTATTTAGAATCGAAGTTGTATTATTTGCTATAGAGGTAGCATTAGATAGTACCCCCTCATCTATTGCTGTACTGTTTGTTGCATCGCCAACATTTTGAACATTTGTTGCATTATTGGTTGCGCTTGTTATAACTTCTGTTACGGGCCCTATAACGTCATCAATGATTGCTTGAGTTGTTGATTTCACCGTCGTAGGATACTTGAAAGGTATGCCATATCCCTGAAAACCAATGATTTGGTTTAGTCTTAAATCTGATGTTATTTGTGCTAGAAAAAGCAGGCTGATCTTTAATTGTTATACATAGATATGTAGAATTAATTATGAAATGCAATGCCATTAGTATCGAAAATTGATAATATATTTGACTATTTGGCTCATTATAAATTAATGTTTATATAATTAATAATTGTAAATGCATTTTTAAATTCTTTTTACCTGATTGTAGTTATATCCTGCAGTTCCTTTAACACCGGCCATTGTAATTCCAATTTGAAAATGGTCCACTTGCACTTCAAAAACAACAGAGCACTTTTGCTTCACTCAAACGCGCCTTCTAGCGATTTTCAATAATTTCTGAAGGAAACTTCCGGAATAAACTTTATATAAACTATGGAAATTTCAAGTGACTATTACTAAAAAAAAGGCTGGAAACCGCGATATAAAAATGCTTTCGTCGGCTACTAAGAAAATTGATAAATAGCGCGTGGGGAAAGGTACTCTTCGTACGTATTGTCGTTTTAAAGCGATGCGTTGAGCGAGAAGGGAATATATTGGAATCAGTTTTCAAAGTATGATTTCTTCTTGCGGTTTTTATTGTCATCATTTTTATAGATAGGCAGGAAGGAACTAACGAATATTTTGCGGTATAGATTCTAAATTTCCTGAACTTATTTTAAATTCTTAAATGTTTAATGTTGAAGTTTATAGGTTTAGTAATTGTTACAAAGATTTTTATTTAGTTTTATTATTAATTTAATTTTCCTTTTGGTTTTGTCAATGTTTGGATGTAAAGATGTTTTTAGTTTTCTGGCAACTCTTTTTTTTTGTGGAATATTATCGACTTTATTTTCACAGCTAAATTTGATAATATGATAAGTGAAATTTAAAGGTACATGACAATAACTCGTCCGAAAAAAAAATGTAAATAAGTTTTATTATTTGCTCTTCAACTTTTTTTATTAGCCATACTATATATTTGTTATGAATAAATTATTCATGTTGATACGTTTGTGTAATTCTTTTACGTTCATTCTTACACTCATCACGAACCAAGAATTTCCTAACCATCATCGAAGATGACGCACACGGAAGGAAATCATATAACAAATTTCCTTGAATGAATATCTGCTACTTGTATTGAGTAAAAACTGAATTATTTCATTTTGGGTTCATGTGATGTTATTTTGACTAAGCGTTGGTATTTTTTACTTATCATTTCATGAGGCAATGGCATTACAAATTTTATGCATGAAGATTTGTTAATAAACGTAGGTATCAGGAAAATTGCGTAGGTATAAAATTTGTGTCATAATAACTGAGTAATACAATGCAGATATTTAACCCTTGTATGTTACTATTCTGCATTTTTCACATTATTCGTTACCCGGAGTACACGTGTATCACAAAATGCTGTTATTGCGTCCCTGAAGAGTCTAAAGTTGTATATCTGGCGGCGACTATTATTCATTATCTATTCACTGATGTGAAAATCGAAAATTAAGGGGCCTTTAAGAAAGTAAAGGGTCCCATACACCTCGTTTTTTTTCATCGGATTTGGCCGACCGGTCGTTTGTCGGTCAAAACGGACAAATGATTTTGTTCGTTGTGTTTGATCGTTCGGTCGAAACCAACGAATGACCGCCCTGTGGGGGTTCTACGTGTTTAGCCGTCGTGTTTTTCAATAGTGGCGGGTGTACGTTAATATCATTTAATATTCATTATTTTATTTTCTTATTTTATTTATCAATAGTTATTTCCTTATATTATTCTTAATAATTGTTATATTTGAAGTTTTATATATATGCCTTTTACTTAATTCATCTTTTAGGTGCCAAACCAAATAATTTTTAATAAATTTTATACCGCGTTTTTATATCATTTAGACATTTATTACAGAAAATCAAATAAGACTTGCAAAAACTATAATTTGTTTAAGTAATTTCATTCAAGTTAGTAATAAAGATAAAATAAAGTGAAAGAAAAATGTTCCGTTAACAATCGTAGGTAAAAGATTAGTTCAGTTTAATTCGTATTAAGCCTACAATATTCGACACTTTTTACAACAATATCTATATAATATATAATATATATATCTATATAATATTTCTATTATCTTTATTTTTGTTTTTTTATTTTATTATTTTTTTTTTTGTTCAAAGCGTATCAATCCAATAACAAAACATTTTTTCTACCCCAACATATTTGTAATTAGTTTGATCTTATTTGTTGCATTTCAATTTTTTGCTTTTCTTTTTTTAATACTTAGTAGGCTGCTGCCATTGATAATAAAGAAACACGTTCAATCACCTTGTATAATGTACAAACAGTTAAAACTGATCAATTACGGCACGAAGTGTATGGTGCATCGGTCATCGGTTTGACCGTCGGTAAATACAGCGGGAAATATGTATGTATGGCGCCCTTTTTGTTTTATTATTTTCTTTATCGTAGCAGCTATTTAAGATTTTCGCCATTTTACTTTTATGCGTTTAGAAAATACCTACATCCACCGCATAAAAAGAGGATTGGTTGTATTCGGATCGTTTGAAATTTGTGAATATCGTGCGTCTTTTTACTTGTGCCCTTATTGAAGTTGAAATACCAGAAAGACTATAATTAATAAATAATAAAAATTTATAATGGACGAATTGTCGCAAGAGGCATACGAAAGGTAAAATAAATTAGCAAAATCAGGATTTTTCTAATATTTATTGCACTTACGGAAACGTTCAATAATTTGACTGTTTATTGGCTGAGCGCTTCTGAAAAAGAATGTTAGCTAAGTCAGCTATTAAGCAGCGAAACATCGTCAGAATTTGAGAATTTTTCGGATAGTGATCACGAACATTGGATTCTTGAAAGAGCTGAATGATAGTGGTGATGAAGAGCAAATACAAGCTACTCGAAGGGCAAGAAGGAGAAGATAAAAAGAGAGAGCGAAAGGTAAAGAATACAATAATGAAGAAAATACAGGAAGTAATGATTAGCAGTTTCAGATCATTTTCGCGCGAAAGATGAAACTATGGGGTGTAAAACTGCTACTTCAATATCAACCCCCAACGCACAAGAAATTTATTTATATACAATTATCGTGCGCCATTCCAATTAGAAAGCTATATAAGGGTATATCAAACATCTAATGCAAAAAATCCTGCCAAGACACCTCTCGTTTGGAGAGATATTACTTCAAAGGAATTTTCTGCATTTCTGCGGATCCTACTGTCAAGCATGTTTACGATTTGTTTAAGCACAATTCTTACCCATTATATCTTGCAACAATGGGGTTGAACAGATTTTCGAATATAATTAGGTTTATTCGCTTTGAGAATGGGAATACGCGAAAACATCTGCAACTCTAGGCTTCAAATCTCTTGATATTCTTAGACCAATAGCAAATCTAACTGTTGAGTAATTATTCGCATATAGTGGAAGGACTCGATTTACGCTATACATTACCTCGAAGTCACTGAAATACGGTATAAAGGTGATGGATTTGTGATTCAAATACTTGTATCCTCTCACCGGTTAAATTTATACTGGGCGATCAGCTTCGGGTAGAGAAAAAAATCAAGAAAAGAGAATTGTAAAAGGGTTGGTAGTGTCATTCAAAGGATCAGGCCGAAATATTTCAGTCGACAATTTTATACAATTCTTCGCTAGCCCGATATTTACTGTCATAGAAGCTAACACTCGTGGGACATTGAAGCACAATAAAAAAAATACATTCCTACAGAAATGATACAATCAAAATGTTGAAGAATAAATTCTTCAATACATAATATATAACATTATTTGGATACAATCACAATCTAACAATAGATTTGTATATCCAAAGAAAAAGTAAAACCGTTATAGCTTTTCCGTCGATGCACTACAAGGACAAAATTATTGGATCTAAATATAAACCCGATATAATCCATTTTTATAATAAATCTAAATCTGGTGTAGACATTATGGACAAATTAGTAAATTTAACTGTAAGAAGGTATGCGAACAGATGGCTATTTGCTTTGTTCTTCAATAGTGGATATTGCAGCTCTGGTAGCATATATTATTTATTTCGTAAATAATTGCTTACTCAAGAGAAAAACCAATTGGCATTGAGTTTTTTTGAGGTAACTAATTCCATCATTAAAGGCCGTCTCCTCAATGCACAGGTTATCTTCAAAACTGGCAATTGAATGGCTAATGAATCTATACAAACTGCTCTTACTGCTCTGTTAATTGCTTTCACATCTACATCAGATCCTCGCGATACACATGGTCTCAAAATTGTTATTGATTCTTGTTACATTTGCTATATAGCACTTCATAAGTGGAAGAGAAAGTCTCGCAAAGCGTGTGCATAATGCCAAAACCCTATTTGTAATGAATATTCTATTCTTAATTGTCTGTGGCCACGACCGAAGATAGAGTCCGCTGCAATACAGAATGGTACCTGTAGTCACCAAAAGCTGCGCTTCCTTACCGGCTACCACTGTTTGTTACCTTGCAACGAGGCATCGGCTACCAATATTCGTTCATTGCGCATGTGGCGTCATGTACCATTCTCTATTGCAATGGACTCTAAGAACGGCTACGAATATCTTGAGAGACACGTCTACTGCACGTCAATACACGTGTAAAGAAAGTAGATTGGCACGACTGTAAAAATTGGAGGGAAGTTGGTAGTACGAAGTTATGAAGGGAGGAGTAACGTACGGGATACGCGATAAAGATTAAGTTATAAGATATAGTAAAATAAAGGAACGCGAGTGTTATTTTGTGTTACAAATCTGATATATACATTTAGTGTACACAGTGTTTGTGTTTTATTTCTTTTTATAATAACAACAGTTAACACATGTCTCATAGTGTTTAGTGCCACTCCATGTCATGCGCGGCTTACTATATTGTATGTAAAAATATACTTATGAAATAAATAAACTAGATTTGAAGAATGTAATTTTTAGCCACTTTCAGCCACCCGTTACGTGCTGGCACGGTGATATTTAATTTTTAACCCTCCGTAGACACATGGGTTTGTGGTATCCGACCGTTTTTAGAAATCCGTGCATTTTTCGTGTTTCGTATCACTTTCCATTGAGATAACAATAAAATTAATTTTTATTCTTAACGCATTGCATGATCTCTTTCTGTAGATTTCAAACTACTCTCCTGATTTTTTTTCAGATTTTTTAAACAAGTCTGAGTATGGTAAAACACGGCTGGACACCACAGACCCATGTGTGTCTAGGTAGGTGCGCAAATTGTAGTGTGTCTACGAAGGGTTAATATCCAGAGCAAGGAGCCCTTCGTTCGGAGCGAGCACACGCACATACCGGTATCGATAGAAAGTTATCCAATTGCCCGTATAAATCCACTAGTTGTTTTGACCGAGTAAGAAAAACACACCCATGTATAAAAACTACATGCGCCCGTAAACCACGTGGAATATTTCAATGCACAGTGATGACGCGTATATACATAACTTGTTCGTTCGACACGAATTACAACGCAGCTGTGTTTTCGCAATATTCTACGCATTGGCGGCGTCTTAGATGTAGCTGTTTATTTATATTTGTGCAGCACTCAAATATCTCCGTTCAGGCTTTAATTGAAAAGTAAGAATTGCTAAAATAATTTATATTTTGAAGTTTTAAGCACTGTAACAATAAGACAAAATATATAATTGTATTACTTATTTAAATAGGTAATAGTGATATTTTCTTTATTTCTTGTATAATAACTAACGACACTAACTATTTAAAATAATAAAACAAAAACTTGGTCTTTTTATCATTGATTAGAAATAATTTACATATTATTAGTATCAAAACATTGTAATTTTCCACAACAATACATTTGAAAATGATAGTAAGTTTGTTATATCTAACGGCACGTTAAATTTAAACGATTATCAAAAAAATGTATTAAATCTTAATAAATCCAATCAACGCTCTTACCTCAAGACTTCTATTCAAAATATTGATGTAACTAGGCCAAAAACAGAAGCTCTTTTCACTAAATTATTTTAATTACTGTTACTTTTTATTGTAATTTAATAAGTTTTTAAAATTTGTAACCACATAATACTTTCTAGATTTTCCTTTGTAAATATGAAGTTCTCTTACGTGTGAATACAGAACGCAAAACTATGTAGGGACAAACCGTACGCGCTATTCTAAATGCGAACACCCGAATATCCCCGAAGCGCGTCGCTCTTATGCTGACCGAAGCGGCGGTTGACGATATGTATCTACCGAAGTAGTCCGATTTGGGAAACGCAACGCCTTCTAGTTACAAATAAAAAAGAAATAAGCATATCTAACATCCGTAATAATCATTAATAAGTTATTGGTCTTTTTTTTTTCAAGCAATATTTGAATACCTACTTCTGGTGTTTATTTGTATTGCTTCTGTAACTTTGTGTCGATTAAGTAATAATAAATAACTAAAAACTTGGAAAGCTAAAAAGATTACGAAAATGGAAATTAAAATTAATTTCAAAGTAATAAAAATAACTCCAGCTAAATTGTGATTAGAACGTATAAAATAAGTACAAATAAAGAATTAAAGGGAAGAATATCAACCCAAGCCAAGCAAGTACTTAAATAAAAATATACAATTAATACACGATGTAATTAATTACATTAATAGGTAGGTATAATGAATAAAGACATGAATACATCCGGCAAATAACGGTAACCCATAGTATTGTGTCCCTTTACAGCGACCCTTTGCTCCTACTTTATTATTGTTTATTCACCTGCTTGAGTAATAGATGTTACGTCCCCACTCCCGATTTTTGCGAAGTCGATAATTCACGACGTATTTAGTGTTTGGGGTAGACTCGGCTTTAGCTGTATGTATGTAGATACATATGCAAGTTCCTAAGCATAGACTGCGTGTAGGCAACGCCACTGAGTTTTCCGCTTCCCCGCTTCTCCGAACGAGTTTGTCCGTTCTTTATTAATATCCAGTATTTGATTTTTGTTAAGCGAATAGTTATTTGTATCACTAGGCCAGAAACTACAGTTTTGCGTGTATGAGTAAGGTTTGTGAGCTGAGAAGCCACAAGTACGAATATTTGTGTGCTAGGTCGGGCGAAATTAACTACAGGTTGGGCGCCCGACCTGCCCCATTTAATTTGAGAAAGATAGTACCTAAATTGTCAGTTATGCTATTTCCCAAATCGGTACATACATTTCGTGTTGTCTTGCTGCTGCATCCAATTATACCATACCGATTTGTGTTTCTGTTTATTTCTAGTAGCCATACTACGACGAAAGACCACCCACGATCAGTTGAACATAGCCCATTTTTGCCAATTCCAGCTTTTCAATGGTATAAATATACTTTCCGAGAGAAATTAAGGGTAGAATTATTCTGTTGTCCGACGTTTTCGGGTGTACTTCCGTTGTACACGGCGTTAGATGAGTGATTTCTCGATCATTATTTGTCTTAAGATAAAATCCGAATCTCTTGCAAAACCGCGTCTCACATTAAACCTCAATTTTAATGAGCGCAGTTTATTAGCAAGTGTGTTTTATTAAATAAGACAGTGATCGGTTGTTGTGAACCAGCGGATTCATAACAAATTTGCCGCTTTAAATGCAATTTTCAATATGATGTACCATCTTTAGCAAATTAAATGCGAATCTAAGCTCCACAAATATTTGATTATTAATGCAATCGAAGCTACAGCACACTAAAATAGTAATTAAAAATTATTTGCAAACAATTTTGAATTATACATTGCTCGGTACGCAGTACTTGTAGTTTCGGGTGCATGTATAATCGATTTGTGGAGCTTCGATTCGACATTTCGACGAAGGTACGTGCTCCTAAAGTGGTATATGTATATTGTCAGAAGCATTGAGATTAAATTCTCTAAGATTCCCCACATATCCTTCCGCCATTTTGCTCTCCACGTTTAATTACAATTTACATACCACTTCGGAATTTCCCCGTCGCCAACATGTGGTGTATTAACACTCAACACTTCTTCGTAATAAAGTATATTTAATATAAAGATTAGCAATGAATATAATTTTAATATAAGTAAATAACATTGGACTTAAAACCGGGAGGATAATGCCCGGACCACCGGTGCGCGCATGGCATATCGACCGGACATGCGTTGACCAGTGGGCATCGATAAATCGATCATAGGAAAATCATTTAAGGCACATATATAAACAACAATGACCATAGTAATTTTGATATTCTTTTTGTTTCATCGATACAGCGAAAGGATGTGTAAATTTCGATTAAAGTTTATCTATAATTATCTAATTTTCTAACTAGTTTTTTTTTAATTGTTCAGCTACAGCGTTTGGTTCACCTTTCGGCGCTACAACAACAACAACTTCAACTGGCTTCGGTGGATTTGGTTCCAGCACCTTCAGTACTCCGGTAGCATCAACAGCCCCAGCATTTGCCAATAATTTCGGAACACCTGCAGCCAGTGCCACACCGGCGTTCGGAACCTCAGCGCCTAGTCACCGCGCCTGCGTTTGGTAGCACCTTTGGCACACCTGCAACATCAGCCCCAGCATTCGGGAGCGCTTTTGGCACAGCAGCCACATCAGCGCCTTATTTTGGGAGCGCGTTCGGATCAACAACTACCTCTACGCCTAGCTTTTTCGGCACTCCCGCCACAAAACCAAGCCCCTTTGACACTTCAGCCAGTACAGGAAATATTTTTTCGACTCCCGCTACTACAATAAGCTTATTTGGTGGTGGTACGACCACCACTAGTCAAGCTCCAAGCTTGTTTGGTACGACACAAACTCCCGGGCTCTTTGGCACGCAAACATCAGCGCCATCACTTTTCGGCGGCGGTACTACGTTTGGTACGACTACTACAGCTTCGACTACGGGACTTTTCGGTAGCAACCCGGCCCCAACGTTTGGAGGTGGTACTTTTGGGAGTGGATTGTTTTCGACAGCAACGACTACAACAACGCCGTCATCGTTATTCAGTGGTTTCAGTACCCAAACTCAGTCTGCTCCAACTGGGTTTGGAGGATTTGGTATTGGTGGGGGTACTACTTTTAGCGGGTTGCAACCAACCTCGAGTACAGGTCTTTTTGGAGGATTTAACGCTGCCGCTCCTGTTGCAAAGCCTCCCACAACCATCGCAGGTAAAATATTTTTTACATACCACATATATTGATTATCAAGGATATAATCGTAATATTACAGGAACTCAAGAAGAAAAGAATCAGCAGGTGTTGGCTTCTATTTACGCTATAGAGATCCATGGAGACGAACGTGATGCTGTTTTAAAAAAATGGAACATGCTACAAGCTTGTTGGGGTACTGGGAAGGGCTACTTCAGTTTAAATCAACCACCTGTGGAGTACGATCATACGAATCCCTTCTATAGGTTTAAAGCTGTCGGGTATAATGTGATCCCAACGTCACAGAATACCGACGGCTTAGTGAAATTACATTTTAATAAAAAAGAAACGGAAATTAGGTAATTTTTTTAGATATACCGTACTACGCTGCCTAGTGCGATAATAGATGGTGGCTTGCGGTACATCACGGTAACAACGTTGTCAGGATTTCTAAGGATTTTACCCCAGATCTAGGAATTTGTTTTACATGAACGTGGAAAGGGTTTATTTGCATTTTTACATGGTATTTCACGCAAATTTCCACGATAGTAAACGCCAACATAGTAACGCGCGGATATATTACTTTGATTGAATAGAAAAAAGTTATACCATAGTCAATAAAATTTAATTTTAGTGTAGGGATCTTAAAATATATCTAAAATGACCTTGCAGTATGTCCCGAAGCCAATGTTGAAACGATATAGGGCATAAGGTATGTGGTGGAAGACACGGCTATATGTCTGTTTCTATTTTAAAGCGGCGCGTTCTTTTCTACCCTACGCTTTCTTATGCTCTAGTTAAATTTTTACGATTACAATATAATAATGTAAGGTTTTCGGGGTTATTAACACAGGCGATATATTTAATAAAAAGTACATATTTATTTCTACAGTCATTAATTAACAATGGGACCGATTTATTTATTTTCACCGTTAGCTTACTTTCGCTTCGGCTTTTCTAATGGCGCTCTCTAATACAAACTGACTCGTCTTCGATCGCGCTCGTATTCATATTTTGGTTCAGGAGAAATCTATATTTTTCCTGATTTTTTTGAGTGAATTCGCGCTAGAAATTTCCTATGCATTATACAATAGCGATCGCTATGAGCAGCTTCATTATCTATGAGCAGTTTCGTGATCTCTGCACTGAAGTGGCGCATCTGCAGGGGCAGTAAGAAATTCAAATTTAAAATTTAAAAATAGGTGCGCTCTACAGTAAGGTATTACAGACACTGTAATAACATGTGTCTGTTTTTGCGAAACAAGTCATATAGGTACCGAATTTTTTTGTTTTAATATGGTATATGCCGTCAAGATTTGCAAATTCTATAAATAAAATTTGCTAGTAAACTCAAATCCAACATAGTAAAACCAAGGAACATCTCAACAAGAACGGATACACAGCGCTGGCAGCTTTGCTCTCAGTGGGCAAAAATTCGTGATCTTCAGTCCGTCTATTGACTGCTATTAGCTACAACGAATTGAAAAAAAGATGGCGATTGCGCGCCCATATTCACAATTTGCTAGCTGCAAATTGGTATGTTCCTTTATCACAACTGTTACACGTTTGAATGTTCGTTTATATGTTATAAAAACCTCGAAAGCTGCCAAATGATTGTCAAGAACTGTTTCGATGAGAGCCGAGCGCTTCCTATTGGCTAGAATGAACTCAGAAAAAGTGACGACTCCGCGCAGTTAAAATTTGCTAGCTGTACGTCCTTGTGTATGTGTTCCTTTGTGAAACAGTTCGTGCATAAATCTGACCTTGTCTTGAATATAAATTTTGCCATAAACTTTACAGTGAATTTAAATTCGTCATTCAAAGGACCAGTGGCCGCTCCTCTTAAAGAGCCACGGGGCCCATGGCCCAACATTGCAAATCACAAATTAATCATTAAAAAGCTTTTATTTTCTGTAAAAATACTGATAAATACGCGTACACACACAGGCACACGCATTTAAATACAGAACGAACGTTGTGATTCCCATGATTTGATGCGACGAAGCACGCTTTGTATTTATTTATGCAAACAAGCAGCGAGCGGGGAACCACATCCGGATTGGCTCCGATTTCAGTCGGTTTGTAGGTCTCCGCGCGGAGCTAGCGGAAGAGGGGGTGGCCGGACTATACGCAAATATTACATTGAAGTGGGGCCGCCTGCATCTTGTCTCGTTGCCCGTTGGTTGATGGAGTCACGCGTAGTTAGCATATGCATCTCCCACTATCACGGTAGGGAAATCTAAAGCAAGCGTGCGAGTTAGAGGGCCATCTAGATCGACTATTGAAAGTAGAAACATATGTAGATGATCGTGGCATTTTGACTTCGGTTTAAACATTTCTCCGCAATAAAAAATGTGTTTAAGAATATTTAATATTTATTAATTATATTAATAAAGTGTATTATTCTACGATGACATCGCGCGCAAATTAATAACTACTATATTTCAAAATGAACTACCACTTATATCTTTCTTACGGTAAAAATTTTGAAAATGAAGTAATAGATATAACAAAGATTATTCATGAAAAATCCATCATCGTAGTGTTTTAAACAAAAAACAAGGCAGTTGCTTAGGTAAACAAAGAAAATAAAAATTGTGTTTCTTATTCTTCGTAAGAAATGCGTCTGCTTACGCTTAGAATATCCATTGTATTTTACTCGACGATCAACGCTTAAATAACTCATGTGCTCCTTGTCGTCGATATAAAATCATAAAAACACAGTAAATAGTTTTGCATTCGTAAAGTGGTCCGTGTACCTGCAGTTCAAAGACTAAATATATGCAATTCCGAAGGAAATACATATTGGCCCGAGATTGGTCCCACCACTCAACATTGTCATGAGCCGCTACTGCAAAGAACATAATTCTGTCAGTTCATTTCGCAGAAGTGACTCTTGTAAATAAATCTATTTAAAAATAAGGGTAGAAGTAATATTTTATTGAAATATACCGTCTTATTCTTTGCAACAAAGTTTAATTGTAAAGAATAAGACTGTGTTTCTAAGAAATTAAGTAATGCCTTACCTTAGAAGAAACGTCATTTGCACTCCTACATCAGCCTAACTTTCAAATGGCCTGTATATAAAAAAATGAATAAATTATGTATCACTAATTATTTAATAATAATACCATTGTAGCTAACTACCCTTCCACCGTTTATTTTGATAACCTTAACCAAAAACCCACTTTTTCTGTGGCACCGCTGTGAAGTAACATAATTATCACACGTTATCTTCTATTATCGCACTAAGCCAAGGTTTTCTGTATGTCTTAATTCATCCTTTCTGATATTTAGTCCCATAAAAGAGAGTATCATCAACGGGATATTCGGCATGTTGGGTAACCGTCCGAACCTAACCGTCAACATCGAACACATCAAAGCCAATATCGAGGGATGGATGCGAAGTTATGATATCGGTAACGGAAAGAGGGCCTTCGGGTGCGAGCAAGAAAATCTACGCGACCGATTTGTCGAATTTCCTGAATCAGCCAACGCAGAAGCAACAACTTAGCAGCGTGGGCGTTTATTTTGTCGGAGCATTCATGGCACCAACAAAAGCGCAATTGGAGGAATATCTAAAGGTACCTCCACCAGGTAAGGTTAAGACAATAACCATGAAAATATTATTGTAACTTCGTTTTGCGCAGGCATAGATCTTCCAATGTGGGAAGCCGCTCAGTTGGACAATCCCGATCCTTCGAAATTTATACCAGTTCCTATGTTTGGGTTCCTAGACTTGAGGAAGCGTATGTTATGTCAACAGTACGAAACTAGTTTGCATAAAGCGTATCTGCAGAAATTCGCGAAGGATATGGACGAATTGCGCAGAAGGAGAGCTCTTTCCATGGTAAAATTGGGAGAGGCAAAACAAGGTCTTTTCGAATTGCAACATAGAGTCTTGAGGGTATGTCAAATGTTTATTAATGCTAGATTACATTCTACTTCTTTTGTGTAGAAGCTTTGACGAATTGTATACTAGGTAGGTACTTGTCGAAATTCTGATGTAATTAATGGTAATTTTTATTGGGATGTGGAACAATTAAATGATATAATAAAACAAAACATGCACTGGTGGAACGCAGAAATAAAAAAAACAAGCTGGAAATTGGACAACAAATTATAGCAAAGAGAAGAAGACAAGAATGGAAACATTCTAACAGAAGAGCAACAGAACAATAAGACGGTAGAAACAATATTTTGAAGGGGGTACGCAAGGCAGTAAGGAACACACGCAAATATTAATCTAAATGCAGAAGAAAAGAGAGGGAATATAGAGGAGATAACAGTTGCTTGAATAGGTAAATCGAAGCTTATCTTTTTTGTGTATGCAGAATCATATAAACTGAATAGAACATTTGAAAGAGCAACCTTTTTTACATAAAAATAAATACTTGTTTAATTTTGATATCTTGATTCGTTTTCCAAATTTTCTATTCGGCTTATGTGATTCTGCATACACAAAAAAGATAATTTTCGATTTACCTATTTAGCAGGATGTAGCTAGCGCCCTCTATCGGCAACGGTAAAAGTGATAACAAATTCCTATTCATCATACTGAAAAACGTAGCAATACCAATTTTCACGTTGACTATGAATACTTGCTGAATTATTGAGAAATTTAGAAATAAAATTATTAATGTGGTCTATATGCAAACTAAGTAAACGGTGAAATAAATAGTGAATATAAATAAGTAGTATTGAAGTGAATACCGTTTAATAAGTGGTTGTTTTAGTGCTTAGTTATTTATATTTAGTGTTTTTAATGGTTTTATTATTTTATTTTAATTAGACTTTAAGTGTAGAAATAAGTAATTTGTCATTTAATATATCGCCCATGTCGATTATTTAAACCACGAAAACTTTACAATCCGATAACGTAAATTAGAAAAAAAAAAATGCGGAGAATGACAACCTATTTTTGTATAACGCTTTATTTTCTCGTGAAAGTTCATCATTAAGAATATATGTTTTTAACTCATATTTCGTCTTAATGACGAATTTTAACCTCATAATCTATAATTTTTATTCTTACTTACGTTTATTATGTGTGAAAAATTGTAGTATACATACTCGTTTTCTATGTCTGGCTTTCAATTATATTTTTTAGCGTTTAAAGGTCATTTAAAAGAATTACTGTCTAATAAATTAACTTAAAACGTAAAATATAGTTCAGATTTTATCTATGTGTTTAGTAATAATCGTTTGTATTTGTTGACTGTTGCAGGTAATAGCAAAACAGGAGGCCGCAAGAAAAGCTGGGATTCCATTCCAAGGCGACGAAGAAGTTCTTAGGGCAAACTTGGAAAGTCTCTATACTCGACTTAACGTTCATTCGCAATTCAGGGTAAGTATTTTTTTTCTTAGTGCCGGATGCGCTAAATATGCTTTTTTTTCGTATTTCAGGGACGTCTGCATGAGCTAAGCGGCAATGTTGCATTAATGGACGCTTTAAAAGCAGGGCCTTCTAGCGAGCAGTATAGAATAGAACCTGCCGCTAAAGAAGACCTGCGACAGTTTCTTAAACTAGAGCAGAAAGGTATTACAGAAGTCGTTAAAATGGTCAACAAAGACTTAAAAGACCTTAAAATGATGCAAGAAGGTTTAAGTCAAAGCATTAGTGAAAGTAATAAATCAATTTAGTCCGTTTGTCAACAGCCAATGTTTATAAGTTTTGTAATTCTTTTAATTAATAGGATCTTTACAGAAATATGTAAGATATAACCGTTTAGAAATGACGTGAAGTTCAATATTTGGCTTTTGTACTGTTTAATAATAAGAAATGTGAAATTGTACATTTATTATATAATTACATTATGTTTTTGTATGTACTAGGAATTGTTTCTACATTTTTTTTTAGTTATATAGGTAGGTCTAGCACTGCATGAAATGTAATTAATAAATAAAAAAAATATTTTTTTTACTCAATTTTTTTACTCTGTAAAAACTTAGCTTTTTGATAACCTAAGCCTATCGAAGAAATCGACCTTTTCCATCTAGAATAGTTTTTGTTTTTTAAACCCTACTCTACTTTATGGATAATTATGGTTATTGTATTGTGTATAAATGGAAGGGTGATGTTACACTGCGACCTAAAACAACTGTTGTGTCCCCTATTCTTGCTGCTTTACAGCTGGCCTTCCAATCCCGTCCTTTCAGAAAGTGTAGGATATCAGAGGGCCCCAGTGCTCCAAACTACTTCGGCTTATCCGAATCATGTGAAGAAGGATTTCTTCCTGCCCTTTCTGAAGTAAGACTGGACAATTCCCGTCTACTCCCGGTGTTTTGAAAGGCTGAAAGGTATTCATGGCCCATTTTAATCGTTCGCTGCTACATATGTGTCTGGCCATTGTAGTACCTTCTTTAGTTGGTCTATATTTCTCGGAAGGATTTTCCGAGGTTCCAATTTTGCTTTCGGGAAAGTGAGTCTCTGCAAGGAGAGCTCTTTCTTCTTCACTTTCAGTGAAGCTTCCGTCTGGCTTTCTTAGTGCCATTCCTGTATCGATTCTACCCTTAGCCATTACCTTGTCTAGTCGTGAAGCGGTAGGTGTTGAATCGATTTCCTCACAGAACTTTCTCAAGCTGTCTTTTTTCGCTTGCCTAATTGCTTTATTGTAGGAAGTAAGTTTCTCGGCGTAACTCTGCGAATCCCCGTTACGCTTGGCCTTGCTAAAGAGCTGCTGCATTCTTTACTCTGCTGAATAGGACAACTGGAATTATATACTTCGAGTATGGCTTTGTTCACCTCTTTAAGGCCGTTTTCCAGATCCAGATGATGCCTGGTCCTTCTGGATTTGATGACCTTTAGATTGCTACTTAGATTTGTTGTAGTTGTCCCAATCTGTTTTTCTGGGATTCTCCGGAGCGGTGGCTCTGGAGTCTCCGTCTCTAGTCTGAACACAATCATTCTGTGATCAGAAAGAGAAGGCTCACTTGATACCCTCCAGTCTTTTAGCAGATCCTTTAGGTTCAAATGTACTTAGTGTAATATTTACCACTTCCTCCCTTACCCTTGTTACAAACGTGGGGGTATTCCCGATATTGTGTACGAGTAGGTTATTACAGAGAATATACTCTAAAAGTTGCTCACCTTTCTGATTGATGTCCTTGCTTCCCCAAACAGTATTGTGTGCGTTAGCATCGCATCCTATGAGTAGTAGTAACCTCCTCTTCTGGCAGTACTCCACTAACCTCTGCTACTCAGCGGGTGGTACAAGCCCATCTCCATCGAAGTAGCATGAAGCTATTACGATTTCTTGACATTTTTCCTTGAGTTCGAGGTATGCTCGAATCACGGCGAGGTCTCTCGTCAAGAATTCTGGAGAACAAATACAATTGATGTTGTTTCTAATTAAGATACATGCTCTAGGTATATTGGTATTGTCACATACTACTCTACTGCCTTTACAGGCGAGTCCTCTTACCTGTTCTTTATAGACCCAGGTTTCTTGGATTAACGCCATATTGAGATTATCTTTTGTGAACGTCCTGGAGATAACAGCGGAAGCTCCTTTGGCGTGGTGGACGTTCACTTGGGCAATATTTATGCCCGTCGTCTCGCTGTTAATTTTCGGTGAGGGTGTTGTCCTCACCGGTAAGGGTCTTGCCGTTGCTCCTGCCGTCGCTCCCGATGGTTTGTTAGGAAGCTTCGTCAATTCCCATCCTCAGGAGCTGGTCCTTACCTTCGTCCTTCAGGCTTAGGACATTCCAAAGGTTTGTCCTTAGCCCTTGGTTCTGCGCTTCTATCAGTGATAGAAGCTTCTCAGGGGTTTGTCCCTGACATCTAGGGAGAAACAGAGTCGCGACGTGTGGTTTTGGAACTTCTTCTCGCCGCACGTGGTCAGTGCCACTCCCTTCCAAGCTTTTAGCTTGGGTACCTTTAGGCGGAATCATTCGGCGGAATGTGGTGATTCACATTCAACCAGGATCAGCGCCGGCCTAAAATGGATGCCTTTGAATTGGATCTTATGCTCCCATCCGTCGTACATCTTCTCCATCGCCGTTTGTTCGTCCGCACTGAGGGTAATCTCAGGGAACGCCCTTGGCAGGATGGCAACTTTCTCCACATTTTTAACAGCCATTGCATAGCTGACTTTCGTGGAGCCAGGGGTGGTGCTTTTTCCCACTTCATGTTTCTTTCTTTTAATCGGCTTTTGAGTTGGAGTAGTTTCTTTCCTCTTCCGCTTAAGTGTTTCGGTCTTGTGTTCTAAGGCCTTCTTCCTCGCTTCCTCTGGTGCAAACCCTTCACTGAGGTAGCGCAGATACCATTTGCACCCTGCTCCGCTGAGACCACGTGGCAACGCATCGTCTCTATCTCCAGATTGTCCTAGTTCAGGTAGGGGAGTTGGTTTCTGTTGCTCTTTCTTTCGAAGGGCCGAAGAGGTTTGCGGTTTTGCTCCTCCCTTCGTTCCTTCCTTGTGAGGTATTCTCACTTTGGAAGTAGGAGGCTTCTTATGGAGGTTTTGCCCCACTTTCTGTTTGTTAGCGGTGTCGTCCCGCTTAGGTGGGTTTATTAAATTTAATTTCTCCATGGTTGATCCCACGAGTAGCTAGGGAAGAAAAGGTCCACCTCCACAGAGCTCCGCATGCAGAGCTAAGGCTGAATACAATGGGGTGCGCCCGGTGCCCCAAGGTTGGACTAGTAGAGACTGGTCTTCTATCCAGCCACGCATCCATCAGCCTAGTTCGCCACCTTAGGATTTAGGTTTTTATTGAGGTTGTCTCCTCTCGGTCTGTACAGTTAAGCCAAGACCTCCCATCCCTTTTGGGACCTGGTTTAACAGTTGGGCTTTCGCTAGCCGAAAGCAACAACTGGCATCGTAATGGAACCCTGTGCAAGCCGTTAGGCACGACACGACAGCTCGGGTGAGGGGGGAATGGTTCACGGCAACGGTCGCCATTTACCTTGCTCTGGTTTTAAGTAGAGAGGACGAACTTATAACCGCCGCTAACCATCTCGTCTTGAGCGAACCCTGACAAGATGGCCTTTCCCCTATCCACCACCCCGGGGACGCGCCTGGTAGGTACTTCCAACCCCAAGTAATGATGGTTATAATTCCTGCCATAATTAATTATGGATAGTATAAAACAATACCTTTAGTTACTATACACACACACATTTAGGTACAGAGCGAACGTTGCAATTCCCATGATTTGATGAACTGGGGCCACGTCTAGATTGGCACCGATTTAAGATGTTTGTATGTCTCAGCGCGGAGCTAGCGGTAGAGGGGGTGGTCGCAGTATACGCAAAAGTCACGCGTCATTAGTATATGTTAGTGCTCGGTACTGTGGGGGAAGGGGCTCACACTATCACGGTAGGTAAGCGTGTGAGTCAGACGGCTGTCGAACATCGACTATTGAAAGTAAAAATATATGTAGAGTGCCGTCACATACGGACTTCGGTTTAGACACTTCCCCGCAATAAAAATTGGGTTCAGGAATATAGAGATTGACCCGACCATTTAATATTGTCACAAGCCGCCACTGTCAAATACTAACAAGGAGTGTATTTTGTATTTTTTTTTACATTTGGAATGTATTTTACTCACACCTTGCCATGCATGATTAAGCAATAATAGTTTTACAGTTGTAGTTACAACCGTAATTTTTGTTTAGCGATACCGTCAACAATGCCGGCTCGTGACAATATTGAGTAGTGGAGCCAATCGCAGGCCAACTTCCCCTTCTTCTCCTCCATGTTATTACTTTTACAAAGTTTTAAATCAGTTTAGCTGAGCTTGCAGTAATGTATTACCTCATTTATTGCTAAGACCCATTATTACAATCGCGATTTAAGGATGAAATATGGCAAGGTCGAGTTTATTTTTTTATTTATATCATTTGTAAGTCTAAAGTGAAGTTTAAACCGAAGATTATTAATCTACGGTTTAAACAATGATTATAATCATGGCCCTAACTAAAATAATACCGACACAAAAAATCTAATGTACATAAATTTAGAAGCCGTTTTAAAATGAAATATACGTTAAGTTCTTATCGGGAATACTTATTTACCGAAATATAAATACTAAATACGTATTTCCTGCATATAAACTGCACGTACACTTCTCACAGGAAAAATCGGGACACTAGCAATCGTGAATTTTAAAATTTCTTGGGTGTAAATCCAGCTTTCAGACGATATATGACTTATCAAAGCCATAAATCAATTTTTTGTGTGTATTATTGCGATCAAAGGTAAAGACTAAAAATTTAAACAGAAATATAAATGCATATAGAGAAAAAGGTTTATACATTAAATAAACACATTGGAATTTCAGTGGCGGTGTTTCCTTAGAAATACGGAATACGGAAATAAAATACATATATACGCAAAAAAAATACATAACAAATAAAAGGCCTCTTGAGTAGACGGCACCATTTAGAAATTCACATTTATGTATTTAACTTGTTTGATGTTATGTAGAGATAATTCTTTTTTTAAGAAAACATGTGGTGATGGGATTTTAAAATTATATAATTATATGCTTAGTTTGATTTATGCCCGCAAGTAATACTTTAGCCTCCCGAGTTTTTGAACAATTTGATTTTCACATTGATTAATTACACTACTATTGATGTATTCATTATTGTTGTTTAGTATTCTTAAATATTGTATTACTACAAAATATTTTTCTATGTATTAAAAATTACCAAAAACAGTTTAAGATTATTTACAAAAGTTTTAAAGCAATTAATTTCACAAAGAAATTATTTATTTTATTAATCCTCCGTTTATTGTATTTTCAAGAAATACCTATATCTTAACTATCGCCTGTGTAATCGAATGTCGTTCTATTTTATTGAAATATAGCTAACACTTTTGGTATGTAACACAGCTTCGGCCAGTAGCAACGAAAAAG
Organism: Protaetia brevitarsis; assembly: GCA_004143645.1. NCBI lineage: Eukaryota > Metazoa > Arthropoda > Insecta > Coleoptera > Scarabaeidae > Protaetia > Protaetia brevitarsis. Next base: position 397,057 of record RXPK01000260.1, read on the forward strand.
TATTAAATGTATCAAATTCAACAATAAATATTTTAGCACTAACTGAGATTGACGAACAATATGCTTTCTTACAATGTTTGTTATGTATTATAAATCCAATAATATTTAAATAATTGTTAATAAACCTATGCTACATAAAGACAGTTTGTAAAGAGACCCAGTGTTGGCCATATTTCAAGAAAATAGATCAACGACGTCAGATTACACAGGCGATAGCTAAGATATATTTCCTGAAAATACAATAAACGGAGGGTTCATAAAATAAATAATTTCTTTGCGAACTTAATTGCTTTATTTAAGAATTTTATAAATAATCTTAAACCTGGTTTTGGTAATTTTTTATAGATATAGAAGAAAACTTTATAGTAATACAATATTTAAGAATATTAACAACAATAGTAATTAATACATCAATAACAGTGTCAATAGTAGTAAATAAATCTGTGAAAATCACATTATCCCAAAACTGAGGAGGCTGACTGACATATTATCTATTGCTAAACTAATACTCGCGAGCATAAATCCAAGCAAGTAACTAATAGCAAAGCAGCACTAAGAAGTAACATAATTTTAAATAATAAAATCCCATCACCACAGTGTTTCTTAAAAAGAATTATCTTACATAACATCAAACAAGTTAAATACATATATATTTCTAAATGAAGCCGTCTATTCAAGAGTTCTTTTTGTTGTTATGTATTTTTTTTCATTGGCATTTCTAAAGGAAACGCCGCCACCGAAACTCCGATTTGTTTATTCTATACATAAACCTTTTTCTCTCTATATATTTTTCTGTTTAAATTTCTAGTCGTTACCTTTGATCGCAGTAATATACATAATTAAGTGATTTATGGCTAAGATAAGTGAATACGTCCTCCGAAAGTTGCATTTACAATCAAGAAATTTTAAAATTCTGAATTGCTGGTGTCCTGATTTTTCCTGTGAGAAGTTTACATACATCGGTCACTTGTTTACATTCCCCCACCTAACTAACTCAAAATTATTCAGGTGTTTTTGTGATTTTATATCAACGAAAACATAAGAGCACAAGAGTTATTTAAGCGAACATCGTCGAGTAAAATATAATGGATATTCTAAGCATAAGCGGACGTATTTCTTACAAAGAATGGGAAATACAATTTTTATTTTCTTTGTTTACTTAAGCAAATGGCTTGTTTTTTTTTATTTAAAACACTATTATGTATTTTTCATGAATAACTCTTTTATTATATTTATTATTTCATTTTCATAAGTTTACTTTAAGAAAGATATGAGTGGTAGTTCATTTTGATTTGAAATACTATAGTTACTATTTTGCGATGTCATCCTAGAACAATACTACACTTTATTACTATAATTAATAAATATCAAATATTCTTGAACCCAATTTTTATTGCGGGGAAGTGTCTAAACCGAAGTCCGTATGCGACGGCCTTCCACATATGTTTCTACTTTCAATAGTCGATCTTCGACGGCCGTCTGACTTACACGCTGGCCTACCGCGATAGTGGGAAACCGTTCCCCACAGTTCCAAGCACTGACGTATACTGATGACGCGTAACTCGATCAACCAGCGGACAGCGGCCAAAATACAGCTGGCCCCACTTCAATGTAATTTTTGCGTATACCGCGACCATCCCCTCCTTTGCTAGCTCTGCGCGGAGACCAAGAAACATCTGAAATTGGTGCCAAGGGACGCATTTAACACTTTTTATATCATAATTTGTTTTTTTTTTTTACCTGGGAAGTGTGGAAGTGATGGGGGAAAGGGGCGATCCCTTTATTTTTTTTTTTACAACAATCTGTGGGAAGGAGGATTAAGCACATTTTACAACATTTTAAATGTTTCCTTTCTTGCGGTCTACTATTTTGTATGTCAGGGTGATACATACTTCATGTTTGATTATTAATACAAATACTTATGCAATACGCAAGTAACGTAAATACATACATTTTTATTTTGTGAAACGTCCTATAGCCAGATTTTGCCTAGATTTGTTTTATGTAAATAAAGTTTATTTATGGGAATTTATAGGAAAATCTTGACCTGTCCCGCTAAGTAGGACCTCGGGTCGAGATGGTAATTTCCGATACTAGCCGTTCCGATTTAACAGGTATAGATATGATCCTTCTGAACATTTATTTACAATAATAACAATATTAAAAGCATCGAAATTTAATTTCAGTTATCAAAAATAAGATATTTGATTAAGGGTTATTTTATCTGATTCACTCTGATCAAAAGATATGTACAATTGTCAATCAAAATGTAATAAACTAAATGTAAAAGAATATTGGCAAAAAGGTCAGTAAAGAAAAGAAAACTCCTTTTCTTTTAAAAAATATAAACCTTTTTCTCTCTAATCTTCAAAATTCCCTCCCAAAAAGTGAATTGTCCTTCCATATACGAACGCTGACCTACCATTTAATCGTGCATGCAAATCTAAATCCCCTAAGAGGATTTACGAACAACTTATTTTTTAAATCATTTAAATACATGCCGATGACAATTTTAACACGGGTGTATAGAAAGTTGCCTGTAATAAGGCTGAAAAAATGACCAAGTACTCCCAACATCGTCCATTTAATAAGAATTAAATTAATACAAATAATACAAATAATACAAATTTTACAATGTAATTTTAGTTATATTAGCTATCCATGGAAGATATCTAGAGACCGCTGTATAAAGCGTATATTTGTTAGCATTACAAAGACCAGAGAATTTCACTGCAACACTGACAATCCCTCTAATATACATCCTTTTGTTATCTGATAGGAAAAATAATCCACTTCCACTGGCACCTTGGCAAACCACAGTATCTATAAGGGAGATCTCATTTTATAAATACACACTTTGTAGATTTTAAAGATCTGCAATAAAATAGATATATTTACTTACTGTTGTTTGTATATTCACCACAAATCTTATCTGGACTGAAATAGTCCAAGCCAAAGTCCAGGGGCAGATGGTATAGGCATACTTGTCGTGGTATGTAAGAAACAGTGATTTGTTTCAAATCGTTACTTAACGCTTCTCCTAAACGCTTGTATCCCCAACCAAGAACCTAAAAGGTGTCGTATCATTAACTCATGAGCTCAAATGAAAAGGAAAATCTATCTACAATTCCTTTATTTTCATCCCTGAAATCAAAATCTTCATAGATATTATCCCAATCGACGCATACTGGTTGCACATTTGTAGAAAGCTTGAAATGTTTAATTAGACGAAGAAGAGCGATGTCATGATGGTAATTTTTATAACTTCCTCCAAAGTCTTCGTGTACAAAAAGGGATTCTATCTAAATCATCAGAAATAATTTGGTGATTGTAGATTATTGTAAATAACTAACTTTTCTATGTTGGGAGTCTGGGTTATTAGTAGTTACGTCTTTGTGAAGTTTGCCGGCTATAATGGTAAAATCATCTTTACTTTTGACTTCTCCAGCATTATTAGTGAAGCAATGTGCAACTGAAAAGAAAAAAAATATTCGCGAACAGTCAGTATTTTAATTAATATTTATAACAGTTTTTCTTAACTTTATCGTTTCCAAATCATATTAGTTTTACAGAGCTCTTAGCTAGCTTTTGATTTTAAATTCTATAAAAAACATTGTTAATGCCTTTTACAATAACTATTCTACCTGACAATACATAATCTACTGAGATTATGGTACCCCCACAAATGAAATTATCTGTTGCATTATAGATAGCCACAGTCCAAGGGTATATATGTGCGGAAACGGTGCCATTTGGAAATGAAAACCCTGGATTCGTCATACCACATGCTGGAAGAAAAAGTGTACTACAATTATTATTAGATTTAAAAAGTGTTTTATTGATTTCTAAAATGAGTTTCATCCTATAAATATATCGGTTTTATACAAACCTGGACTACATGGCGAAAAGGTTTCATCCCATTCACCATTGTGGCACCGATACAGTTGCGGACTTCCATTGGAAATGTAAAATTGTTGACAACGTATTCTGGCAGACATGTTTTCTGTAGGATCTGAACAATTTGCTATGTGATCGTTCAATTTGCATATTACCTCTTCAGAAATTGAAGTTTCAATTGGAGGACAAATGGCTGAAACAATGAAGAGCTGAACAAGTAGCACAATACTTTTGTTGATAATTTTAATTGTATTGACAAAGATGGCGGCGTAATTTTTAGAGTTTCCTAGTGTTAAAAGCTTATGTAACGATGTCTGAAATTCTAATATGACATTTTCAAATTTGATCTGCTTCGGTACCAATTGCAAAGAATAGGAAAATCTAGTTACAATGACACAATCTTAATTACTGAAAGGAGGTTATTTTTAATAAAGAGTGGTAATTGTTTCTTGTCGACACTATTACTCATGTTAAGATGACTTAAAGATATTATAAATGAAGGCAGAAAGCATAAGTATTAGAATAACAAATATAGTTTACTAACCTTCTGATGTGCTTTCATTACTGGGTATTGCTTCGTGTGAGGTAGTATTGCAGCAAAGGTGAAAAACATCTGAAAACATCCAATAAGTAGCGTTTTTATCAATGGAACAGCGGATAGAGTATTAATTGATTTATTTACACACCAAAATTGTTGCACATTTTCAGCTTTTTTTAAAATTTATTGTGTTGTCTTATCGGAACGAAAAAAGGAAATTGAGAAATTTTTGAGGCTATTGGAAAAAAAAATAAACAACAAATAAACAATTCGATTTCCGTAAATCACAGACTCACCTTTTCTTTAATTTCTAATTTTAATTTTTTTTTTGACGAAGTAGCCGTTTTGGTATAATCATAAAAAAAAATTGTAAATCTCCGCCTGTTATTATTGTACTACCTCACTTTTTCTAAACTATCCAAATATTACGCCAAACAAGTTGTAATTGTAAATTAGTAATTTTGGTTTACGGCGTTTGTCAAATATGTCTAAATAAACATTATTACCGTTTCATCTATGGTTATTGTTTAGACTTAACCTATTTTACATGTTTCAATGCAATATCTATAATCCGCTCATTGTCTACTTATTAGTAAGAATTTGGTTATTTCATTTGACCTTTAATGCCAATTTTAAGTTTCATTTGGAGGGCATATTGTAATAACGTATTATGCCACAACTAAAAAAAAAATGTGTTATCAAGCTTTGAAGTTTTAGAAAAATGTACAAAACTGTCTACTATCCAATTTAAAATTCAAGCATTTTGGTGAGGTTTGTCATGTTATTAACAATAAATAAGTCCTTTATTTGTATCTTCCCAAATTAACAATGTCAACTTAAAAACAGAATTTAACACTTGTGAAGCAAAACAGTTACACAAAGTGCTCATTGTATATGCGAAATAGAAAAAGTGTTTTTTTATGATTCTTGTTAATTCTTAACAGAACTCATCCAAAAATTTAATATATGTAAATGTTATTTTTGTATTTTTGCTCTTGTTTTCGAATATAATTAATAAATATGTAACTTCGTAGATATTATCGTTTAGGTGTATATACGACATATTTTCTTGCGGTTTTGATATAATTTTGTCGTTAGTATTCAGATAAGTGGCATTTATCCTTGAAATAATGTTCATTATGTGTGAATTTTAAAATGCCCTACAAATAATTGACTTTTGTGATTAAACTTTTAAGTTGCACCACTAAGTATACATGTATATATTTATTCAAAACAATTAAGGTAATATTCGGGTATTCGGTCTGTCAAATTAAACTAAATATATACATTGATATTTCGTTATTATTTCACAACAACTTTAGGAGGTTACAAAGTTATAGGGTGTAATGACAGCTGACAAAATAATAAATAATAAAATTAAATAAAAAAATTGTTTACAGTTATACATATAAAATAAATAGAAAGAAAAAGTATTGATGGTAAATATTGCAATAGTTACTACTTGATTGATTTATATCAGTTTTAAAATTAATAACATTACTATATTTTTTTATATTTACCATTTCCAAAAATAGTCGCTTTTTGTAATTTGGTTCTAATTCAAGGATGGAAATATCATTATAATATATTATATTCACACACAGATTTTATTTTTTTAGAAACGTTATACTTACGAAGTGTCAGTATTTGTAATAAACGCATTGATCTTCTTTATATAGGTGTTTATGTGATCTAAAATCGTATTGATGTTTTGGAGTAAACGATGTACTCTCTGATTCACACATACATCCACTCAACTTGATTGCTTTTAGTAAGTCCGAATTATATGTTTAGCAGGTCACAATAAGAAAGGACAAGGTAATCTATCTTAGCCTTATTAAAATAATTTTAAAATAAATTTATGAACTGTTTGAACAATTAAGGAAAAATACTTAAATAGCCTCTAATTGTTTGCAGCTAACTGACATTTAGCTCTCTACTAGATACTGATTTAAATATGTGAATAAGTTGTCTTAAGAGCTAGAGTAGAGGGGATTAGTAAATAAGGTAAATACAATCGTCACTATAAATTTAATCACACATGTAGCATGGATACATAAATAAGCGTCTGTTCATACAGTGATTTTCTTTTCTGGAATGATTATTTTGGTAACTGTAATAGAGGTTATGCATACAATAATAGAAATTGTTTATTATAATATAGCAATCATTAATTTAGGGTGACCTTAATTCTTTCTCGTGGTTTCATGATTGCTCAATGCAGCTAGTGGAGGTGGCATTGTCTGAAATAGTACCTATTTACCATGCTTTCAAATACTTTCTTGATTAGAGTAGGCCATGCTTCTTTTTTTTAATCGTTAGTCACAGTGCATGCACGCACTAATCACTTTGACAGTTTGTATGTCGCCAAAATCTGTGCAAAAGAATAAGAAATATTGACCATTGATCATGTAGTATCAAAATCTACCTACTCGAGTTCATGAACTGCTTGATTTTTATATAAAAATAACTTATTCTTTTTAAAACCGGCTGGCATTTTCTCTCTGACAACTGAACATCTTGAGAAAGCTTTGGAATTGTTTTTTAGGTGAGTTATCCATTCGACGTCCAATATCCTCTACGCAATTTGCGGTTCTTTTTTTAGATGCAACACCACCAGGTTTATGAGTTATTGCCCCAGTTGCACGAATTTGTCAATACAAGCTTGAATATCATTTAACAGCTGTGTATAAGCACAGTATCGATAGTATCAGCAGCGTCTCTCGCGCCATTATCGTTTTTTGGACGTTATTAATTTAGTTTGCATATGATTAGTTGACAGACTTGTCAATATTTGTCATTTACGAATAAAAATTTAAAACTTGTGTGGAAATTATTCCATATATTCCATTTCGTGTGTTGTTTTTAGTCCGTTTAACATATTTGTATACTATTTTGATATTTTATTAGTTAAGTAAGTATAAGTTAGCATTTTCTTGACCATTTTTTGCTGTCGTTGACTATGTCTGGTATTCACTGCTCCGTCAAAAGTTGTAAAAATGGTTATTATGAATTCACTGATTTACATTTCTTTAGATATCCAAATGTTGCAGATAGGTAAGAATTTCGCTCACTTATAAGCTCCTTAGAAGCTTTAATAAATATTGCTCAACAATCCAGAGCTAAGTATTAGTTGCTAGCCGCACTGCAATCAGCAGAATCACAAAATAGAATTTGCACTGTTCATTCCCAAGATCGTATGTTTATAAATGGCTTGCGAGATCGTCTTTGTCATTTACAATACCTATAATCATTGATTGTTGTTGAACAATATTTATTAAAGCTTCTAAGGAGCTTGTATGTGAGCATGTGAATCTTATTCGTATTTATTCATCGTATTTTCGCAAAATAAATTGCAAATACAATAATATAGATACTAATGTCACTTTTTTTCACAATACGTCAAGTTTTGACAGCTGTTACTTCCATTATCTCCAAAAGCGCCTCAAAATCCCGTCCCGTGGCAGTTTCAAACACAAAATAAATTCGAACACTATAAGGCCTATAACGTCTTAATTTCAATAAAATGCATAGTTTTAAATATTTATAAATATGGTTTAAGGATATTGGTCGGCAAAAGAAATTTTAAGTGCATAATGAAATAAAAATCGAAATAGGTACTAAAAGAAGTGTGCATTATGGATCACAATTATATGACTTTGTTAAATTGGTTACTTACCTAAAAAGCCCCCTTTATTCGCATTTAATTTTTGACATAGTGTACATTTAAGTTGCAAAATGACAGCATGTAATGAATAACGACCATTTTGCTACACTTTCTACATTGGCTTGTGATCAAAATAGGATGGAAGATTCACTTTTTACGTACCTGATGAGAAAGAATTCAGTGAAAATGATCCTCATATGTAGAAAGATGCAGTTTTGTCAGGAAATGGTGGAGAAGATGGATCCTAATGGAACTAAAGATGTTAATAGCCAACACTTTATTTTAATATCTCAAGCCGCATAACCACCAAACCGTATATCATTGCACTTCTTGGAAAAGTGTCTATTCGAAAATGTGAAAAGATACGGGGCGATCCATTTAAAAAAAGGATAGAGGGCGTCATATCTTGAAACATATGATAGTATGAAATTAAAGTATGTGACAGACTAGAATAAAAATACTACAAAAACTTTTCTTCAGGTTATTTTTTAATAGAACCCATAATCAGGGGTGTTAATGTAACGAAAAAATTTAATTTGTTACATTTGCTACATTTATGGTCTTTACTACGTAGCAAATGTAGCAATTGTATTATCTACGTAGTAAATGAAGTAAATTCTGTTATTGGTTCAATTTTGTCATGTGGTCTACTTCAATCGTGTCAGATCGTGTCATTCAAATGTATATGCTTATAATGCATAATGGATGCTTATTTTATATTAAATAAGTTTATACTGATAACACTGGTCAACAGTGAAATTGCTTCTTAGGTGAAAGTACCCAATCCCGAATGAATTCAACGTGCTGAACACGAATATCACATTGAAAAAAGTTGATTGGCTCACGTTCCAGAGATATTGACGTTTTGTCCATTATATAGATGCTATTGCATAATGTAATGCAATTTAGTGAGAAATTACGAAATTTTGCGTCATATTGCATCACCCCTTCATGCAAAGAAGTTAATGCAGCATTTGCTGTAAGTTTCCATTGAGAGTGTTGCGAAATTGATTGCGCAATATCAAGCAATAGCTAATTATAGTTTATTTATAAATGGCCGACGTGACAATTAACTCGTGCAATGTCCGTTCATTCGCGCATATTTTTCGAAGCTCTAGCATACACAAGTAATTGCTATAGTGTAAAGTAACTAAACAGTAGCAATGCCTCGTAACTGTGTTAATAGTGCAAATAACTTCTGTTATATTTGCGGAGAAGTGACATTTGCTGCACAGAAAAAGAACATCAGTTGCAACAGTTAAGAAAGCGTATCATTTGTATTTTGGTTGCAAGATAGGCGACCAGGACAAAGACTGGGCCCCACACGTATGCTGCCGCACTTGTGCCGTAAATCTTTCACAGTGGCTTAATGGCAATAGAAAGGCAATGCCATTTGCTGTGCCCATGATTTGGAGGAGTCCACCAATCACGTTGACGACTGTTATTTCTGTATGGTACCACCAGCTTCTGGAGGCATCACAAAAGAAGAAATGGACAGTTGAATACCCTAACATACCATCTGCTCTGCGACCTGTCTCTCATGGCGAAGGATTCCCAATTCCAGAACCTCCTACAGATTTTTCTATCAGTTCAGACGATGAGGATGGCCATGCGTCGGCGAGTTCTCCTCAACGTGGCAGTAAGGATGATAATTTTCGTGCTTTGACGAAACATCTGCACCACATAAAATTACCCAGGATGAAATGAACGATCTTGTTCGCGATTTGGATCTGTCGAAAAGCAAAGCGGAGATACTGGCCTCAAGACTTCGACAGTGGAATCTTCTGGAACAGAATGTCCGAGTGACTTCATTTCGCACTCGCCATCAGCTCTTCGAATCTTTCTTAAGAAAGAAGAAAGCCTTGTGTTCTGCTGCGATATTGATGGTCTACTACAAGCTCTCGGTATTGCACATGATCCCCACGAATGGCGGCTGTTTATAGACGCTTCAAAACTGAGCCTAAAGGCGGTTTTGTTGAATAATGGGAACCAGCTTCCATCCATACCTATTGCACATGCGGTCTACATGAAGGAGACTTACGGCAATCTAAAGCAGCTACTGGAGACGATTAACTACAGCAAGTATGGCTGGCAGATATGTTCTGACCTGAGGTAGTATCTCTGTTGATGGTTTGCAGCAGGGATATACAAAGTACTGCTGTTTTCTTTGTCTGTGGGACAGCAGAGCAATCGGATTTGCACTACATCAAGAAAGACTGGCCTCCGAGAGCATTTTTTAAGCCTGGAGAAACGAATGTACAGCACCCACCATTGGCACAGCCACACAAAATCATCATTCCTCTTTACACTCAAGCTCGGTCTTGTCAAAAACTTGGTAAAAGCCATGGATAAGAATGGACCAGCATTCAAGTAATACCTGCATGAAAAATCCCTCGACTCAGTGAAGCCAAAATTAAAGAGGGCATCTTTGTGGGCTCAAAATAGACAGCTCTTCCGAGACCCCAAGTTTGAGGAACTTCTTCAAGGTAAAGAAAAACAGGTTTGGGATGCATTCTATCAAGTGGCAGCAAACTTCCTGGGGAATGACAAGGCAGAAAATTACAAGTGTCTGGTTGAGGATGTGTTGGCTTTGTTTCATGAATTCGGCTGCAATATGTCCTTAAAGATCCACTTTCTTGATTTCCACTTAGATTTCTTTCCTGATAACTGCGGGCAGGTCAGCGATGAGCACGGCGAACGCTTTCATCAGGACATTGCCACCATGGAGCAACGGTACCAAGGCAAATGGTCTACGTCAATGCTAGCTGACTATTGTTGGACAATCAGTAGAGATGCTCCACAAGTCCACTACAAACGGCAGGCCAAAAGAAGTCGAAAGCCAGAAGCAGACTAATGTTTTCTTACCATGTATTATAATATTGACATAAGTACAAATGACTATTTTCAGCTTGGAAGCATGAACTTTTCGAAAATTTGTTGCCCAGTGTAATTAGCACATACTGTGAGATTCAAAATGATTGTCGTAATAAAAAAAACTGTTTTCCGGAAAAAAATATCTATACTTATTACCAACTTAATGAGTGAAGTTAGCTACATACAAATTTCATACATTAAATAATAATAAGAAAGGTATTCTATATACGAATCTGTGTATTTCTTATAGTCATAGTTATGAAGATATTAACGATATTAGATATTACACATAATGTATGTATCATCAAACTGTTTGCATTAAATTGCAAATCTTATCCTTGCTGCCACCCACTAACCTGTTTTTTTAAATTTTGTAGAGATTATAAAATTATAACGTAGTCTCGCTCTGGCATCTTTACCTAGTAGTAAATGTAGTAAATGTTTGGTAAATTAGAAGTGTAGCAAATTACATTTACTATCGTAAAAAATAGCGTAGTAAATTGTTACATTTACTACTTAACACCCCTGCCCATAATTTAGCCAAAAATCTGATGTACTCACACTTTTGCCTGACTGTGTAGTGGCCGTCTAAAAAAAGTAAACATTTTGAATTGGTTATATAGTCAACTAGCTTCGGCAAACCAATTTAGGTACGTTACCAAAGATCTAAAACTAACTAAAAAGTTAGAACCCATTTGCATATTGAAACTATTGTGTTTGCATTTAAATCTTTAATATTGACAATAGAAATCTTTTTTTCAGATATGAATGTGTTTTTTTCCAGCAGGGAGGAAACTGTCCACTTACCTGCCTCATTTGAGGGAGAAAACTTGTACTTTACCTCCCTAGGGAGGTAAAGTACAAGCTTCCTAGGGAGAAAAAAAAACGGTTTGAGTGCATTTATGAGATAATTGCTAAATTATTAGGTATTAAATTTCAATTAAACTATTAAACACTTTTAAAACGACGCTAACTTGACAGTTCTCAAAAAATAGTTGACAGATTAAGCCTACTATCTATCATGTCACTCACAGGTATGTCTATTATTTTTTGACATTTAGTTAAAATTGGACTGGCTGGGGAAAAAAAAATATTCAAACCACGTGAGGAAAGTATTAAAGTAAATATATTTGCCCGCGGCTTGCAATAGAGCACTTTCCTCCTTTGGTTTGAAATATACTATTTTTCCCAGCAGGGAGGAACGTTGTACCTATTTTTCCTCCCTCGCCTTCGGTTCGGTTTATAATATTTACCCGTGGCCTGCAATAGAGCACTTTCCTTCCTTGGTTTGAAATATACTATTCATTGTGAGGTTCGTTTACACCGACACGTTAACCTTGGAGTTATTTTAATTAATCCTTAAAATGTAACATTTCATTTTTAATATAGTGGAGTCACCTTAAAGTTCATTCAAGATCAACGTGTTGATGCAAACGACATTTAGTTGCAATAAATAATGTTACAAACGAAACACATAAAATCGTCGAATATTGGCAGTTTCAGGATTGTTGCGGACACCTAAAAAGTTTGTTTCGATGACGTTTCTGAAATATAAAAATGTTTACAGGGAAGTAGCGTAGATTTTTCTGACAACGAAAGTGACCTTTCTTGTTTTATCTCTTCGCTGGTATAGTTTTTTGGGCGCGAAAAAGGCGGTACTGTATAGATTCAAAACAATTTACATATCCAACAAGAAGCTATTGCAGGTTAATGTTGGTCAATCTTTTATTGTGAACGAAGAATCGTTAGTTAAGTGTTAATGACACGTTGGAATTTCATTTATTATCATTATTTAAGGTGCCGATTCTACTGATGGGAACTGACAAATTTGCCCCGTGTTTTCTCTAAGAAAAACTGTCATTTATGATAAACCAATTTCGTAAAATTATAGATATCTATTCCTTTCAAATTAGGAAGTGCGAACAGGCAAGGATAAGTATACGTAACGGCAATAAAAAAAAAACCTTCTTAATCCGGTTTTAATATGTCGATCGAACGAGGGGAACAAATGACAGATTAGATATATAAATCGGTTAGACGGGCACGCTTACCATTATTTGGTTAATTGAATGAGCTACGCAAGGCGTTGAACAAACAGCACAGCTACTGTTATACCCACGGAACTACCCCTAAGCACACGTACAGGGGACGCAGGCACGTGCCTTAAAGGCGTTCTGTTGGTACACGCTTACATTTACAAACGGCGGAATAAAGAATTAGAATCCAATCACAGTTTTGTAATCTTGGATAAATATTTTTGAATGATTATTTAATATAAAATCCGAATTTAGTTTACAAATCGTTTTAAAAAATTAGTACCTACGTGGTGGAAAAAAAGCACTACAACAGGACATTTGTTTTTAACATTAACATAATTTTATTATTTTTTTTTGACTTTACTGTAGTAAAGTATCAAAGAAAAACCGTTATAAAACCACCTTATGCTAAACGACTCCGGGGCAATATTGATATTAAAGTATCTGGGACACTTACATAGCCGATCTAGTTAGTTTCTTCGAAGTCAACAGAGGCCGCTAGGTGACCTATGTTTGCATGGCATGTCACGTATTGCACAATTTCCAGTTTCGTGTATGTACCTATAACATGTTGTATTATGAGTACGATTTTCTTGAAGTTCTTTTACTATTGTTAGACTTTTCTATCGTTGCAGTTTTAGTTAGCATAGTTTTTATTACAATCTTTGTTGTTTAAGATATGTACGTATTTGTGCGTTATGTATTTGGTTAAAAGTAGGTTGCTGCTCAGGTTGCAGTTTAATGTATTTTTAGAATTGTGGGTTTTATTTTAAACATTTGCACAACCAATCATTTGTTGGTATTATTTCCTGAAAGTAGTTGCAGAATACGTTTATAATTTCTCTTATTTGGTTACGACATATACAAATACAATATAAGCAACTAAATGAACGTCTAATTTACAGTGAACTGGTTGGAATATATTATACAGTGTAAGGGTGTTAAGTCAGATTTAGAGAAAATGAAACAATCGTTCTTTCTTACTTTACAAAGATATCTATGGTTATTTAGAAAACTGATTCATGTAGATTTTCACAAATCATGTGATGCAAATGATTTTATTTGTAATGTTCGATTACGGATAGATAGCATAGATAGCATTTCTAATGTACTTAGACGTACTATCAAGTATATTTTAAAACGAATAAACACATGTGCATGATTGATTTATTTTATTTATTCTTGTAACTAATTAGTAATCAACTTCAACCTTTATAAAGTGTTCGTATAGTATATTTTTATATTCTGTTTAATAGGGGTTACTTACACCTGTGATCATCTATTTTAGGTTAATATAACAATTGTAATATATACCTGCTCTTTCAATCCAGGCTACTCATACAACTGTAAATTTATAATCTAGTATGAACGCAATAGAGTAAACACGTATCAATTTGTCTTAATTGATATATTTGTATATAACGTATTTCGAGAGTCTCCTAGAAAGTTACTTGTCAGGTTAGGTCGAAAGTGACATTGCAGTTTTTTATTTTCTTGTGACCTTGAAGGAGATTTCAAGATCAGCTTTGCTTTTTTGAAAGGAACCCTATATTGTTTAATGTTGCATATTATTTATCAAAAATTTGCAAACAACTTTTGTGTGACACAATTTGCTTTGTTAATTCTGAAATAACTTTTTTAAAGCAATTTTTATTAGTTTAGATGAATAGTTCAATAATTATAAGTATCTATTTAAATGTTCAATTTTTTTGTAGACTAATGAGCATTATGTTTGTTCACAACGCCATTAAAAGACTTTCATCATTCCATAAAATACAGTTAAGAGAATTTAGATCAGCATCTTTTAAGACTTGGAATCGTGTAATGAAATCCAGTCGTCCTTGTAAATCGTTTGGTCTCAATTCTTGTGATAAGTGAACTTTGAGTGGATGATGAGATTATTACAGTATCTACATATTCATCTGGATCGTATGCAAACGGCATATTAAATAACTGAAAATAACACAAATTAAACTGTTATTGAAAATTATAATATATTTTTTTGTTATCTGCTTTAAAGTGGAAACTCTTAGTTCAAAATTGGACTACTCAACCCTCACAATATTATTGCACGCGCAATAAGTAGGTTTTGAAATTATGAAACTCAGTAACAAAACTAAATAACTAATACTTTTAGCTGATGATGGAATACTTAATAAGCAACATTTAAACAGTAACTATTAGTAATAAACAACTAATAACTGAAATTCTAAAAATAGATAGATAGGTACTTGTTAGGTACACATATTGTTTTTTTTTTTTTTAAGTAAGGTAGGCTTTCAAATCAGAAACTACAAAATATTGCAGTAAAATATTTTTAATTTACATACTGTGTATTATTCCTTGTTCTCTAATTTCAAAACCTCCTGGTGCGTACAATAACATTGTAAAGTTAAGGTATGTAATATTTTCAGTTTTTGGGTAACCCTTTCTACTTTAATGCAGAAAACAAACAAAAACTATAATAAATTTCAATAAAAGTGATGTTTGCTAAGTGGGTCAGAATGAAAATGTTTGTAAAAATTTATTTATTACTACTAAGCACAGTCCTTTGCAGCAATTGCCATACAGAAACGTATTTCGTTTTGGCTGCGTTAATTATGCAAAAATTGACAAAACTGTTTGAGTACCAACCAAATTTAAAAATATTAGTGCAGTTGAGCTGCTAAAAACAAAAAAAAAAAAAAATATGGAGATATGTAATTTAATTAAACAATATTCGGGAAAATTATGATTTTTAATTTTTTTGAAATATGTTTACAGAAATTGACATACAGCATCAGAATTGAATTCTAAGCAACTTTTTCAAATAACTTTTTTGAATATCATGTCATCTAACCTCGCTTACACGCTTTCTACAGATTCACGGCATATTTTTTAAATTTACCGCCATATTAGTGGTCACGTTACATGTGTCACACTATATTTTGGGGTTCTTAGACATGCACAATCAACAAAAGTGATGTATATATATCTAGTATCCAGTTTGATGTTAGTGGTAGGTTTTATATACATACAAAAAAATACATTCTAGAAAACAACAGTATTGTTGTAACTAAAAGTACAATCTTCATTCAAAACAACAAATATTTAGTTCAAGTAAAAGTCTTTTTTCCCAACAAAAGCTAATCTCTTGAATAAAATGTATTTCTTCTTTAGAGTAAAATTCAAATTTCTTTGCAAGAAAATAAAGCTTTATTCAATGAAAAATATTCTTGTACTAACAACTAGGAGTATATACATCCTCCTTGCTAACAATAAGATAACTGCTGAGACAGCAATCCTTCAACTAATAGTTTTATTTAAGTCAATGAACGATTTCCTAGGATTAAACAAATATTATCTTTGTTTCAAGAATATACTTATTTGCGTATATATGAAACAATTATATTCTTAATTTAAGTAAATTTTCTTTAAATTGAACATTTTTTTTATTGTGTTATATGTGTAGTTTCTCGAGTGTATATATGATCTTTTGATCTCCTACTAATATCATTTCATTAATGGTTTGCTAGCGTGGCAAATTTACATTGGAAAACTTCAGTAACCTAATGTGATTTTTCAATTGTTTCTTGTTCCAATTTTCGTTTTCGGGTACCATTCAAATATTTGTCCATTTTTATTCAATTCAAACAATATTTCAGTATAATATCATTACGACAAATGATACATATTTTCTAGCACATGATATAAAGTACTGTCGAGTGATGAGACTCCATGCTGGCTGGCTATGTGTTAATTGCCCAGCCGTCGCGAGAATTAAGTATGTGATCTTTTATTGATTTTAATCTGGAATCCCTGAAAGCGATGCCATTCAAAAATATTTTGAGCTACCGGAATGGTCTGAACTTAATGGATGAACTTTAATATTAACAGTCGTTGCTTAGCAGTTTGTTGTCCATATTCCACTTTTTCATATTTTGAAAAGATTGTTTAAAACCGATGCAACTATTGTGATAAGCAAGAAATTAATAAATTGTGTTCTAGAAATAAGTGTTCCCTAAATTATTGATAATAAAAATGTGGTAATGACGAATTTATTACCATTACTCATAGTTTAAGAAACAAGAGGTTAGCTCTGAAATTGCACTTTGATTTTCAGTGCACATCTGGAATTATGTGGATAAGGGATTGATGTTTTAGGAGAAGTTTAGTTAATGTTTTATTAGAGATATAAATCACAAAAAGGATGCGAGACCAAAGATATCTGAATGTAATTTCAAACTGCGTATTTAGCAAAACAAAATAAAAAAAAATAAGACATCTGTTTGATATTGGTACTAAAGTCATTCACGACAAAATAATCAACAACACGTTGTGGGTATACACGTTAAGAAATTCGAGGGTGTACTGTATTTACGTCCCCTGAGAAGGCGGGGTAGCATCCTTTGTAGGATTGTCAAACAAACTGTCCTTTTTAGCAACAGATGGTGCTTATTATATGTCGTACACCGAGTATGAAACCGTTTTGTCTGTTATAATGTGGCGGCAAATTGTATTTGTTGTATGGTCATTTATTGTATTATCTATTCGGGGTTTTCCTTTGTAGGGGATGTTTGGGGGCTAAGTGATTTATGATACATGGAGGTAGGTATTAAAATAAACAAGCGTAGTGTTAAAACTGGTAGCAAAAGTTTATTATATATTTATCGATACATTTTGCCGAAACATTGTTTGTATATGGATTATTATGTCTAAAATAAAATTACGCAAAAGAAAAACATAAGATTTTTTTTTATATATATGAGATATAAGAATAGAGATGTAACTAGACCGGCTTGCTATGATATATGATATTACGAGTATACTGTGTACTTATTAGAAAAGCAAAACTACGTAGCTTAAAAAACTCTTCTGTACTATAAAAAATAGCGTTTTAAGCTAGAAAGTCCTTAAGCTTCATTTCAAAAACGAAACGTCAAAGATTGATCCTAGGCTTTAAGTTGTTTCAGAAGTCGATTATCACAACCTTCTTGATGATTTTAACACTTTGCTTTATACAGCCTGTCGAATCATAAGCTGCACGTGTCCGCCGCTTACTTGCTGGACTTTTTTGAAAAAAATACTTAATTTTCAGTTGGCAAGATTTTGACTGCAAAATGTCAATCTAAATATGAATAAATGTCACATTAACAAGTACTGAAGTTGATATTTCTCGAAATTATTCCAAATAACCTGCTTGCTTCGCTAAAGACCAAACTACTAGGTTTTTAAGGTTGTATTTCACTTTTTATTGGTTATTTAAATTACGTAGTTATTAGGTTACATAGGTTTGTACTATTTAGTTTTGATATAATCATTTGCTATAATTGTTTTGACGTGTCAAGAAAGTAAAAGAGCGGATAATTGCAGGGTTGATTTCTCCAATAGCTAGATTGAAGCATCACGTCATCATGATTCGCTTCCGTAGTGCGCTTCAAATTATGAAATTTAATTTGATAATTCAGTAATGTTATGTTATGTTATTAAGAACTCTATAAAATTTATCACGGATTTTTTCTCAATAAATCAAGCAGATCTCTATATATACGATACGAGATTCTAAAAAATCTAAAAAAGTCCTATATATGTAATATGCATACAGAAATTACAAAGCAAAATTCCGATCTCTATAATTTTCCTAAGAGTAAAAGAATGTTTGCGTTAATTATGTTAATTTATCTTTGAGACAAAAATAAACGATGCACAAATACATCCTCTTCGCGCCTGCAAAATCCATATTACATTTTATTTATGAAAAGCTAAATAATTACAAATCATTCTAAACCTCTTTCTCCACCTAAACGAGGCTACCTAGTACTATATGGATTCTATAACAATTGAAATATTCCTACTCTAACTAAATAATTTACATGATCGGTAACAATAATAACAAAAATATAATACAATGGACCGACAATTATGTGAATACCGCTTTGTGTGAAATGATGAAATATGTGAATAGCCAAAAATGTGATTAGTTCACATAATCGCGAGTCTACTGTAAATCGGTGATTATTATTATATTTGCGCCCATGGAACGACTTTAGTTGTCTCCCAGCATTTGCCAAGGAGTAAAGGAAAACTATGGAAAAACTTTATTCTGGCAGCAGGATTTTCCTTCTGAGTCTGGAAGAAGCAGCCTGCGCGTCCTCTCAACTCCGCCAGCTATGCCGTCTTCAGGTTTTACACATATCCTGAATTTGAAATTGAAATAGGACAAACCAGCGCAGTAATCTAAAAACAAATAAAACAACAGCAGTACCTATTATAATACTTAACGATAACTGTATCCTTTTATCCTTTTATGCTAACCAATAGTAATTAAATTAGAGATTATATTTTAAATATTTATTTATATACCCCAATTGTACTAAAAGCTATAATTTAGCACTAATTCAGACCACTAAAGAGTATAAAACCGTAAAAAAAACAATTACGTATTTAAATATCATGCCGTAATCCATCTAATTCTTTAGCAGCTTTACAAAAAAAAAATCCCACGACTCGACCAACTTATTATCTCTAATATCTCTTTTTCGTCGCGGCCAATTTACCCCTTAGCTAATGTCCTAACTGTGTACACGACCATGGTGGTGACTAGTGAGTGGACACTCAAATAAATCATGCCCCGTTGTATCTATCCCACCACATTAACAATCCGAATCATTAACTCTCATGACGAGAGATTGTTGACAATGGAAACTTGAGTTGTTGTTCGGACTATTTCCATCGTTTGTAGGATATTGATGATGAGGATCATCAAAATCCTACAAACGATGGAAATAGCCCAAACAACAACTCATTAACCCTCTCAATTCTACATACATATGGTTTAAAATTACCCGTGACCCGTTATTAATTCTACCGCGCCTGATATGACAAATTAACCCTTATTACCCTAAAACGTGTAACGGTACCGATAAATTTGCTAGTTCACCTCCCATTTAAAGTAATATCCCACTTACTCTTCCAATCATTAATCCTTAAAAGTTTTTTAACTACGATGGCCGAAATTATCTGTATCAAACTATTAAAGTTTGATACAGTACTAATTAATAGTACTTTTGGAATTATTAAAGAAGAAAAGCAAAACAAATGCATCCATGATGTTTTCGATCATGTTTCGACATTAACCCTTGATCATCTCTTGACGTTATACAATTAAAATAATTTGATCGTTTTGTTAGTTGCCTGAGCAGAAGTTACTTTTCCCCGTCAAGTGTTTCCCCATTGTGAGGGAAGGTTTTTAATGCATTTTTCTATCTAGTTCTATATTTCCCTAATCAATGGGAATATCTCAAAAACAGTTGAATTTAGGGATATAGAACTTTAGCGAAAATTGTAATCAAATGATTTTTATGAATCAATTGAGATAAAAAGAAATGGGGTCCAGCCGAATGAAATGTTTCCGGTAGATAAAAATATATGTTTAAATTATTCTTTTTGGCGGGTTTTTGTCATTAACTTTTTGTGCAATAATTTAACTGCAAGTAGATCGCGAGAAAAATATATTGGATGAGTAGCTGGAACACCTTGCATGTATTAGCTTCTTTGGTTTTTCACCTCTCAATAAGTAGAGTTGCCACAATTTGATACGGAGTCAGTTTTAAATTTTTGGAATAATTATACTTGTTCAATTATGGGCTCCGGTTATTGCGATTTCATTATTGGTATTCTAAACGAGTTACACCTTGATTAAAACTGTAGGTGAATAATGCAACACAATATAATAGCACCCAAAAGAAAGAATATTTTATCAACTGTAACAGATAATAGTTCTAATATTAACAGAGCGACAACTAACCGTATAAGCAACAAAGACGCAATAATAAAGGAACAATGGTACAGAAGTTATAACGCGCATAATCCTGGGCGTTACTGGGATCGCCAGTTCGGACAATAGGAAGATCCTTACGAATCCTGGTCGTGTCCTAGACCGAAGGCCCTATTTCCATAACAATACTTCCCTTTGTACGAGCTACGAACACTACTGCTACCTCATGTAATTCACGCCGGCATGATATATTATTGCGTCGGTTGTGTTACGTTAGTAAAGTTTGTTACAATACTAGTTATAGTTCTGTCACTTTATATCTTATTACACCTTTAAGCATTGATTTGAATTCCCGAAAAAGTGTATGTGTTTTTAGATCTGCCTTTTTCGTTTTATGTAAATCATTTGTCATCAGCAAATGCATGAATAATACATAAATTCGCGAGGTTATTTTCAAGACAAAACCGCGAGAAGGACGAATACTTCTCGGGAACAGGTTATAGGGACATAAATAATTTATTTTAAAACACATTATACAATCAAAATTAATGCAAAGCTCCCATAATCTTCAGATTTGTCTCCATGGCTGCCGCGGGCGTTACATTTCACGAAACTGTATCGGCGTCGCGTCATCTCTTTCGCTCCCACCATTCGCCCTACACTAGGGGTAGAACAAAAGAGCGCGCGCTTTTATCCGGGGAAGCCCCGTCCACGAATATCTTGGTAATAACTCATAATTAACTTATGTAATATGTATATTAAACCCATTCATACCGGTGGGCTGGGCGCGTTGTTTGTTCTCGAGCTCCCTTTTCAAACTGATGGAGCTTTGCGGTAGGAAATTGGACTTAACCGAATATTAATACCCATTTAACGTTTTGCCTAATATTTTACTCGGGTATGGAGTTGAAGGGAACAATGCGGTAACTTAATGCTCCTTCATCAAACATTATTTGCTCCCATTAATGAATCTTCTCAGTTAATATCGTTTCTGTGGTTCACGGACGATCTAAATTGTATATACAGCATGTTTCCAAAGTATTGTTTGATATTGTTATGAATGTTTTCTCCTTTAATTTTATGCGAAACTTCTTATATAAATACATGTCGGTAGTTTCTTGTATTACACTACGTTACAAATTGAAAAAAAAATTAAGTACCCACTTCAATTTTTCCTGTTTATTTATTTATACAAATCGCTTAATAAGAATACCTATGCACTTTTTTTCTATCACGTACTGTTTTTTGGGTACGGTTAACTAATAATTATTGGGTAAAAAACTTAAAAAATATACACATTACTTTATTTAATTATCAATAATTCGATTAAATTAACGACAAAAAATTAAAACTAACGACAAAACTTATTTTGTTTTGTTAATTAGTCCCAAGCCTGGTGAAATGCGAGGGGAAGGTGGCCAGCGCTTCGAAATACGTGTCTATCATAAAAAACTGAAAAATTGCGAATATCTCCAAACCTGTTGGAGATAGACACAATGATACCCGTATAAAATCGAAAGAAAATTAAATTTTACATCCATTTATGTAAAAAAATTGCTATACCATTCAATTTAAAAAAAAATCAAGTTATCCATGATTTTAGAATTCCAAAATTACAGAGCCCTATTTAATAATTCTGTAATGTAAACGCAACAATTTCAAAATAAAAGACGTGTGCTGTTTCATAATTAAGCGAAAACCGAAAACCGCATCTTTCTAACTTTCGTATTTCCGGAGATATTTGCAAACACCGCAGACATTGCAAATGTCGTTTTTTTTTCGAAAAAACGTCATGTAATTCGGAAACGGGACAACTTAGCCCCAATATATGCCTAACGTTTGTTATTTAAAATTAACAAGGAATCCAAAAATACAGTAATATACAGGGTGTTCCATTTAAAATAATAAAGTATCTGCTTCCGGTACAACCGGAAGTCCGCCATTACTGAAACTAATTTTAAAATGCGTAGAATATGATTCGAGCCAACATTTATTTGAAACATTTTTCCAAAAAAGCAATAATAAATCGGCTATGGACCGTTGCATCTTAGGCTGGACACCCGGTATGTATATCAGGTAGAATATTTCAATCTGTCACTACGAGCACGAAATGACATGTAAATATGCATATTGTATCTATGAGGGGGTAAAGTGTAAACTCTACCGCCATTGAAAATCCCAAGATTTTGTGCCAGAATCGACATAGCCTAGCTAATGCCATCAGTGTATACTTCAAAACAAGACGTGATAGAAACAAAAACATCACTGCTTACATATTGTAGCTAATTGAAAACCATAATAGTAATCAGTTTTTCAGGTACGAAAATCGTGTCACGCAGTGTTATTATTCTTTTGGGTTTAAGGTCGGGTAGATAAGCAAATAGTAAATTTAATTTAATGCTACTTCTCGTAATGAGGTTGGCGGATTATTATTTACCTAAAAAACAATACAAAATTTACAAAAACACACCTTTAATTTACCATTTGTAAAATATCTCGTTAAATTTCTTCCAAATTTCTGTTACCATAAACATTACGCGACTAGGTAAACGATCATTTACTCCACTAAATGTCTATCAAGATTTAGAAAAATGGTTACCAGGGTACTAGTGATCATATTACCAAGGGTCTGGTAATATGATCACTAGTAATTAGTCCAAAATAAAAATATTAGATGGTTCACCTATTTATCAATTCTAATGGTTTAAGAATCGTATAAAATTCTACATATTAAAAAATAATTTTCTGCACTGAATAGGGGTAAATGTACAGATATTTAAGGAAAATGTCGAAATTGTAGAAATTTTCCCATAATACCAGTATTTTACGTGAATATTATAGGAAAATTTCTGTTTCTTAGAAAAAACAATCTCTAACATTGTAATATTACCAGGAAAAATATTAAAATCTCTTTGGAAAAACTTAAAATTTCTTACAATTTGGAAAGTTACAGTCATAAATGTAATAATTTTCAAGTAATAAGGAAATAAGTAAGGGGCGAATGCTTTAAAGAATGTTCTGGTTCAAGTCAGACGCAGGCAGAAATGACATGGGTGGTTCCTGCCACATGGTTTGTTTTCTTGTTATTTTAGAACTATTATACTGATTATTAGTAGGTGGTATTAACAGTGGCGGCAGGTACTAAAGGGCACAACGGTACGTGCCCACTCAACCACTAAGATAAACACTGGAAGATATTCGCATGTAATTCAGTGCATTATTTTATTTTATTACTTTTACCTATTTTTATAACGATGGTGTCAAAGTTTCCTTTCGCACCACAGACACTAGCGCATATACGAACGCTCAAAATTATGTTCCGAGGCACTATTTCCGATGCACCTATTTCGAGTATGAATCGGACGGCTCCGTTTATCTTCGCTATATGCGCTTATACGGTCGCCTCGGGGCACCCAATGCCGTGTCCCCAGTTAACGTCTTGCATTCGTTGCGACTGCATCGTTTTCAACGCGTACCGCGCATGTGTGGTTTCAAAGGCTTGAAGTGACGTTTATTATTAATGATGGAAGTTAATTGAGTAAAAAATCTTAAAAAAAAACCACTCTCATTTGAGGAAAAACTTTTAATTAAAGAGAAAGGAAGGCCTATTCCTGATCTTCTAATAAACTACACTCCCACAAGTAAAATTCGAACTTACAATAGAGTATTTAATAAAAATATGAGTAGATGTGCGGATGTTCACTAACAAATAAACTATTTTGTTTTAGCTGCTTAATTTCTAAGAAAGAGGTCAGTGCGTGGAATAAACAAGGGTTATATGATTTAAAGCATATCGCAGCGAGAGCAAAGAAACACGAAAATTCCGTTTCTCACATGAAAGCATGCGTGGATTTTAATGTTCTAGGCAAAGTGGACATAGGTGAATAGTTAGAGAGTGCTTATTTTCGACATAAAGATTAAGTACAACGAAGATGTGGAAAAAGATCTACATATTTTGTGTCGGTTAATTACGTGTATAAAAAACTGTGAAATCCTATCCTATGTTGGACAGCGTAAAATTGAAAAGTGAACTTGTAGTAATTTATGAACCCGATGACATGTGTGACGTAGGTGTACGCAGTATTTTGCCACATTTAGTGTTCATAATAGACAACTTCAAAAAAGTTTTGACGGAAACTTATACTGTTGGATATTATTTGTACAACCCCCATGTCGACAGCAGAATGTGAACGACGTTTTTCCACCCTTAAGCGCATTAAGACTTTTCTGAGAAGCACAATGTCAGAAGATTGACTGAACGTATTTTTATAATAAGTCATAGACGTCTTTTCCAGCATGAAAAATAGGAGAATGGATTTTATATACATAAAATAGGCAAGTTCTTATTTTGTGCCCATCCTCTTTCATAACTCATAAGCAGCCACTGAGTATTAATTCGTATTAGAAAATCTGTTTGTTGTTCTTTTAGTGCTTTAAAGTCTGTTACACACTCTCCTCCAATTTGAACATGGATTATCCGAAACAACTTCCATGCACCTTTGAATTAATTCAGCATTATCTGTTAAAAACTTACCTACACAATAAAAAAAAATAGGTTATTTTTCTTGGTAAAAATCACATTTTTGGCTAATTTTCGTATTCACTGGGGATAAATGTATAAAATGTTTTACGCGAATATTGATGAGAAAAATTTCTGTTTCTAAGGAAAAAATGTTGTTAACATTATAATATTTATAATATTACTAAGGAAAATATTAATATCTCTCAGGAAAAACTTAACATTTCTTACGATTTGGAAAAGTACAGTTAAAAATAATATCCTTTATTCAAATAAATTACCTTAACAGCAAAAAAATATTTTTTGGATACCAAGTACTTATGATTTTTTTAAAGAAGCTATTTATTTTATACAAAGTCGATACAGATAAAGTAGTAGCATATTTACGTCAAAATTGTATTACAAAACTGTTAATCATCACGTCATGATGTTCTAAACATATAATAGCAACGTTTTCTGGCCTATAGTAGCAAATATGTTTTACAAGTACAGAAATTGCCGTGAAGATGGCGGTTTTCCTTTTTCACTACACTAACTTTCCATACTCGATATAAGATTTCTACATGGCAGAGATAGGTATCAAATATGTATCTATTACTTAACAGATAAATGTTTCTTAGGAACTGTTATCACAACAATTGCCCGATTGCATACCGTGGCCTTTGATTTTTGCGAATTAACCGCTAATGTGGAGAAGCAACGGGTAACTGATGTGCAGTGGTTTTGGGTAAGCATTAGAAATTTTCATATTTTGGGTGACTGTTATGCATTTAAATACATTCTACCCGGGCATTTTCATTTCGACGATATTTTCCTTTTCTTTGTAATTTTACTTTTAAACAAGTAAAACTTCTATAGAAATTATCACTACTTTAGAAATTTTACTAAGTATATTCCAGGTTACATGAAAAAATCTTCGAAACACTACTTATAGTTAGAAATATTACTTTTAAAAGTAAAATACCTGTACGGTTTTAGAGGCACAAAATTGCCCCAAAATCGTACAGGAATTTTACCAAAAACCTTTTAGTGTGTAAAATTTTAGAGGAACTTTCTGTTAATAAATTGAATGGCGAATCCCCTACAACATTAATTGATTTTACTATGAAATCATCATATTATATTGAAGATTATTAACACAAAGTTAGTTTGTAAATCTTTCAATTTCATTTAATACTTTTAATACTTCAGAGAGCATTTCCATCTACATGCGAGAACATGTTTCAACTCTCTGGTTCGACTTCGGCCTTTCACTGTTGCACCTAAACCAATTATCAAAATTGCTTCTGAGAAGTACTGCGCAAATTCAAATTTTATTACCGGTAAATTTATCAATAACGTCCGATATCCGATCTGCGATACGTTGAAACGTATTAACATGTCAAGCGCCCTTGCCTCGTAATATTAGAATACTACGTGTCAGAAGTAATTTCCGCCTAATATGTCTAGAGGGTTCTGAAAGCCCGATCGGAAGGGTACGCTTGCACAAGCTACCCTATTTCACCGTTGCGTTCACGTAAGCCAATTATCAAGCGTGCGTTTATTTGCATTTATTGTACTTTGTACTTGTTGTTTCTTATTTATTTTAGTGCTGTAAATTAGTGGAAAGCTAAAAGTCCGTCTACACGACCGTTAAAGTCGCGGCGAGAGATTCGTCAAGTTTTCAACGCTCTTGGATGAAAGGTGTGTACACGAGCGATTATATCGCTGGAAAAGCAAAACCGTACAGTTCCAATAACAAGTATAGCTGCAAGTTGGTTGTATTGTTGCATTGTGCATACATCGGCGTAAAAATTTGTACGGTCAATTTCATTTAAAATTTAATGAGCATAGGGAGTATTCTGATATCTTTTTTCTTTTTATCGCATGTCAGTACAAAATTTCGATGAATTACTAACTAGATGCTGTTTTATATCGTATATGGAACCATAAAATAAATATTATTTAAAACATGTTTCCTTTCAGCGACCTCTGTGTTTCAATTGTGTAATCCGTCCTAATGTACTACAATTCACAGTTATTACATATACAGTGAGGTCGTAAATTGCTCCTCCCTCCCCTCTCTTCCCCCCGCTCCCCCTCTCCTGATACCTTTTGAATGGTATGAGATAGAGCAATGAAACAAAAACAAAGTGAAATTAGAGATAATTTGTGACTTTTTGCCTATAGAGATACGCTCATGGCTTCTGATGTAAAATAGAGGGCGTAGCTATCTTTAAAATTTTAAATGGGAAGTAATTTCATTTAGAAGCTCATTTGGAAGATATTTCTATTACTTTTATGGCAATGCAAACAGTTTTACGATTTTCAAAATTTTTACCAACTTATCCAAGATTAATAATTGGAGTACATACGTTACTTTTTCGATAGCCCTCGTATAAATATTGTGGTTTATGTGACTTAGGAAGCGATTGCTGTAAAATATGACATATTTACAATATGTTTTTGCAAAATTTAGCAAAAGTGTCTTATCTGTCAGTGGATGTGTCATGTGTGTGGGTGTCTAGGTTACAGATTACTGTAATTACAGGTTTCTGTACACTATATCCAAAAAGCGAATACGAGGGTTATCGAAAAAAAGTAACGTAGGTACCCCAATAATTAACCTTGGATAAGTTGGTAACAATTTTGAAAATCGTAAAACTGTTTGCATTGCCATAAAAGTAATAGAAATATCTTCCAAATGTGCTTCTAATTGAAATTACTTTCCATTTAAAATTTTAAAGATAGCTACGCCCTCTATTTTACATCAGAAGCCACGCGCGTATCTCTATAGGCCAAAAATCACAAATTATCTCTAATTTCACTTGGTTTTTGTTTCATTGCTCTATCTCATACCATTCAAAAGTTATCAGGGAGGGGGGAACAATTTACGACCTCACTGTATAAGTAGTATTAGTAGCGCCACTCGCCGTCGTTATCGTTTTTTGGACGCCATTATTTTGGTTTCCATATGATTAGTTGACAGACTTGTCAATACTTGTCATTTACGAATACAACTTTAAAGCCTGTGAATAAATTGTTCCATAAATTCCATTTCGTGTGATTTTTAAGTCTGTTCAACATATTTGTATACTATTTCCATATTTTATTAATTAAGTAAGTTTAAGTTAGCATTTTCTTGGCCAATTTTTGCTGTCGTTGACCATGTCTGGTATTCATTGCTCCGTCAAAAAATGCAAAAATTGTTATTACGAATTCACTGATTTACATTTCTTTAGATATCCAAATGTTGCAGATAGGTAAGAATTTCGCTCACATATATATAAGCTCCTTAGAAGCTTTAATAAATATTGTTCAACAATTCAGAGCGAAGTATTAGTTGCTAGCCGCACTGCAATCGGCAGAATCGCAAAATAGAATTTGCACTGTTCATTTCCAAGATCGTATGTTTATAAATGGCTTGCGAGATCGTCTTTTGTCATCTACAATACCTATAATCATTCCAGAGAATGAATGGTCTTCCAAAACAGCTTTAAATGTGATTATTATCTTATAATTAACACATGAAATTGTGTCTATAATATACACATACAGAAATGGAAATGAACAACGATTCGGCTGGGAAGCTAGTGAAATGCGTAAGAGTTGTATTAAAGAAATCCCAATTTGAAAACGAGTTTTATAAAGGGCAAGTCCTGAAAGGCCTTTAGAAACGAATTTCTTGTTATTTCTTTTTTAAATTTGCATATTAATCGCCTTTTTTTGACTTCACGTATCCCGGTACAAGTCGCTTATAAATCTATTGTTACGGTTTTTTGGTTACCTCGCATTTGTTCGTGTCGAGCTCATCTCCTCGGTTAGCTCTTTTCGACTGGATTTTTTGTAATTCTGTTTCATTATTTCACCATGAGAGATGCTCCTACGTCTTGTAATTTCTCAACGTAAACATTATCCTTTAATTTTGGTTCCTGAATTGTGTTTTCTTTCCCCTGTTAGAGCGCCTTGCTGGTAGTTTTTAGTTTCCTGAGTGTGTGTCGCACGTATAGCTAGAATTTGTATCTTTTATTGTTCATTTACTTACAGATAGATTCTTATACTTAAAACGGTCTCAGATTTTCGTTTAAATTCCTTCAATTCCAGTGTTAAGCCAGATTTTTGTTGACGTTTTCTTTTTGGTAAGGTTAGATGTGTTCGTTTTGGACAAAACAATCTTTTATGTCGGTATTATCCGTTCCACGCATCGATTCGTTCGATTGATCGTTGTTTCATGTAGTTCGGTTTATCTGTGTTTACATCTTTTCGACGTTAGAAGGCACCTCCATGTCTTTATTCTTGTTTTAATTATCTGTCTTCTGATTGGTTGCATGTCGTATTCATTGTTCCGTTTCCTGTTCCTTCTTGGTTGTTGACAGACGTACACTCACGAGTAAATCTTCCCATCTTTGGAAATTTTGGATATTTTCACACATCTGTGGATTTTATTGGAAGGTTGCTTGAAATAATCATTGGCCGTATCTTCGCTTGTATTTGAACTGGAAATTTCGTGATTGTTACGGCAGATGAGCCTGATATTTTGGGATATAATTTGAGAACCACGCGTCTCCAACGCCATTTCTGTATCTGTTTCTTCTCTTCGTTGAAAAACCTCGTTATCTAACGGTAAGCAAATCTTGTCACTCTTTTTATTTTCACTAATTTTGGGTTTCTGTGTTTTAGAGGTTCTTTTTAATCCCCCTTAATTTTAAGTCTGGAATCTTCCTTCGTTGTGTGTGAGGTTTTGAACCCACGTGCGGCTGAGGACTTCTGTGACTTTTTAAGTCCTTCGGAGAACCTACCTCCTTTGGAATTACACGGATCACCGTTTTGGTGGCTGCGAGTAAGTCCTAGAGGCTACGATCTGTCTGTCCGTACGGGAAAGGATCTCTACGCCCCGCTAAACAGCTGATCGAGGGCAAAGCTAAGTTGCACGTTCTTTTTTTTGTAATTTCTTGCGCGTATAAAATTTTAATAATAGAAAACCACCCCGATCATTTATCTTTTTCTGCGTTTTCGATCACGAACCTGTAAATTTCACGTGTTATATCTTGGATCGGAGGGTGCTACTTGCTGCCTAACTTAGTAGAACATTTCAAATTCATTTAATTCACTCAATTAATAATTATTTATCTTATCATTTATTTAACTTTTCATTTACTTATCTTTTCATTTATTTAACAAATTCAGTATAATTAAATATTAAACACCAACCGATTGAATATCGGCTTGTCATATACAGGGTGATTTGTTCGCCATCGATGTAGTTAATTCGAATATTTAGTTTTATTTTTGCTTTTATTTGTAACTGTAACGTTTTTTTTTGAATTTCAATTAACCTATATTGTAAGTATTATTTGTGAATTTATGTGAACTGATTGCGTTGGCCAAAGCGTTCGGTGTTCGCTTCCTACCATAAGACTGTTTGTTATTATCACAATATTTAATATATATATAAATACTCGCCGATACAGCTTAGTAATACTGAGTATCGCTTATTTTCTTTTTAAATTATATGTCAAATACAATAATATTTTCCTTTTGAATTTTATGACAAATTTAACGTTAAAATATTTACTTTTGGAATTATATGTCAAGTTTTAGCCACAACATTTTCTTCCTGAATTATATGTTAAATTTAATAATAAAATTTTAATTATTTCGTCAGTAAACCCATCCTTTTATTTTATTTTGTATGAGTTTTTGCAAACCGCTTTACCCCTCGATTTTTATTTATCACCGTGGATTCCTGCTTATCTTGGGGGCATGACAGGGTAAGTAAACCTAAGCAGGTGGCGCGAAATTTTTATCCATCTTTGGGTTTGTGTTACTATCAACCTACTCCCTCGTCGACGAGCCGGCTGGCACCCTGCATGATTGCCGAATATCATCCCACTTATTCCAAGGTTTGTAAAGCGAAAGTGTCGGTCGGAAGTCACGGTACTCTACTGCCGCTTTCGGTGCCGGTAAATTAGGTAACACTATTAACGCACTAGCATCTCTATAATCCATAAACCATTTCGTCGAATGTGTTTATAGCTTTATGGTAACATCAAATTAGAGAATCTAGATTTACTTGTACTGCTAATGCTGCTACATGATTATTTCGTGCTCAATTATTTAGAAGGAAATAAAAGCTTTCAAATACTTCATTTTCACATCATTCATAGAAAAAATCGTTAGTTATTTTTAAAACTTTTGTGTAATACATAATACGTAGATAATTTGAATTTCCCGCCAGAAGGATTAGTTATTATACAAATATTATGCCATATCCTTTGGAATAATATTGCAATAAGAACGATTCCAGTGTCCCCATCGGTTCTTTTCACAATCACTCTTTAAAACCCCCTCTTAACGATTATATCAATGTATATTTGAAAATGTAAAAGTCGTTGGAATGACATTTTCATTGATCTCAATGTGTAGGTTCATTGCAACACTACAAGTAAATTCTTTTGCCTATCAAATCACAGTAGTCTGTCAATACCTTGCTACCTTTTAATAATGTGCAGAGTCCTCTGGCTAGTTGATCGAAGTAATCTTCTGGGTTTATTATTGATTTGCCTAGATAAAAATGTCTTACGCAACCAAAGCCTCGCATTTATGTATGTATAATTTGCAGGTAGATTATATTGTTTGACCCCGAAAAGGCTTGGGTACCGAGAGAGCGTTCTAATATATTTTGCAAATATTGAATTTTATTTCTAAAGCGACGATAGCTATCATCAATCAGTACACGGCTCACAGTTCCGTTGCGCACGTAGGTACCTGAAGGAAAACAATTCGACGTTTTCCTCGTTAATCCGGGCCCACTTTGCCCGTTTTCCCACTTAAGATATTCTTGTTAAATTAAGTTCACGCAGCCGTAAACATTCAACGGCCGTGCTGTGGAAAAACGCCGGGAATAGAGCGAAGAGCTTCGCCGTCGGCCGCACAGCAGCGCCACCATTACGGTCCCTGCGTTACTTGCAGGTGGTATGTAGCTCCTAAACAAATCCTAGTAATCCTGACCGGCAATTTACCTCAGCCATGGCTTTGTCGTAGAGGCTTAGGCACTGAGTTTTATTATCTGAACGGCTCTGGACACTGGCCTCCTTTGACCGCCTTTGTGGCCACTAAAACTGTCCACTAACTTTATTACGGACAAGACCTGGGCTTCTACTTTTAAAGCACTGATTCAATTTGGTTTAAAATACTTACGGAACAATGTTCCGGTGGAGAATGGTCGTATACACAATTAAGTTTATAATAAAAAGTATTGATGATGCATTATAGTTTATATCCTTACTTGAATTGATTTCGCCTTCAATTGGTGTAAATCCATTATAATTAATGAAACAACAACTACGCTGTATAGATTTAGTTTAGATTTTAATTTTAAGTATGACAACTGTTTCATACAGCGACTTTGTCAGATATAGGTACTGTAAATTTATTCAAACATACAACCTCTTGTTTTAATATTCAGCAAAACAATCTTTATAAAACATCATGTGTTCAAATGACAAAGTTTTGGGTCAACATAAACATATGTAAAGTTATCCCAACAGGTATAAAAATCTAAACATAAAATCTAAAAGCAATCTAATTTTTTTTTATTAAGAAAGGGAAATAGAAAACACACAGATACATTTATAATCTAATGTCTATATGGGAATAAATTTAACAATGGGAAGACCTATCTTATCATTAAGTAAATCATCTAAAAATTTAAGTTTGTTAATTTCAACTGCTTCTAATAAATCTAATTTTTTACTCTTATTTTCTACATAAAGAATTTTAAAATTATCATTAAAACTATGATTTTCTTTAATTAAATGGTTGGAATAAGATGAATCCTTTTCTTTAAATTTAAATGAGTACAAATGCTCCGATATACGTTTTTTGAAAGAACGTCTGTCTGTCCAATGTATGTTTTTGTACACGTACCGCACGTTAATTTATAGACCCCCGACATGTCGTTTTATCTTTATTCTGGTTAATGAACTTCCCTAAATTATTATATGTTAATATTTTGTTTCGTTACAGTTTTTCTAATATTTTTTTTTGTTTACCTAAGTAGGTTAGTGTTTTGTATTTATTGTTCTATTGTCTATGAACTCTATGGTAATCGTGTATATCTCTTGTATTATTTTAGTTCCTACCTTTTTGGGTATTAATTGGTCTTTTATTTTAGGATCGTAACCATTATCGGTTGCTCTGTGTTTTATGATATTATATTCTTTGTAGAAATCTTACACATAGTCAATAATCTATGTGTCATACCGTAGCATACTGCACAGTAAGAAATAGCGCCAGTGTTAATGTTCTTAGTGTTAAGGTTGATCAAATAGAGTTAAAATTGTAGTGTATTTATACACTTTGATTTAACACTAAAAAGAAAAGTAGTGTACATAGTTACACTAAAAGAATTTTAG
The DNA here is from genome assembly GCA_004143645.1 of Protaetia brevitarsis. NCBI lineage: Eukaryota > Metazoa > Arthropoda > Insecta > Coleoptera > Scarabaeidae > Protaetia > Protaetia brevitarsis. The sequence goes on from RXPK01000260.1 coordinate 430,740, forward strand.
TGTGAAATAACTACACTAACGGGCTACTTAGTGCAATTCAACACTGGCAGAGTAAAGTATATACTCTATCAGTGTAACAATAGTCAATTCTTTGGAGTGCATATTGTATTTCGCACGTTGTAATAACACATGATCAGTTACGAAGCGTTCTGATTGGCCAGAATAGTTGTAACGGTTTAGTGTTCAGTGCTTCAGTGAACAAGACCTACATATGTAGGTACATCAGCCGCCAATACGCTATTCTACTTAGGTTATGTATTACATACGTGCTGCAGTAAAATAAAAGGTAAGTGATTGTCAATATATTATAAACAATACATTTATTTAGAATTGTATTATAGGAGGATACCATCAGAAAGGGAGAAAGTAAATAGGTCGAGATTCTTATCAATTTTCGGATTAATAAAGTGCCGCAGTGTTGAGTTACTGCATCGTCAGTAGAAGAAGACCTGATAGCAAGGATGATAAGATGTTCAACATGTTCAAAAAACTACTTTCGTGTTTTGTCGATTCGTTTAATTTCAATATTTGAGTTTATTTTTATACTGTATATGTATAGAATTATTTTATGTCAGAGTAATTACGTTTTATCTCAACGAACACGGTCGTTGCTTTATTTATTAGTGAATAAGGAACTTAATTTACTTTCCTTCCGTTACAGTAGTATTGATAAAACATTTAATAGAGAAAATTACCTCTTGCTAGAGTTAACAATCATTATTGATGTTTAATGCACACTAGTAGTGGCTTGACCATCCACACTAACAATTGAGATAAACACTATGAAGCTGTAACATGCGCACTAGTAGTGAAATTCTGTATTTACACTAAGGCATAGTAAATATCCTCTAACTATTAACACTACTCTTAGTGTTAAAAAAATTACACTATTTAGAGGGACCTCCATGAACTCGGCGTAATGTAGTTCTAGTGCTACAAATTTCTTACTGTGTGCTAATTTATGTTGTGTAGGGTGATTGATTCGTTATATATAGTTGTGTCTGTGTGTGAATCTTTATGGTATATGGAAAATTTCAACTAATTACTAGTTTGTTTGATTGTTAAGGGTAAGAAATTAATACTTTTATTTATCACTTTCTCTAAGGAAAACTAATGTTTTTATGTATTGAGTTAATAAAATCCAAGAATATTTTAAGTTATCTATTTGTAGAGTCCGTTGCAATAGAGAATGGTATATAACGTCACATGCGCAATGAACGAATATTGGTAGCTGATGCCTCGTTGCTAAGTAACAGACACTGGTAGCTGCAGCGGGGTAAATTTGATGTCAGGGTTCGCCCACTTTGTACGAACATTATCATTCTCTATTGCAACGGACTCTACATGTGTAACACACCAAAATATCAACTACATACCTATACTAAAATAATATGTTTTTAAAGAAACTGCTATTAAAAATCAAAGCTTCTAAATTATTCATAAAAATTTCGGTTAATAACGGACTAAGTGGATTTCCCATGATTAATCCCTCATTGCAACTGTAAAGATTATCGTTAAAAGAAAATTAGTTTTGGTTCACACAGACTGCAATAAATGTAAATTTTTTCTTTTGTAATGGGATTTACTTAATTATTTTCTAGCGTCTTCTTAATTAACAAAATGGATTCATTAGGGGAAACACTTAGGAATACATTTTTTACATCAAAGGATATCAATTTCGCATTGTTCGGTAACTTAACTTCCTTAATTTTGTTAACTAATTCAGAGCTATTTTTAATACTGTTGTGTGGTTTAAATTTGGTGTGTTTAATAATTTTATCTATGAGTTTTTTAGATAATTTAACTGCCGGGGTAATTTATGAAACTACCGGTCTAATAGGAAAATTTTCTTATGTAGTTTAATGAAATATGTAGATATAACAATAATGTTGAATTGTGACAATCAAGTAACTTTGTTTCTTGGCCAAACTTTTTATGCTTTTTTATGATTAAACAAAACTCGTGAGGTAGTGGCCTTTCATTTTGTTTTCTAGTCACACATGTTTTTTCTTAATTATCTTTATATTTCAATGATTTTTTTATCATGCCTGTTAAAAAATATTTTTATTATTTCGACCCAACTACAATTTTATAAATATTTTTTTAATTAACATATTTAATTTTTGTGCACAAACTTTTCCATAACGTTTTGTTCACGTTAATTATTTAATTTCTTCCAATTAATTTTTATGTAATTGAGAGGTCAACAAAATAAGGCACGTACTCAACATTTTAAAACAGATATATCTGTGGGGATGTTATACTACTTATTAAACTCACCTGTGAATTATATTATTTGGTAGAAACAAATTCTACCCAAGCAAAGTTTTTTCCTGTTTATATGTATCTTATAAACTAGTTGAATGGAAAACCGTTTAGGCCGCAAGTCAGGAATTTATTTTAATTTTAAATTGTGACAATTCTTAACTGATTTTAAATTTTGGCCTGAAGATGCTCGGATAGAGCGAAACCGGTCGTATGTTATTAAAGAATTTTGTGAAGAACTAGACCTTCGTTTGATTTCTTTTTCGCTATGACGATATTACTATGTTGCTGTATGGGTGTTTTAGTTTTTTGTATAATGAATTTAAAGAACACTAAATTACAATTTGATCAGATGTATGAGTAAACACAACATTGTGTTGATGTTATATATTTTTTAGAATACCTTTTTTTCTTTCTGATACTATATACATCATGGTAAGGTAAAGGTTGGTGACGTGAACTAGACGGCTCTGTAATGGAATACATACCAAGGTCGTTCAATTACTACTTTGACAGTCTATATATTATCATATTATACAAGGTGATTCTCGGAATTCGTCCCATTAAAAGTTCTTCGGTTGCAATGATATCTCGGTTTTGAAACTTCGAGGTTACGCATAGTTATGATCTATTTAGAAAAATAACTTCATCTATGTCGTATTTCGGGTTACATCGAAAATCATGGCCAACTTTGATATTATAAATAGAAATCTATATTTTTTTGTGCATTTTTAAGCATTTTAAAGCTAATTTTATACAAGATCCACTTACCTATCGGTCACCGTTGAAGATTTATTTTGGTTTTTGTGAAAAAGAGTGCACAAAAATATGATGCGTTAAATGCATATAACAACTATATGGTAAAAGGTAGAAGAGAGTTCTCAAGTTGATTGTGGAATAGTGTTGGCAACGAAACTTTCATTATCATTCACGGTAGATTGTCCGCTTCATTATACGAGTTCAAGCAGTCTATTTCATTCGTTGCATGAAGTAAATCTTTCACATTGCCTTCACACGAGTAAACGTGTAGCAACGTGTTTGTATGTAAACAATTGACTTTTTATTTTATCAGTAAGTTATTATCAATCAGTTATTTGCCCCAAAATCAAACTGTAACCTATTATAAAAGCGATGCCATGAACGGAGCTGCTTGCTTCTGCCTTTTACGAAATGTGTCCGTTCATATCATAATACGAGGGTATGGGTCTTGTACTATTTAACCAAGGAATAAACAGCAAACAAAATCATACAGGACGTCTCACAATCTAGGGTTGATTTGGCGTAACTTCTTAGTAGTAAAAGTTTTTTCTCAAATGGAACGCCTTGTATATTTTTACACCATGTGATATAGAATTGAATCCTCTATCGAAAAGCTATTTTTATACCTATCTCGTATTTCTTTTAGGATCAATGATCTTCAGAAAATGTAGTTTTGAGTTAGTATTTAATTAATAGTAAGCGGTGAAAAAAATATTTTAAAAGCAAGCTGTAGTTTTTGAAACTTTTGTATGAATCATAGCCGGTAAAGAGTTATTTGAGGTGGCTCATTTCGTATATTAAATACATATTTGCCTATTTAACTGCCAGCCAGAACCAGTTCTTGGATGGTGAAGTAATTTGGTTAGGGTAATGCTCTAGTATTCATTTATTAGTGGTATTTTAATTATTATTGTTTTTATTATGGTAATCAGTTCTCTTCCTCTAATCGTTTCACAGTTATAGAAAGGTATCCAAAAAAAATATAGGCTACTAGCTTATTTTCAGATATTTGTTGTTTTTTTGTGTCCTAAAATTATTTGTTTGGGCGGGTATTTTATTACTGAAAAAGTAGAAACTTGCAGGATTTAGTGCTTCTCTGTACATATTTTTCTCATAACGTATGAAGGACGTGACAAAAAGCGTCAAATAAATGCATAACGTATGTCAGTTATTTGTCCAGGGAATTTTATTTCAACTTCACAGACAAAGAACAACAGAAAGCATACACACACCCCTATGTTATTTTAAATAACAACGGGCTCAAGTCAGTTATAAAAACACTTAGTGTAATTTTAATTTAAAATTCCCACTCAAAAATTTTAACCCCTTGCATAGGGATTTAGGCGATGCTGCGTAGATAGCGTGTGACAGTTTATTACAACGGTATTGTGTAACACTATGGAATATAAAATTATATTTTTATGTCAATATATTTCTCAGTATGTTAAAATATTTAGTAACATCAATTACGAATCTAATGTGTTATTAAAAACAATAGTCTGTAGGTAGCATACTTTTATTAATTGTAAAATATGTAAAAACGTTTTTTAATTTTAATCGTCTTTATGCTTGTGGAATATTTAAATACGTCGAAATATTTCAGTTTAAGAGTGCCCTAGAAATTAAGTTAAAGAAGTCACAAGGTATGCTTAAATTAGTTATTTCCAGATTTCCTGCAACACTTATAACACTATGTGAAATTATTTACTTCAGAGGTAAAACTGTATATAAATTTTTATGAAAGAATGTTAAATTTCAGGTAATATTTTGAATTTAAATACAAATAAAACTTTTTGAGATTGTTTCTGGTTCCCAAATTGATAAAGCTGTATACAGCATACATTGCGTAAAAATATACAGGGCGTTCCATTTGAAAAAAAAAATACTTTTAGTACTTAGAAGTTACCTCAAATCAACTTTTGGATCACCCTGTATAATTTTGTTTACTTTTTACTTCATAGTTAAATACTAGAGGACTCATACCCTTCGTAGTGAACATAAAACCTCTCTATATTTTACTGTATAGCTGTTATACTTAGTGATTGTAAATTTACCGATTTTTTAATTTACCGGTAATTCGGTAAATGAAAATGAAAATACCGGTTTACCGGTAAATTACCGGTAATTTTTTTTCGTGTGTGACATGGGGATTCCCCAAGAAAATAGGGTTAGGCTAGAATAATACATATTTTGCACAATCTTAAGGCATAATATTAGAATTTTGTAATAAATATTTGTATTTAATTACATATTTTAAAAAGTCGTTAGAAGTAAAAAAAAAATTAAGGTTCAAATTTTAATGTTATTGTACAACAATGTTGCATTAATGTCCTCTCATAATGCGGCGTATTCAAAATTGCTATTAGTTTAAATACGTGAAATGTTGTTCTTGTATATTATTATTTTTAAATATTAAGAAACGAGACATTTACTTACTCTTTAAGAAAAACGAATTTAAACTTTTAAAAATCTTTCAAATCTCAAAGCACAAATCACACATGCTAACTCAACTTTTTTCAAGAGATAAATAAATCCATACAAAAAACCATAAAATGAGAGAATTGAAATTGTACTTGTTGACAAAGGCAGGTTGGAAAAGTGGGATGTTTTGTTTCCTACTGTCCTAGCATATTTTTCGCTTTTTTTGATTCCTTCTCTTTCTGACTAACTCGGTGGATTGGAAGTTATACGTTTCTAATCAAAAATTTTTGTCAGTTTCTTTTCTATATTCTCTATTCTAGGGCATTACAGCGGCTCTCAATCTCAAGCAAATTTAAATTAAACATCCTGCATAAAATTAATAATTGGGTATATTGTTACTTACACTTACCTGTTTTTTTATTTTATTTTCAATGTCCTTATAGACCTTTAAATATCTATAATTACAATATTTCATACATAAGAATTTCTAGTATGAATTTTTCATTTACCGAATTATCGGTAAATTTTTGTAATTTACCGAACGTTTTTTGGTCAATTTACGGGTAATCGGTATACAATCGTTAGTTATACGTATTTACAGCATCATATTTTTTTGAGCTTTTTTTTCACAAAAATCAAAATAACTCGGAAACGGTAACCAATAGGAAAGTAGATGTTTTATAAAATTGGCTTTAAAATGCTTAGTAGAACCTAAAAATGCACCAAAAAATATAGGTTTCTATTTAAAATATCAAAGTTGGCCATGACTTTTGATGTAACCGGAAGTGCGACATAGATGCAATTGTTTTTTCTAAAGAGATCATACCCAACTATGCTTAACCCGAAAGTTTAAAATTCGAGATGTCATTCCAAAGTCAAAAACTTTTAATGGATGGGTTCCGTAAATCACCCTATATAAGCTATAACACACTTATGAGGTTATGAGTTATAAAACTTATAGACGCACGCGAATGGTTGTGCTGCTTCAATATCTTGGCCCGCTAGATTACTCAAAACTAGATATTTTGTTTGGGGTTTTATCAAAGAAAAAGTATATGTTACACCTTCCATAAAACCCGACGTCAGAAATACTGGAACGAGCGTTTGAACCTACCTATATTGCGAGGGCTGAACTGCATAGTGAAACAACGGCTTTCGATTTCAACATTTAAGGCAATAAAATAAGCTTGATTGGTCGAATATATGTATGGAATTCTGATTAAAAAGTATGCAGAATAAAGCACTCTTTCCAATATTCTTTATAGTCTATTACAATTTAATTTTTAATTTGTAATAGATTACATTTAGAAAAGAATATAAAGATTAGAAAGAACTGTTTTTAATCTGTATACTTTTAGTCAGAATTCCATACAAAAGAAATACACTTTTAGTTTAGTATCTATAATTCCTTAATAATTACAATTTCTGTATTGATTTGAAAAGCCTTGTTTTGCCATTTAATACAGTAAAATAAAATTAAGAATACAAAACCTAATACGATGGTTTTCTATGCACCCTCAATTACCATACAAATCAATACAAACTTGGTAATATATTACAAAGTAGCCCACATGTAGGTTTTCCAAATCACTCCTGCGAACACAGGAAGCAAAGTACAACATTAAAATATTAAGATTTTCGATTAAAAAATCAACAAAACATGGATATATTCTTCCTTCGATTTATACGCACCCTGTATAATATACTTACTCTATAATTTACATTTTTGTACAAATGTAAATGTAATCTTGGTATCTAAACATGGTTTCTTTTAAATATCGGTTTATTTTACTTTGTAAATATCGATAAACCTAATAAATAAAATTCTTATTAAAAGGAATGTCGGGCATAGTTTAAAACTCAGTTTGAAATCAGTGCATCTTAAATAAATAAATGTTTGTTTAATTTACGTTTTGTTGTCAAATATAGACAACTTCTCTGGATGTCAATATTTATCAGATTATATTTGCTGGATAGTTCGATTTGATTTACTTACCCATATTAATTATTGCTCGAGTCATAACCACGTGTTGACTTTTTGTTATAAAACAATTCGGTGTTCTCGATTGTTGATAAACGGACGCCATAAAAATTCTCAATAAATACATTTCTTAGACCTCGCAGCTTAAACCCAAAAGCCAGTGCTTAACCGAACAAAGTCGAACGTAATCTATTAAGTCTGCAAGATTATAGGGATTTATTATTGTCAAATAACATAATCGTCCAAATTAATTAGGTATTTTTTTCTGCTTAGTGCAGAATGTGAGGCGCCACGTCTCGCATAGATAAATCGAAATTATTTATTTTTTTATTTTATTGTAGAAACGTTTCGAAATGCTTCGGTTGGAAATTTGGGAGTGGTTAAAAGCTTATCTAATCAAGTAGTTTTAGGGTAACAATTTCTTTTCTGGGAATTTTAGGTAAATCTAAAATTTGCATTTATTGTGGGGACGTATCATTTAACAGCGAACGCTTGTACATATAAGATTACACTCACACTTGTTAGTCATTATAGTCTCGTAAGATAAACAACTTGGTCCAAGTTGTTTGTCGTTAACATCAAATCGAGCAGAACTGTTTCAAGATTGCGAGGATGGGTTCCGGTAGGCGTAACATTTTACTGAAGTGACAAATGACTCAAATTCCACTGCAGATATTAGCTGCTGTAGACGTGGATTTTATAATTATTTACTATAAAAAACTTTTTAAAGAAAGCAAAGCATAAATCACAAAAACGCATTTATTGACAAAGTATCACATTTGTTGAAATTTTAAAATGTTTATTTACATTACAGGTTGTGAAATTGAAAATGCCATATTTGAAAATGGAATAAAATTCAATTCCAAAGGTAAAAAAGTGTTGTAAAATAAATTAGGACTTCTTTTCACCAATCTTTATTAAAAAGAAACTAGTGTTATGCTATTAGCGCATCATTAGGCCCAAGGAAACTTAGTAAAGAAATTATACTTTTCTTTTGTATTTACTTGCTAATTTACTAATTTTCTAAAAAACTTAACTACGGTTTAATATTAAATGTTACTTTAGCACTTTAACAAAAAGCCGTGTATTATTTATGGGAACTTTGATTTAAAGTAATTTTAAAGCTTTAAAGCGGCGTTATGAAACTCACCCTTAGCCAAGTAAATCACAATAAAAGATAATGTATAATGTGTAAGTACGTCTTTTTTTTTTCAAAAACTTGGTTTAAAAATACGATGTGCAATATAAATAAAAAATAATTTAAATATTTAGAAAGTCGTCATACTTTTTTAAATGATTGATTGATAAATAATCTCTTGTTATAGTCATCAGCAAACCAGATTTTGAAAAAAAATTATAAGAGGAGCTATTAATATAGTACTGTTCAATCAATCAAGTTTGTGTATGACACGGTTGTAATCTCCGAATATATTAAAATAGAATTTGGAAAGCTGGAGGTGAACGAAATTATAATTTGTGAATTTAATGAATTTCGCTTGTTGTCTTATATAATTTAATTTATTTATTCTTATATAATTTTTGAACTTTCTGAATTTATACTTCTTCTTTAGCCTGATATTGTGCTAATAGCTTAAAACCAGTTGTTTTTAAATAAAGATTTGTGAATAATTTTTATTTATTTCACTGAACTCATATCAAGTCTTTAAAGTTTTAAAAAGGATTCTGTATAAGTCAACTGGCGATCAGCGGGATGTATGTCTATACACAATCTCAGATGCCGGAACAGGTGGACGCTGAGTAAGGGTACGAGCGATGATGATCGCTGTTATCGGGAAAAGCGCGCAGTGCTATTCTCACGTTCCGGAATGCAAGCACAAACATGGAGATCCAATCGAACTGACCTTACAACAAGCGTCGCTCTGCCCTGGCGGCGGTTCTCATGACTCCAGCACTTGACCACATGTAGACTTCGCCATCAACGTGCAAACGTTACTCAGGCACATGCAATATCTTGACAAGTAGAGTTGATCCTGCTTGCAAGATCAGATCTACAGTCCATATCCGACCTTCTTTGCATAGCCGTCCTTGCTGGGCAACGCTGCGCTTGTCATATCAAAAACTTTCTGTCAGAACAGCGCTTGGAAGCCTTAAGCACTTGATACTCAGGAACGACACCATCCAGGGATACCAAGATGAACCCATATGATTCACTTGAGATCACAGAAATATTGGGGGCTCGGACTACCACATCCTGTCGTCATGCAATCACAGGTACACCCAGGATCCCTGGCAACGCAGGAACCTAGGATGTTAGTTCCTGGTACTCCGAAAACCAAGCGATTTGCGATCTGTAATTAATCCTTAAACCCCTTAAACCCGTACTACACAAACAATTAAACAAACAAATGAATAGTATTTTACCAAGTTCATTTTTACATGACAGCATTCTTATTGCTGTGGTTTATCATTTTATTCGTTATTACTTACTTCATCTATCATGCTATTAAGGTAGTTTCTGAGGAGGACAACGTAATATACTTTAATTTGTAGCGTAATTTATGTTTTATTAACTGATATTTGTTGCTAGCTGGCTCAATTTTCTGGCCTTTTATTTAACACAGCAAATACTTTGGAATAGAGCGCTGAGCAATTTTTCAAATATGCTTTGTTTAATATTGACCTACAAAAAATAAATAAAAAGAAATGCTGCTATTCATTATTTGAATTTGCATCCAGAACGACATGTATCTACAGCAAACTTACATTAAGGCCTCTTTCAGACGAGGCGGTTTGGTTGAGTCAATTAAGTTGCCTGGTTGACTCTCAACTAGTTGAGTGTCGTGTGAACTCAAGGCTGGTTTAACATGCGAGAACTTGTGGAATTAATTTTTATCCCCAACGGGACGTTAGTACGATGTTAGAACCAGAGGAAGCAGGAGCCTTTCTTGTGCTTGTTCTCCTGGAAGAGAAGCAAAAAAGGAAACCCAAATAAAGAAAAATGTGGATTCATCCGTTGTTAGATCGGGAAGCGGGAACTTTTTCATAGCTATGGCCTACACTACTTAGCCACGGGGATAATTTTTTACTTTCGTATGTCACAATCATTGTCGCAGAACTTCATTTGCTGATCCACACAGGATCCATAAGAAAGACATGATCACGAGACAGACTATATGAACGCAAGAAGACTAGCCATTACACTGAGGTAAGCTGAAAAGTATTTGTAAGGTCTTATTCATAATTTAAAAAAAAATATTCAAAAATTATACTTTTCTTTACTATTACCTACCCTTTTCTTTAATGATAATTTTATAATGATAATATTGATCTTTTACTAATAGGAATCAAAGGCAATACGAAAATAAAGCACCATGATATATCACTCAACTTTTTATTTACAAAAAAGTGAAAATCTAATTTAAAACAAAGACAATATTAATATTTATTAACACATGGTTAAAGTTAGAAATTAGAAGATTCATGTGAAAAACCAAATTCGAAGATAATGTGCTCATTGGCAGAGATACAGCTGCAGAATGAGAGCTATTTGCCGAAGGATGAGGGGATGGACTAGGACTGGATCTGAATAACTATAATGCTGGGAAGTGGGATAAACCATCTGGTGGTTTAAGGTTGTTGCAATCTTTGTGGGAAATGTTGCGAGCTGTATATTCATATTATAATACTTGGTTACGACTTGTAGTATCTTAGACCGCATGGCTAGTTTGTTCACACCTTGAACGGCCGGGTGTAATTCAGGAGAGACATTAGATATTTGTAATCTTTTTCTGCTTTTCTCTATCATACTTCTTCTTTTCTGAAGTCATCTGTTCTTTTTTTTTAACAGTTGGTAAACACTTGCCACAGGATTTTTTTCACTACCGCACGCTTCCGTTTTAAAAGTGCTGTGAAAGATTGGTCCTCTCAGTCTCTAATTCTTCTGAGATTGATGGAACTTCCTCCTTCCTTCCTTCAAATCCATACGCATTATTATTTTCATGAAAAGTAGCACAAAATGGGTGATCATAATTCTAATGATGAAAAATGACACTGACGAGTTTTAGAAAGGTGAAACATCGATGTCTGCGACAGCGACATTTGTATGTATTTTGCTACATTTAATGCATTTATTAGCGCATCAGCGCAAAATTTAGTGCTTAGTTTTAATATACTTAATATTGCGAATTTGTGTTCTAATCAGAACATATATATAATCCTAATCCTTTCTACCCGTAGGTGTAAGGATGCCACTAACTTAATTTGTCTGTCCATACACAAATTTGGTCCACTGTTTCCTATTTTCAGCCATCTTTACTGCCTCCGTCCAGGTAGAGTCTCCTTACCAAAATTTCATGGATAGCATCGTTCCAAGTCTTAGGTGGTCTTCCTTGCCCTCTTCTAGCTTGAACTCTGGTCTCCTATATATTGTTGTTCATTCTTGTTCTATTCATTCTTGTAAGATGTCCAAACCATCTTAATTGATGTTGTTCTATTGTTTTGGGAATTGGTTCTATTCCCAGCTCATTTCTCACTACTTCATTCCTGATTCTGTCTCTCCTCGCAATTCCCTTCACTTTCCTCAAATACATCATCTCTGTAGCTTGGATTCTATTTTCTAACTGCCTGGTTAGTATCCAGCTCTCACTTCCAAATATTAATGTAGGTCTATATATAGTTCTATACACCAACATTTTTGTTTTCTTTGTGATATCTTTCTGACTTAGGAATGTTTATTTAGAGTATGGTATAGCTTCACCGTTTTTTGTTCTGTTTTCACTTTAATATTATATCTTCCATGACTATCTATTTGTACTCCTAAGTATGTGACTTGTCAAGTTGTTGTAATTCTTTGTCCCTCAATTTCTACGTCTCTTCCTTCCCAAGGACCATTAATTTAGTATTGTCTTTATTTATTATCATATACTTGTGTTTGAGGGTTTCATTCTACAGGTTTATGTTTTGTTGCAGCTCTTTCTCAGTATTTGCAAATATAATAATATCATCGGCAAAGGCATATTCAGCCAATGTTGTTTGTTGCAGTCTATTCTACCCAAGATGTAAGGGCTTGCTATCCCTACCTACTGTTTTAATAACATCATCCATCAGTACTCTAAACAACGTAGGGCTCAAAACCCCTCCTTGTCGCAGACCCTCTTCCAGCGTGAACCGTCTCGAAGCTACATTGTGTGTTCTTATGTAAATGCTATTGTTACTATATAGACTTTGGATGGTCCTTCTTAGTCTTAGATCTATACCTCGTTCTTCTAGGCTTTTCCATATCAGTGTTCTAGGTGTTTTGTCAAACGTTTTTTCCGGATCTATGAAAGCAACGTAGCCACTTCTATTTTGCTTTATCAATTTCTCAGTTACTTGCTTTACAGTGAATAGGTTGTCTTGGATACTCCTTTCTTTCCTGAAACCTGATTGCGTTTCCTCCAATTGCTTTTCAATGTAATTTAACAATTTCTGATTTAGTATGCTTTCATATGCCTTGGCTACTATACTAGGCAGCGTAATGCCTCTGCAATTATCACATTTCATTTTGTCCCCCTTCTTGTATAAAGGCATTATAAATGGCTATTTCCCAATCACTGGGAACTATAATACTAATCAGAACATATTTGTAGATATTATATTGGTAAAATTAGCAAATATCTTTGAAAAATAATGAGTTTCTAACATCTTACACTCACACAGTATTATTTATATCACGTTGCTTTATATTACGGCTTGGCAGTAACACAAATGTCGCTAAAGTGACACTGACGAGCCTTAGGAAGGTGAAACATCGATATCTGTCAATAGCGACATTTGTATGTATTTTTCTACTTTTATATATGTATATGTATATATTTTACATCTTTTATAAAGTAATTAGCAGTACTTGAAACTACATTTAAAAAGTCGTGAGAAAATCAATACGAATAGGTATATCGGTAAAAAAGATCTGAAATCGGTAGATCTAGCGAAAATTGGTAGAGGTGACAGCATTGCTTGAACTCTACGGTTCGTCTGCTTCTAGAGCTGGGATGGACTTAGTTAGCCGCTTTTTCTGTTTTACTTATGTAAATAATAACAATCAGGATATATTTACCCGCAATATGTCGTACATTAAAAGCCTATTTGATATGACCTGCAATTGTTTATTAAATGATGCCCATATAGCGCAAAATCTAAGATTAGGAGAGTAGGAGATTATGTTTACACTACCGATGGATTAATTGTATTCTGTTAATTGTTTTATTATAGTTTTTAATTTTGTGGAGAACTTCTTGAAGATGTTGGTGTTAAGTAATTTTAGAGCAAATAATTTTATAGAATAATTAACACAGTATTTATCCAATATATTTGGTCGAAACAATCTGTCACTTCCTCTACAAATTTACAGGTATCGAAATTCAAACCCAAGAAAACCTGTCTACGCCTCTGTGAACATTTTATTCCTTCTTGGATTAATATTGATGTTCGATTCTGTAGGTATGCGGTAAAAAAACACCGAAAAGACGACAACATATTTTAACAGATGCGCCGACCGTATTCGGTTTATACCGTCGGCAGATAATGACAATACAAACCGCACAGTTAGGGGTCATGAACCGAAAAAGGAAACATTTCGGTAACTGTCAATGGGAGACAACGTCAAGTCTATGTCAAATACAGAGAAGATACCGTATTTAAGTATTACAGAAGACATATATGTAAATCAACAAGCTTCGGATAGGTAGCTCGCTTCAGGATTAAGTAACCTGACGTCTCTTGTTTATCGGTTTTATTTCCCGTATCTCGTATTCGTTCACGTGACCGTTCTCATTTGTTTATTTAATTCCCCGACCGGGTCCTGCATTCTTAAAAGTCGATAAATCACGCTAACCGCATCTGTTTTTCCCGAAAAAAGGAGTTTGATTGAATTATAGCTTAGTCTGACAGACCGAAATTATTAACATATGTTACCTGTTTTCCATCTGCGGTCACGTACGGCACTATATCACGTCACTGATGCGAGGGACAAGGACACCCGTACGGCGGCGTGTAAAATATGTCATACGAAACCGGCAAGATTATCGTATATTGTGTATTGATACCGCATTGACGGTTTTATGGGCAATCCTTCATTGATAAATATTCTGCCATTTTAGTGCGTGAGAGCTCCTATAATGCTGTACAAATTTAATTTGATAAAGTACAGTAGATAAATATAAAAATAGAATTAATTATTTGAAGAACGAATTTGTCAAAAACGGAATTTACCTATCTCTTCATATTTACCAGGACGTACCAGAGGTGATGTAATCTAATGTGATACATATCCGTAGGTATATCCTTAATATATTCAGATATTTACGTTGTTATCAAAAATTGAAAGAGGTGTTTAGAACGGGCAGTTTGTTGGTTGAAAAGAGAATAAAGACATAATGTATTATTCAAAATTTCACATTACCTTGGCTGACTAACAGTATTGATTTTTATAAGCAGGATATACTGTTCAAATTTCATAGATATGGATGTAAAATAGAATGTTTGTTTTTTCATGTATTGGAAAAATGTCGACGTTTTCATTTAAGATATTGTATGTGGTATTTCAGTACTTTAAATTTTATATTTTAATGTAGTGGAGTCCTTTTTTGTCGTATTTATTTCACAGTTTTCATTTATTGCAATATAATTGGTAAAATTACAGAGTTAGTAAAATATTATCAGTAATTATCCTGTACTTGAAAGCAGGGATTTATAGGTACCAGTATTAATAGTTTTGCAGCTATCCTAAGCACTATATGGATTCTATAACAATTGAAATGTTCCTACTCTAACTAAATAATTTTCCTATGATTGTCAATAATAATAACAAAAATATAGTAGACTCGCAAATATGTAAATACTGCTTTATATGAAATGATCAAATATGTGAACAATTAAAAGTGCGACTAGTTCACATAATCGCGAGTCTATTGTAAATCGGTCAGCTATCAGTTGTTATTATGTTTGTACTCATGGAACGACATTAGTTATCTTCCAACATTCGCCAAGGAGTAAGGGAAAACCATGGAAAAAAAAAACCATGGAACCCTGAGAGCAGGATCTGTGAAGAAGTCCCAGACCTTGTTACTCATAGCCGGCAAATTATTATCATCCTTTTTTCACATATCATGAATTTGAATTTGAAATAGGATAAATTATCGTAGTGATCTAAAAACAAACAAAGCAACATCAGTACGTACAATATGTATAATTTAATTGTATATTAACACTTAACAATAACTTAATCCTAATTATTCTAACCATTGGTAATTAAATTAAAGATTTATATTATAGATATTTATTTATATACCCCAACTACTATGCTAAAAGCGATAATTTAGCACTAGTTGCGACCACTAAAGAGTATAAAATATTCATTTAAGTACGTACTACGCGCCACGGCCATCTTAATCCTTTAGCTAATGCTTTGACTTCCGTATGCGATTGCCACTCGTCAGTGAGTGGATTTCCAAATAAAATATGCTCCGCTGTATTTATCCCATCGTATTCTCAATCCGAATCATTAACCCTCCCAATTCTAAATAAATATAATTTAAAATTACCTTCACCCGTTATTAATTCTACCGCCTGATATGACAAATTAACCCTCATTTTCTTAAAACGTGTATCGTTACCGATAAACTTCCTAGTCCACCTTTCATTTAAAGTAATATTCCATCTACAAATCAGTGGAATTTTTAAATTCCTTAGCACCTCTAATACAGATAAGCTGTCAGTTATAATTCGCACATTTTGTATAAATTCCCACTTACGCCTAATTTAAAGTAACGCCTGATTTATTGCAACTAATTCTGTCTGAAAATTATTGCAATGCACCTAATTTAAACTTTTCATTATATATTTCAATACTCTTATTAGAAAGAACTAAAGCCGCCCCTGTATCATCCTAATCCTTCGCCTCCTCCGTAAAAATTCCCAATCCTTGTCCCTGTAAAAGCCGATCAACTATCATAAAAACAATTATTTTTTGATTATTACGCCTAGGTACAGTGGGTCTCAAAATTCATGTCATGCTCTAGGGAAGCGATATCAAAACATGGCTCAAATAACGACTTGATGAAGTTGAAACGTTTCTAATACATATTCAAATGTTATTTACTTCATCTTCAACCTTAAAATTTTGAGTATTTCACTCTTATTTAGAAATTTTCGGTCATGGTATAGGAAAAATACGTTTTTCTCAAAATATATTTATTTATTTACGACGTTTCGTCAATTTGGTATTTAATTTAAAGTATTGTTGAAAAACCATGTTTTCCATTATACTTATCTATTTTATATTTTTTTTATATCCTATGGTAACATAAAAATAACATACCAGTTAGGAACGTTACGGGAAGCAAAATAAGTAGTATAGTATAATAAATAAATAATTAATATAACAATAACAACTCTAAAGAAAAGAGGTATCAATTTAATACGCATCGGATACGTATACAAGTAAGCGGCTCTACAAGCGATCGGCGATACGATGGCGACGGTTCTTCAAGTAGTCCCGGATAGCGGGTCAAACATCATAACCATTAAACGCCTTCTTTAACATCCCGCTACAGATATTTAAAGAATACTAGTACCTATCGTCAAGTGTGTATGGGTTGTAGTCTTTATTGCATTTAGGTGTAAAACTCAGCAGAGTGTGCTATGCCAGAAAGTATTCATCAAAAAAAAGTCATAAATTTAATCGCGTTCAGAGTTTGTTATTTTAAAGATGGAAATATTTAGATTCTCGACATAGGTTGAAGCAACAATGTGTAAGCCACTTCCAGGAGGAAAAAGTTTTGATATCTGCTCCGTATGGCATGACATTAAAAAAGCGACCCACTGTACAACATTTTAATCGCACCAAACAAAGCTTTGAATGCTTTGGAAATTTCATCATTTACAGCTATTTCCGATCTTATGTTAAAATGAACGGCATCTGCTTTATGTTGAATGTGTGATACAAAAACTCGTAGTAATTTCTTTTGTTGTATTTCCTTTTATTCGACTTGATTCGATTGTCTAAAATAATATAGATAACATTAATTTGTAATATATACGAAAAAGAGGCAGACTAATAAAAATCAAGTAAATAAACTAGTGTAAAGAGCTCTGTAATCGTATGTTCTGTGTGTATTTTGCTACGCTATAGTCTTGGCTATTTCTTTGCCTACTTCAGAACTATTAGTACGTTATATCACTCTCGCTATTTTTATACTTTTACACGAAGATAAGGAGCTTAGACTATACAATTTCATTATGTATTTTAAGGTATCATTTTATCACACTTATTGCAGTATTCTGACAAGTAGGTGTATGTAATACATTAGATCAAGTGTTTGGGTACATCACATCGCCCCTATGCACGCTGAAGTGCCACATCCACCCCTAATCCTTATCGGTGCGAAGCAAGCACGAGTTCTGCCTTAGCGTCTCTGATTGAGGTGTTTGCCTTATGCACTGCTGCATCAGCGTCGTGCATTGATGCATGGTTCCATATGTACGCATGTGAGTCGCACGTTTATTAGTAAATAAAAATATTTTATCTAAGAAATATAAGCGAATATACACGTTATAGTGGAACTTATGTGATCAGTAGAGACCGGATTATATGCGCATATATATGCATCGATTTTTGAGAAAATATGCATAAACCTGGGGCATATATGCAAAAAAAATGCGACAATATGCAAAATTTTTACATAAAATAAATAAGAGCAGAAGTTTAAACATTAACTTTATTGCATAACATTTTTTTACAACATATTTCTAAAACAATTTATAATTAAATGTTTTTCAAAATTGTGTAAAAGAAAGTTTTGTCTTCTATCAGAATACATATGTTTCAAAATAGAAAACTTCTTTCAACAGCCACAGATGTAATTGGTGCATTTTTTAATTTTGCAATACATTCTAAACTAAAATTAAAGTCGAAATCGTTTACTGTTTCACCTTCCAAAATTTTCTTAACTTTCTTCAATTTAAAATACCCTGCATTTTTTATTTATCACTTTTTTAAATTTATCGTATACAAAATTACCTATTGTACCCTTAACCTTCTTACATAGTATATCAAATTCGCCTACTATTTCGACTGAACTTGAAACAAAGTTATAATTTGACTTAATATACAAAGGGTTTTGTAGCAATTCTGTTGATGTTACTATCTTTTTACAGTTTTCTAGAGCAATGCAGTCAGCAGCGATTTCAAGAATTACATTTTTTATTCCTTCAAAATTATCGGCGAAAAAAATTGCCGTCTCTAACCATGTACCTCGTAATAATCGGTTCAGGAGGCAACTTAACACCGGGAAGTCGCTTCTTATACTTTTCTAATACTTTTTTGACATTGCTAATTAAATCATTAATCAAAGGGAATTGATTCCTAATGTCTTCGGCTATACGATGAACCCATGAGCTAAACAAGTGGTATGAATAATGTTACTATAAAAAAAAATTAAATTTTGCGCGGCTTTTATCATGTATGGTGCAGCGTCGGACAACATTAGTAAATTTTTTTCACAAGGTATACTTCCAGGTAAAAAGAAATTTGATAAACTTTCTTGAACGAATTGGGCAATTGTCACATTATTTGTTTTTTCAAGTTCTTTACAATAAATTAAATATGATTTACCTACAATATTTTCATGAAGAATTCCTATTAACAAATGGGCAATATAACGGCCACACTTATCTGTACTTTCATCTACCATGATATAAATAAAATTATTCCCTACCAATTGTTGAATTTCTGCTATTTTTTGCTGGTAACAAGATGTGACATAATTTTTTCGTAAGGTACTTTCGTCAGGTATATTATGTTTGTAATATTTTTGCAGAAATGATTTCAAATTAACATTGTTTAATCTTGCTAATGGTATGTTAGACGAAATTAATGCGTTACACAGATCCGTATTATATTCTTCTTGTTCTGAGTTTCGTGAAGTTGATGCTACACATGGATGTATAGATTGCTGCACACATGCGGATCGCTTTAGTTTTTCACATTTTCCAATATATGATAGAGTTTTAGCGTATTGATCAATCAGGTATTTTCTCTCAGAAGACACTTACAACAACAATTGTCATTTTATATCAAAAGTTAAAGAATTTAAAAACAATTGTAAAGCTTTTAGTAAAATTAAACTTACCAGTTTACTGCAGGCTCGACAAAATATTTTGTCGCCATCCTTTACCAGTTCAGGATATGGCTTAATCTATAAAGAAATTTTGTTCGCTATACTCATCGTATGTACGTACAGTATTTAAAAACGTAACACAATTACATGCTGTTTCGCTCAAAGATATTCAATGAATGAATAGTTTATTTGGGAATTAATAATAATAAAACGTATTTACCACATCCTTTCTGCTAGGCGAAATTAAACACAGTTATTGGAAAAAAGTATGGGAGAAACCAATGTAAAAGATTTATCGTTCTGAGAATTGTCGGTTGTCGATCTACATTAGGAATTACTAGGAATTCTTACTGATAGAAAGGATAAGAAAAAGCTTAAATATGTAATATATGCAACGTTTGTAAAAATATGCATAGAAATGCCTAAATATGCAATATATGCAATCACTAATTAGCGTGTATATATAGACTATAATTAAAGATATGCAAAAAATAAAATATATGCATTTTGCATATAATCCGGTCTCTAGTGATCAGTATGATGTATATGTTAAAAAAAAGGATTTCCAACATAAATATAGTTTATATAAATGCTTCTTGTTATAAGGAAAACACTTTCTCTTTAATAATTTTGCTTAAAATCAATACAAACGATCTTTTCCATTTGCCTTTATTTCGGTAATCGCATTTTACCTGCGGGGCAGCACAAAAAAAAAGGAAAAACGGCAGCTGTGGTTCGTTTGAAATTAATGCAGCGTGGATGTAATGGTTACTTTTGCAGAGTATTAAAAATCACTGATTGCAAATCGAAATTGATTTTAAATACGGGGATTAACTCGGGTATATAGCAGAGCCCTTGGAATGAGCGTTTCGGCTTTCTACTTTTTAATCAGTGTTCGTTCTGTGTTTGTTCCATCTTTTCAGGTCTTTTATGTGCGCCAAATTGTAAGCGCAGGTATTTTTATTTATTGAATAAAATACAATATGTATCACATAAACATTCTAACATGTTTGATTTCTTTAGTAAATAAATTTAAACACGCAAATATTGGATTGCATATAAAATTGATATGTTCTATTTTACAAAAGCCAAATATTTCTTTCAGAAGTGATAACAAAACCTTTACTAGAGTTTAAACTGTGAGCAAACTACATCGAACCCGTTTTTAGAATAAAAACAATTCGATGTTACCTTTTCTATTATAATCATGTGCTACTTATTACGTAATATATAGTGAAGCCATTGCGTTTTGCTTAATTGGTGGTGGTAAAAGCTTTCAAATAATACCCTTTTAGCCGCGTTTTGCTGATAACCCAATTTATTGTAGCATATTTTGATTAAAAATAGTCAATATTTTATCCGAAAGATATTTGGTAATACCACGATTAATACTTTAGTCGCAATAAAACCACTAGAACTCTTTATCAAATAGAAACAACATTTTATTATCGCAATTGATTTATTGGAGCATAGAGCTGTGGTAACAAATTTCGCAATTCTTCAGTCATATGACACCTCACGTATGTTATATATATATAATTACATAATTTCATTTTTATATTTAAGTACCAAATCAATACTTTATGGACAAGTATAATTTTGTAGTATTGGAAAATATTTTATAATCTTTTCCTGCGTGCATTTATATCATCATGTTAATATGGTAAATATTGCATATAGATTACTTGTTATGTGGATTAGAATTATACTTGAGATTATTCAATACAATGAGTAATATACGTAACTATTTAACAAGAGCGTTAGCTTAAATACACAGAGAAAAATCAAGTAGTTATAATAGCTAAATGCGATAGATAACCGGACAGTTGCTGAATCACCTAGATATTTAGCTTATTTATATACTAATTTTTATTGTATTAACAATTTTAAATGAGGTGATATATAAATAGTTAATTCAAATAAAAGAATATTTAAAGTGATTAAATTTTAGTTATTATACCATGAATTAATAACGTATTCAAAACTTCTACTATTATAGATATTTTATCCATACTATAGTTAGACAATCTACCTCCAAAACAGAAGGATTGTCCATATTAGCCGAAAAATGTTCAGAAAGATATTTTGTTAGGATAAGTCAGCTAATGTAAAAAGATAAAACAAAAAAGTCTGTCTTCGACGTTTCTACATTGTTAGGTGTATTTACATTTTGCGTAAGCGCGCAGGAATTTATTCTGCACTGTCCTTCCCAAATTCAGTGCTTATTGCGTTGTTAAAGTTAGTGACTCTTATTAATTGTGAAGAAAAGTATTCATGGCAAAAGTGGATAATGCTATCAACAGCTTATTACAAGATTAGACTTACTTTAAAGAAAAAGTTGGATGCAGGAAGAAATATTTAACCATCGATGACCATATATGACTTTTGACCGTACTTGTTATGGGTGAAGTGGATTTAGATGTTAAGGATAGTTGGTAATACTTTTTTTAATTAAATTAGGATTTTCAAAACCTCTTACAGTCAAACATTAAAGTTATCTTTCTTTGAAAAACAAAAATAATTCATATCTTTTTATGATGGTTGTATTTTGTATATGTATATATAGCATTACTAATTTTACTATTAATACCTTTCGAGAGAGTTTAATTGAAGATGTATATTGTAGGACTTGCTCTCGTTATTAAATAATATTATAATTGCGAGATTTACGTTGCCATCAGTACCCAGAAGGTTTCATTAAGAAGTGACATAAATGCAATAAGAATTATAATTGCTGAATTTTGCCTCAACAGCAATGTTTCATTGAAATTTCAACTTGTACGAAGAGACAGGAGATAAAATTAAGAAGTTATCTCCTACTAAAGGTGAGGTAGATATATGAGGTAAACTTGTTTCATAGCAGAACAAGTAATACTAAAATTACGAACATTGTAAGTGGTGCCGCTATAAAAGATGATATCCACTCGTTAGTTTAATTACTTTAGTTGACAAAGCATTTGCTGTTAAATTGAAACCCTTTTTTATGTGAAACGCTTGAATAAACTTCTATTCAATGGCTTTATGTCTTTTGTTTATTTCTGGTATTTAGGTATCACACCATAATTTTTTGACTAACTGTTAGTTCGGTGCCGGAATTTTTTGATTAAATGGACGTCAATGAAGTCAATTGCAGCTAAATATAGGTTTAGTGCCGTTAATTGTTGGGTCTCGCAGTTTGCTGACTAATTGTACCTGAGGAATTGTTGCTAGACGGGCAAATGCCTAGAGCGGCAAAAAAATGAGGGCCCGCAAAACTGAGAGAGGTTGGCGGCCACTAAAAATAGTTATTTGTACCACTAGGCCAGAAACTACAATTTTGCGAGTTTGAGTACGGTTTGTACTATGTACACAAGTACGAATATTCGCAAAAGAGTTTCTGGCCGTGTGATACACAATGTCTTTTGGGCCTAATTTTGAATTGAAAATAGAAAAGAAATTTTGACACTAGGGAGTTGATAGTACAAGTTAACACATATGTTACATACCTTAGTATTTTGACGTTTCCAAGAATAAATGTTTTTCTGTAATTTTCTTTCTAGTTTAATATCTATTTATCAATAATAAGTGCAATGAAGACACTAGTTCATCTTAGCTTGGTAGTAGCTTAATGACAATTTATTATACGTTTGTCATGTGGAATCTAGTGTGGCCAATCTTTAGTGAAGTACTGCAAAATGAGTGTTTCTGGACGGTGGCGCAAAAAATAATTTTATGAATTTTGTAAATAATGGAGGCATAAATAATTATTCGGATATATCTATATTTTCGAGAATACAAGGAAATTCTCCCGATTTTTTTACAAATTTTATTTTATTTATTTCTGAACTAACAACCCCTTTTGTTTAGAAAGAAGTAGTTAATTTGTATGTAGTATAATATTTTTTGGGGAACATGCTTTTATCCTACTACTCGAGGTTAGGGAATGTCCCAAGTTGATATCGCTTGTCTGTATAAGCAAGAATTGGGATTTTATTTTTTCATTCCGGGGGTGGGGAGTACGACTTCCCGCCAAATACTATTTCTGTGGCATTTAACAACAAAATTGTGTAATGGGTTTGCAACAAGGCTACCTATCATTTTTTTAAATTAATTTAATATATAGGTATATTTAATATCAATTAATATAGAAACTATTTTAAAAAACAAAAATAAATTTAATTAGTTATAGATACGTTGGGATACAACATGCTACGTGCGCATGATATGCACTTGTACTTCTGACTGTCACTATCGTATATTTTATAATAGATTTAAGATTTAGTCCAAGTATCAGTATTGCTAGAATTCTTTTATCTTTACCAATAGCAGTTCAAAGTGGTGAAAGAAGCTTTTCTAAATTCAAAATAATAAAAAAATATCTACGGTCCACCAAAACACAGAAACGATTATCGGGACTGGCTATGATTTACATACATTGCATAACCGTGGACTATACAAGATGCATGCGTTTGAGTTACGCAGGTTGAATACAAGTACAGCATTTAGACAGATGGCTATTGAGTGTAATGCACATAAGTGCGAATGGTGTAACGCTAGTGAATTTCGATTTTATATTGCAAATACACATTGAAGTAAGTTCACTTTACACTAATAATGTATTGACATGATTACTATGTAGGTAGCTAAGCAGCACATGTAAATAATAGATTTATACTTGCGCATGGATATGTAATACGATATACTTGCAACTTCACCTCAATAGGATTTGGCGATATTGTTACTACATGCTCTGGCATATTATGTGTAGAGTCACATATGTTGGTTTATTTAAATGTAAATTTTCAGGATAATCTAAACTTCAAGAGACGGAAGTGAATACACCTTTGATAAGATGCATAGATGAAGGTATTAGAAAAAATATATTTGTTTCATATGTTTTTTACATTTGCTTTTCTTTTCTAGGAAATGTTATGTGGCATTGTTTAATGATCGAACGACAGTTGTTGGACCAAACGGATTCGTTTAGATCAGTATTACAACACTTGTTAAATCGAGACGAGAAGTAGTAAGAACTCTCATCTTGTCTTGTTTTTTTTTTCTTTGTTGTTATTCTAATCTATATACTAAGCTAATTATTACTAAACAACTTCATTATCTAGTAAGACGTGTGTGTCATTTTCTTTAAAAAAAAAAGCTTACATGCTCGAAATAGTATTTTCTAATAGTTAACTAACCATTATAGATTTGCCCTGCAATGAATGCATTTTGCTCATATATATATGCACTATCACCAAAAAATTGGGGTAAAGTTACCCTAAGAATAAGAGGCACCTGGGCTACCTCCTATATCTAGGGTAAATTTACTTATAATGGTTATTTTTCACATGCTGCCGGAATATTACATGCGCATAGTAAAATTCTTTGAAGGTGTGGCAAATCTACCTGAAATTATTACACTTCATTTGGGAATACTAATTTAGAGGTGTAATTTTCCCTGGTAAACTTACATCTCTAACCTGGGGGTTGGGAGTACCTACCAGACGCGTCCCCGGGGTGCTGGATAAGGGAAAGGCCATCTTGTCAGGGTTCGCTCAAGACGAGATGGTTAGTGACGGATATAAGTTCGTCCTCTCTGCTTAAAACCGGAGCAGGGTGAATGAAGACCGTTGCCGCGAACCACTCACCCTTCGCCCGAGCTGTCGTGTCGTGGCTAAGGGCTTGCGCAGGGTTCTACAACGATGCCAGTTGTTGCTTTCGGCTACCCAAAAGCCCAACTGTTAAACCAGGTCCCGAAAGGGATGGGGGATCTTGGCTTAGCTGCACGGACCGAGAGGAGACAACCTCAACAAAAACCTAAATCCTAAGGTGGTGGACTAAGCTGATGGGATGCGTGGCTGGATAGAAGATCAGTCTACTAGTCCAACTTTGGGGCACCTGGCGCACTGCATTGTATTTAGCCTTACATCTGCATGTGGAGTTCTGTGGAGGTGGACTTTTTCTTCCCTAGCTACTCGTGGAATTTACCATGGAATAAGGACGTTTATTAGCGGGACGACACCGCTAATAAACAGAAATTGGAGCAGGATCTCCATAAGAAGCCTTCTACTTCCAAAGTGAGGGTACCTCACAAGGAAGGAACAAAGGGAGGAGCAAAACGACTGGAGCAGATTAGGGAAGAGGATGATATCCATCCCCTCTCGAATTGTGGAGCACTGTGCAATTCAAAGGCGTTGCACCTGGAAGCGCGTGATATCGCAGAGGGGGACTTACCTAACTTGGGGCCTTCTGATATCCTATACTTTCTAAAAGAAATAGGATTGGAAGGCCAGCTGTAAAACAGCAAGAACAGGGGACATAATAGATCTTTTAGGTCGCAGTGTAATATCATCCTTGCAATATACGATTTTTTTTTTGTATTTTTTCTAGACGTTCACAATCATATTTTTTGCGATTTCAGCGCAATCTGTTACGAATCGAAAAAAGTTTCAAACAAAAACTACATACTTGATGGCGTAGAATCCGAACTGCAATACAAAATGGGTTTCCCATTTGAGATTTCAAAGTTGTTCCCCTTCCCACTCGGGGGGAGGGTGAAGCGGAGGATCGAGTTCGGCACCATTCAGTGAAACCCATACATTATAACAAATATTATTAAGATCTTTTTTTGATTTGATGCAGTGTTTTAGAGATATTCCGTTTTCTCAAGATAAAAAAAACTCTCCCTGTATATATATACACATATACATACACCTCTAAAGTAGTATTTACCGGATCTTAAGGAATATTTCACAAGCATGTGAAAAATCCCTTATAGGTGTAAATTTGCCCCAAAAATAGGGGACAACTGGGCTACCTAATTAAAATTAAGGTAATTTTACCCTATGTTTTTTAGGGTGTAGCTGCTATCAATATATAATGCTAAATATATTGTTTATTTGGGCCATTTTTCTCAGGGTATGCTTGAAGAAAAATAAAAATTTCAAATTTGAATACCTGTGGTTATAACAATTAGCAAATTAATAGATATCTGTGCTTAGATGGTTAAGTAGAATGCAAATACTGAAAAAATACAATAATTCTATTTTAAATCTGACCTTAGGATAGTATAGTTTAAATAACTGTCACCCATTAAATATTACATTCCAAAATTTATCAAAGAAAAGTCGACAAATGAAAAGGAATATACACAAAACTATCGTTTAAGTAATCAAACTGTTAACAATACATCTATTTTAAAGAAGGAAATAAAACGTGACAATCTCTACAGCACATTATTATTATACACTTACATAAAGTAAATCTTAATAAAATCTCGAAAGAGCAAATAAAATAAAATGTCGTACCTAGTCGCGAGAGGTTTTCTTATTTGCTCTTACCTGGCCCGTCGAGTGTTAAGCAAATAAGCCGAAATTGCGAATAGATAAGGTGTATGGCAGTGGTGCTTATCAGGGAGCTGAAGATTTTAGGCGCCATTAGTTTTTATGGTGGGCGGACTTTGTTGACTTTATAATTGTTTGACTCCGTGGCCACATAGCGTGCGTGTTTTCATGCGCGGTCCTTGGACGCGTATGGTTAAATGATAGCGACGTTTCCATAGCGTTATCATGGCCGACATGCGTTCTACACTCGTAGTATATACACTAGAGTCACTAGATGTATCTACACACCACGAGCTAGCAGAGATTTACAAATGGTGGCCTAAATTGTCAACATATAAAATATACTCCGCTTTCTTACTTATTGTTAGTTAAGTCACGACTTAATATAGTTGACAATACACGTATTGTCATATGGACTAACTTCAAATACAGGCTGTTTATAAAAAATAATAGTAATAATTGTATTTATTGGCAGTAATATCTGTAAAAACAAATATTCAGTACAATACGCTGATACATATAATAACAATACCAAAAAAACTAAATCGCCTTCCTTTTAAAATAGCAGTAAATTAAATACAAAGTAGAATGAAAAAACATA
Source organism: Protaetia brevitarsis (assembly GCA_004143645.1). NCBI lineage: Eukaryota > Metazoa > Arthropoda > Insecta > Coleoptera > Scarabaeidae > Protaetia > Protaetia brevitarsis. The sequence continues at coordinate 458,202 of RXPK01000260.1, forward strand.
TGAAAAAAGAACATAATACATTTAAAGAAACAAAAACCATAACCGAGCAGTGAAACAACCGATATTTTAGATTCATGTAAAATCTAATTTAACAAAATACAGCAATCACAAATTATTGAATAGTTAGTAGATACTGTTTAAGTTGATGTGTAATGCGGGAGATGGACATATTTATACTTATAGTTGGTAGAATATAACCATTTAAGACTTTGGCTACATTGTAAGAAAAGCCACGCTTGAAAATCTCATTTCTATGCCTTGGAATTGACATGCGACTGGTATCTGAAGCTAACTTTATTATATAGATATATTGGTCTTTTATACCTCAAGGTCTTTACATATGATATTGCCGAGTATAACACTCTCAGATTAGTCATATTTAATGTTTCAGTGTCCCTCAGCATCCCGGAAAATTCTCCATTTACCCCGCATTTTGTAGATAAAACGAGTGCGGCTATTCTGCACACGCTGTTTCTTCAACTCGTCCTGCTTTGTTAAACAGCTACCATAAACTGTATCTGCATAATTGAAATGAACCAACACGAACGACTGGCACAAAATGTACCTGGTGGAGTAGTAAACAAATGTCTGTGTATAAATATTGACTTCAGAGCTAGAATTACCTTTCTGATAAGATGGGAGGTGTTCTGTTTAAAACGTAGAGACGTGTCCAAGAACAGGCCAAGATTTCTCACACATTCAGCGGGTGCAATTCGGGATGTGAGCCAATGTGAATATCCAGTGAATATTGTACCAATTGACGAGATGTTTTGGGTCCGTCATTTGTGTTTTCAAAGGATTGATCTGAAGTTGATGCTCATCGCAGAAAAGAGATAGATTATGCAAGTCCTGGCTAATTTTACGTTGGGCTTCGGGATATTGTGAGGGGCTAAAGGAGAGATAAAGTTGTGTATCGTCAGCACACATGTGATATTCTCAATGTGTAATGACAGAAGAAGATTTTTCCCAGACAGCGATCCGTTAAGCACAACCTGTTGTATTCTATTGGTTAGGTAAGACCTCATCTGCGATATAGTGGGAGCTCCCAATCCAATGGAGCTCAATACCCGCAGTAAAATGTAGGTGCAATTTTAAGTTAAATGGCCTATTTTACGGCATAAGACACATGCCAAACTCTGTTACAGCCAAATATTCATAACCCAAATATTCATAAACTGATCACTCAGTTGGCAATAAGCATTAAGAAATGTTTTGTTTATTCCCACCCGCTTTTAAGATATTTATCAATTAAAGCATAAATACGACATTTAAACTTCATAATTTGCTGTAGAAAGCTAGAATCATCAAACGTGATTCCAAATGCTAATTTCAGAAATAAAATGCCAAAGCTGATAAACATATGGGGAAAAAGGATAGAGACTCTAAAAATGGAAGTCAATACTGGGACAAACTTTATTTATGAAAAACTAAATAATTACAATTCATCCTAAACCCCGTGCTCCATTTAGAAGTACTACACGAGGCTACCTATTCTAAGTACTATATGGATTTCATAGCAATTGAAATGTTCCTAATTAAATAATTTCCCTACGATTATAATAACAATAACAAAAATATAATAAATTGGTTAGCTATTAGTTGCTATGTTTGCGCCCATTGAACGGCTTAGTTATAATAATAATAATAATAATAATAATAATAAGCTGGGGCTGAGCTGTAGGCCACCAGCGGGGTCCACCGGCGGCGGGATAGTGGGAACGCCTCCAGATATGGAGGTTAGCTGCGAATATACTGAATAAGCAGTCCCCGACCAACAGCGGCATTTCCCAGAGAGGCAACGGGGGTAGCCTTGGAAAGCTACGCCTGAGTAAATGTTGCAAATACTTGATGAGGGAAATGTGACGTGGCGAGTATTGCCGCCACTAAATAAGCATATCCTCTACATGGGGCCAACGGCAGCGGCGGATGAGCTCATGTAGTAAATCCAGGCACGACGGACTCAGAGTGGGTTCTGGCGTCTGTCCTTCTGTGAAGGCGGCTGTAATGAAAGCTGGCAGGAGCTGAAAAATGCGATAAAGATTCATGGATAGTACAATGAATGGAAATAAGAGTGGCGGTCTGGGAGAGAGGGCGCACCCAGTCGGAACCGTCGTGAGGCTCGACCCCCTGCAGCTGACGATGGAAATAGCGGCATCGAGCAGCAGGATGTGTACACCGCTACGCCTGAAATGGAGCATGAGATTCAACCAACACACATGATGGCTCACACCGCAGAAGCTGATGCTGCTACTTTGTGCCAGCCCACTAATGCGGATGATAATAACCGACGCGGGAGACAGCGAATGAAATGGTCGCTTCAAATGAATATGGATCTATATCGCTGTTATCTCGAAATTACGGAAATGGAAACGAACAACCTACCATATAGCACCCGGTTATATGAACGAATAACGACACTACATCCGTCGCTTAAGAACAAAACGATCCAAAATATACTGGATCAAAGAAGATCGATCTTTGCGAAAGATCGAATACCTCCTGAAGACATGCAAAGAATCCGTCAGGAAGTCTCCATGCAAATCCAAGGCGCACAACACACACAACAAGAACATGTACACGAAACCCAACATACACACGACATTCAGACCATGCAAGATACACAACCTACACATACACATATAAACGAAATGCCACAAACTTCACAAGATACATTAGACCCATTAGATGTCATGGAGAAGGCCGCCAGGGACACGTTGAGAAAAATCATCTGCTATACCATGGAATTGACCCAACAAAGAGACCCAGACTCCCGAAGCTCCAAACACGAAAAGGACAAACATAATCATACAAAAAATAGATACGCTTATTGCAGACCAACTGGGTGAATGTAATACAATACTGCATTTAAATGATTTAATATACACTGGAGCAGTTACAGCTCTGGAAATGCACAATCAAAATCTAACACTGTCCACACAACAAGATTTAAAAAAACCAAAACCAAAGACGAAACCATGGGAGGTAAGGCTAGAGAGACAAATAGAAAATACTCGGAAAGACATAGCGCTACTCACATTGGCGGTTGGCGCTAATGCGCTGAGCAAGAGAGTCGAAAGGAAAGTTAACTTCATCCTTAATAAATATAGAGACGACGATAATCAAAACAAAATTCAAATATTAGACCTACTCAAACAAAAATTGGCAGCCAAAGCGCACAGATTGAGAAGATATAAAGAAAGTACGCAAAGGAAGATGCAGAACAAATTATTTCAAGCAAACCAGAAAGCCTTTTATCGAAGACTGGAAAACACCAACAACGACCAACCGAAACCTCAGATTGCGAGTACGGACGTGCTTCAGTACTGGAACGGTATCTGGGGCCTAGAGACTAAACATAAAACAAACGCCTCCTGGATAAAAAATGAGAAAAGTAAGAACAGCAAGCTCAAATATATGACTGACCAAGAAATAACTACTGCAGAGGTCAAGGATGCCTTAAAAAAAAAAATGCTGAATTGGAAAGCACCTGGTATCGACCAGATCCACAACTTCTGGCTCAAGAAATTCTCCTGTATGCATGAGAAGTTAACAACGCTGCTCAACAACCTTTTGATGGACCCGCATAACATCCCGCCATTCTTCACTACGGGGATCACATATCTAATCCCGAAAACCGTAATACCTAGCCAGGACCCTGGGGACTATAGACCAATCACATGCTTACCAACCATGTATAAACTCTTCACATCCGTAATAACTAACAAAATCTATGATCATATACTCCAACACGACATCATCACGGAGGAGCAGAAGGGGTGTCGCAGAGGAAGTCGAGGCTGCAAAGAACAGATATTGATTGACTCCGTAATCACAGAGGAGACAAAAAAAACCAAGCAAGATCTCTATTGGGCCTACATAGATTATAAAAAGGCCTTTGACAGTGTGCCCCACTCCTGGTTAAAAGAGGTACTTAAAATATACAAAATTACGCCCGCAATAGTTTCTACATTAACAGCACTGATGGGAGAATGGCGAACTAATATCCAACTTAACAATGATAGTGTCGGAGTAGTCAGAATCAAAAAGGGGATATTTCAAGGCGACTCTTTAAGTGCCCTGTGGTTCTGCTTGGCACTTAACCCTTTGTCCTCCACGTTGAACAATAGAAAGTCAGGTTATCGATTCAAAAACTCCTTGGTGACAATTAACCACTTAGTCTATATGGACGATATTAAATTAGTGGCAAAAACCCAGAAGGAGCTCCAACAGCTGCTCAAAGACGTGGAAATATTTAGTCAAGACATACAAATGCAATTTGGTGTCCAAAAATGTAGACTTAACAGCATACGCAAGGGGGAATTCCAAATGCTAGAACCTCACGTAATAAATGACGGAGAAAACGTGATAGAACCGATGGATAAAAATGAAGTATACAAATACCTTGGAGTCCTGCAAAGCCATAAAGTGGAACACCGGCGAATGAAAGCGAACGTGACAAACACTTACCGAGAGAGACTGCGCCAACTTCTAAAAACGAAACTCACAGCAGGAAACATGGCTAAAGCTGTAAACACTTATGCGATCCCGCTTGTCACATACACATTCGGTATCATACGTTGGACAGCAACTGAACTCCATGACCTCAATAGGATAACACGAAAGGAATTCACCCGTAACAGAATGCACCATCCACATAGCAGCGCGGCTCGTTTCCATCTGACGCGAAGAAAAGGAGGCAGGGGAATACTCGATATGGTCAGAATGCATGATAGGATGGTAACATCGTTGAGAACGTTTTTCTATGAGAAGGCTGAAACCTCGGAGATGCACCGATGTATTGTCCAGACTGATAAAAAATATACTCCTTTAAACCTACATGATCCTACCTACCGCCATCAAGCTATATCTACGGACGACGATTTAATTCGAGAATGGACCAGCAAACCATTACATGGTAGATACATTAATAACGTCAACCAACAGTGCATTGATGGCGATGCTTCCCATCAATGGCTGCGTGAGGGTACTCTGTTTCCAGAGACAGAAGGATTCTTAATATCTATTCAAGATCAGGTGGTCCAACCTCAACTACAGAAACATATCATTAAAGATGCCCAGGTGAAAGACGATCGATGCAGGATGTGCCGATTAAAACCGGAGAACATAGAACATCTGATTAGCTCCTGTCCCGTTATGGCGGCGAAACAGTATACAGAGCGCCACAATGCAGTTGCCAAATTATTCATTCATGGCTAGCATGGAAAACCGGATGCGTGGCTGAGAAGACCCCGTATTACATCTATCGACGGAGGCTGTCAGTGAGAGTGACGAAGCCCGACTTTATTGGGACAGAACTGTTATTACCGACCACCATATTCCTAACAACCGACCAGATATCCTGGTAATCGACAAGATAAAAAATATATGCCACATTATAGACGTTGCGATTCCTGCCCCAGCCAATATCAGTGATAAGCATAAAGAAAAGGTAAACAAATACACACCTTTAGCGGCAGAAATTAAAAAACTATGGAACCTCGACGAAATAAACATCATCCCTGTAGTCCTGGGGGCAACCGGAGAGATACCATATCAACTGCACGAATCTATTGCTAGGCTCCAGCTACCTCCGAAACTCTACATTGAAATGCAGAAAGCAGTTATCCTGGGAACCTGTAGTATAATGCGATCGACATTGAATCTGGAATGGCAGACGCACGTACTGACAATACATTCATCACATTTGCTCCCTCGCACGCACTCACTTTCATCTACATTCGCTTTCTTTACACACACACACCACATGTACTGCTGCACACAACTGGAGATGATTGATGATGACATATAACTGGCAACACTGCTACCAATTCTGATGTTTCGCTTGTCATAAGGCCGTGGAACACAGCTTTACCTCTACAAAAAGAGTGAAAAATCACATAATAATAATAATAATAATAATATAATATTCTTTATTGTCCAACATTAAAATATTCCAATAAAGGACAAAAATAAAAATAGGAAAAAGTTAAAGTACAGCGTTCGATAAATAACAATAAGTACAATAATAATACAAACAAAATGAAAAAAAAAGAGAAGCCATTATTAGTATAAGCTAGAGCTATTTCACAAAATTAAAGTTATTCATAAAAAAAGTAAGGTTAAAAATACAAAGAGGTGCAAGTAAAAACAGATCAGTGACACATTTGGTCGTGTTTCTAGACATATGTGTTAGGGGAGCCTTAAGTAATATGTTGGTACGAGCTCTCGAATGGGAAAAGGTACGGAAGGATCTTACAACTAAGGGCGGGGTACACAAAATCCAACTGACTCAAGAGAACTGGTGCGCGTCATGTTATTGGTATTAGGTTCCAAAGAAATTTGGCACTAGCTTTCATTCCTTCGTTGCGTCAGTGAACAGAAACCACTGTCTCCCAAGCAAATTAGAATAATCGACCACGAACCGGATAACTCCATCACCTTTAAATGATAAGTATTTTAGAAATCTCCTTTGGACACGCTCAATGGCGAGCTGTTGATGCCAGTTAATGCGGATGCCAAACAACTGACGCATATCCAATCTCGATCTAACTAACGCAAATTATAGAACTTTTAACGCCAATGGACTGGTAAAATCCTTGCAAGAACGCAGGAGAAAACCCAAATTTTGAAGCACTAGAAGAAACGTCCAGAATATGGGGAGAAAATGTTAGTTGAGCGTCAAAAAGTACTCCCAGATCTCTAAACTGTGATACCCTGGGAATAATGGAATGAAGTATAGTGTATATATGTATATAGTGTAATAATGATCTACTAATATAAATAATTAATTAATAAATGAAAAAGCATAGTTTCTTCAACGGAAAAGTATAAATTGTAGTGATAGATTCTGAGGGGTTACGTTACATAATGATCGAGTTTCTGTAATTATGTGTATTTTCTGTTCTTGCATAGGTATTTCTTAAGCAAAATCGATATAAAAACTAGGAAAATTAATCAGCGAAACTTACATTGTGTGGGGTTGTTACACAAAATAACTATTATTACTTGATATAAAATTGTCCCCATTTGGGCTTGACAAAAACAATTTTCTATGTAGTTGTTTCTAGAAATTTCTAGAAGGTTTTTTTACCTCATACGCTTGTCATTTATTTAATACACCACTAAAATAGAAGATTTTTAGAAATACCTTCTTTATTATGTTTGTTAGTTCATTTTTACACTTTTTTTACGATCAAAAATATCTATGATATATAGACAGTGCCACAAAATAAACATGAACTGTTTCTTACAATAAAATGTTTCCTGAAATTATCATATCAAATAAATATAGGCTTTATGCATTTATCTTTGTTCCTTGTATTATTATCTCCACCCAAATTTATATAAATAACAACGCCATACGCAAATTATTGTTAGTCTTTCAGTTACAAGTTACCATCAAAGTTTACTACTAGAATAAAATACAATCAACATATATTGCAATAGTTTAGTACCAATTATTATAAGAATATCAATGTGATTTTAATAATAAGAGAAGCTATTCAAACCTATTTGAGAAAAAATTACTAAATTCTTCAATTTAATAATCACTGACATAAATATGAAAATAATGTTTTTTATTACATACATCCCTCAAAAAGTAGCAGCTTCTTTTGATATTGAATAGCTACTACAAAATAGCAGTTTACTTTGTAGCAACCCATCACTAGCAAATACTACGTTATACTACGCTTTCGTTCGGCCTAAATTGGAATACGCATCTATAGTCTGGTATTTAGTATATATGTACGTACTAAAAGTTACAACTGGGAAGAGTACAGAAGAGATTTTTGAAACATCTAAGTTTTAAAACCTTTGGCGGGAACGAATTACAATCATCTTCTCACAAAGCATGGTTTTTCCTCTCTGTCTAACAGCAGACAAGCTACGAATGCTAAATATATGATGAAACTAATAAATAATTAAATTGATCCACCAGCTCTGGTGAACATAATTATACCCAGCCACCAACAAGTGTACTGATTAAATCGCCTATGGTACACATAAGCAGAAATGCAAATAACCTCTTTTCATCTTCCTTCTCATGTTTTATTCATTCAGCTTAGTATGGATAGCTGAGTAACTATTAATTTCTTACATTTTCTTTGTCTTTGCCTGTCTCTCATATACTTTTGCTTATTTATCTATTGTACTTTTTACTTACATTATAATTTTGCCCTATAAATGGCGTTATCTGCAGGTTATTATTGTTGTTATTACTACTTGAGTGTCTTGCCTGAAGCAGATTTCCTTTGTATTTTATATAAGTCAGAGGTGTTTACAATATTTTAGTTATCGTTAGTAGTACAACTGCGGATTTTGCCTTTTACTTATGAAAAAATACAGTCGCAGGTGCTATAACAATCAAATTTACGATTCAGGCCTCATTCGGTAAGACCGACGATGCTCGTCTTGTTGGTATAACCCGCAGTTGTTCGTTCGCTATGAATAATTCAGACGGCTGACTTAAACCCGGTGAACAAATTTAAACTTTACTGAAAAAATTTCTTCTGTAGTAGCGTAATGGACGCGCTGACACGTCCATTTCACCAATCAAAAACGTACCTACGTATTTGCCGCCGGTCCTCTGTTTCCAGGCGGTTCTTCGCGTGAATCGTTTCGAATTCGGCACGCGTACTAAAGCAATTTGCATCGGCCACATTTACGTAGCGGAACAATTCAGAATACCCCTCAAGAGATTTCGTAACGCAACGTTAGCAACTGTTCGGACCTATATCTGGTATTGTTTAACCAAAACATGTAAATATTAAAATGTATTTTTTTTGGTTGCCTTCCAGATTTCTACTTAGACTACATTATAGTTCTTTATTGTGAAAGCTGCAATACAAATACTGAGTCATCGAGGTATTTGTCTCATATAGGAATAAAGTACGGCATAAAAGTGTTAACACTCATTTTTTTGCATTGCAGATAATTTTTGCAAGTTGGTGTTAACCGTAAAGACTAACTTTCACTATGATGGGCCTAAGGCTAGCACGTTGGTTGATTTGTATACGAACATACAACTATAACGTAAGCGTAAGAATATAAAACATACATTTATTAGCTCCATACTCATATTTAAGTTCAAGTTTTTAAATACAGGGAGGTCGTCGAATGACTAATTTTAAACTAAAATGATTCTATTCATCTTTCCGAAATCCTATCGGCTCTTGAAATGTCGTGGTTTATCAGGTTTTATGGGTAGATATTAATAGTTATTTGTACCACTTGGCCGCAAACTACAGTTTGGGAGTATAAGTATGAATGCTCGGAAAAGAGTTTTTGCCCGTCTGATAAACATAAGTTTTAGACAAATCTTAAATTTGAATTGAAAATAGAAAAGAAATTTTGACGCTAGGGGGTTGACAGTACAGGTTGGCACACCTGCTGCATATTTTAGTATTTTGACGTTTCCGAGAATAAGTCTTTTTCTGTAATTTCCTTTCTAGTAGTATCATAGTATTCATAGTATCTTAATGATAAAAATATTACACATCTGTCAAGTCGAATGTAGTGTGCTAATCTTTAGTGACATTTTTGCCGGCCTAGGCAGGATAATGGTGCGGTAGTTTTTACGCCGCTTTGAAGTAAAGTAAAATGCGTGTTTCTGGTGGGAAGCGTAAAAATAATGCTAATGCGGTCGGGATCCAACTGCTTTTTATTTTTTATTCTAAAGAAAAGTTCCAAACTACTACGAATTTACAGGTTTTTGTTTATGGGATTAGTATTTTTAAAGGAAAAGAAGTTTGAAAAATGTATATTTTTGAAAAGTTTTAGCACAACTTCACAATTGTTCCGCTCGATAAAGAATTAGAGATTCTGTTTTGGGCCAATAAAAAGATAGTTAGTGGTTTGGCGATTGCACATATCTCCATCTCCGGTGTCAGTTAATGTGTCAAATTCACAATTATGACATTGTGTTTGACTGGAATTACGTTATAGTTCCGTGTTATTTTCAGAAAGATATCCTTAAAATCTAGATCTGTTGAAAAAATATTCTATAATTTTTGCGTGATCAATAGATGGTAAATCTTGGTCAGTAACTATTTCAAATAGAGGACCTTAATGTAAGTTGTTTGTGTAAAATGATCTATTTGATTTGCATAAAACTTATAACAACAATAGTCTTATGAAACTTAATAATTAATAATAAAATAATTGCCCAATGTATTTTAATATCACGTAGTTATTATATAATAATATTAAATGTCGCTTAAACACTAACCAAAAAGTAATTAGTTGCCACATTTGCACTAGGGCTAACGCAAAGATCGTCAGTTTTTATTTGCCAAAAGAGTTGTGATGTCTTAATGTGAAAACCCAAATGTTGAATTGTTTTAGGCATTCGTTATCGTATAACAGAAAAATGAAGTACATCCTTTGTATAACTTGTTAAAGGACCCGACCCTATTATCAGTTGTATTGTTATCGTTGACAGTTGTTATTTTATTGCATAATTTGTATTAAAATCATGCCTATAATTTATTCAAATAAAGCAGTTAGTTGCAGGGTAGCTATCAGCGGAAACACAAAAAAAAAAGTTAAATTAAATTAAATTAAAAAGCGAAATTCGTGTTCCAATCCTCTTTTATTTAATATCTTATTGCGACATGTTTCGGTAATTAACCATCGGCAAAATTTAGTACAATGAGAAACATTTTTTGAAAAAACATTTTAAAATAATTAAAATGAAATATAAAAATTAAACCTCAAAAAAATGTTCTGACAGACGGGCGGGCAGTTTACTACATTCACAACTATGCAATACGCACGACAAAATTAAATGAAACTCGTCAAGCCGTTCTAGTCGACGTGATGTGTGCACGTGTCGTGTCCAGGTCGCGCTCGTCACGTCAATGTAAAGCCAAGCGTATTTAAACTAGTGGTAGTACTAAAGAACGAACGTCGTGCGAGTCGTGCGACCAATCGTTAGGCGCACGTCTCGCAATGTGTAGCCGTACCTTAATGCGGATGTATACAGGGAAACGGTTACCAGTTTCCCAAATAGATCTACACATACCAGGGGCCACGGCATAGGGCGCTAGTCGAAAAAAGTGCATACCTAGAAAACAATACAGTTCCACAACAAACTTCCACAAAATTAAAGGCAGATACTCCACTTGCACAATTAAGAAGCAAGTTAAGGTTATAAGTTCACTAAAATATATATTATAGTTTTCATAAGTTTCTTTTTCTACCTGACGTTATATATCTATGTTTAAAGTTGTATATAAATTCTTTCTTCATTATTTTCTGCGTTTTTTTATTATACGTCTGTCAACATTCTTGGATTTTTACATTCATTATTACCTTTGACAAATAGGCAAGAATAATTTAAAAGTTCCAAACCTAAGTAGTGTCACAAAATCCATGTACGGTGTGCTGGATGCCCGAAAACGGTTTCTTTCTCGTCCTAGACAAGCAATAAAATCGAAAGAATACCAGTTAATTACCAATGTAAAATTCAGAGAAATTTATAGTTTATATCTCCATAATTCCGTTTATATCAGCATTTACATATAAACTTGCTCAAATACAAAGTTCATTCCAACGCAATAATTACCAATCATTAACATTATTAAGTCAGTTTTATCATTCGCTTGATTAAACATAAACCAATTGATATTTATAGTCGCAATATAAATTCCCTTCACATTGAATTTATACAATGAATATAACACCCAAGTTACAAAACAAGCAACAGCTTGTGCACGCGTTCAACCTAACCATCAACATCTTTTTATTGCTTTGTATTTGGGCATCTGTTTTATTGTCCTAACGTTTAAGATTGTTTAGTTATAGTTATGTACGAGTCACAATAAAGGTATTTCGAACATCGCATCGTGGGCATCTTCATAGCGTATGTTTGTGGAAAATAAAGAAGGCAGTCACATGCCCTATTCTTCCATATCGTTTGCGGAGCGAATGTAATAAAAACAATTGCCTACACGGATGTCTCTATATTATGCCAGTAGTGATTTTATGTTATTGCTAAGTGCTGTTATTCCAAGCATGATAAATTTATATTCTTTCTTGTTTATTTCTAAATTGCTCAGTTACGAAAGTGAATGATATAAAGTTAGACATGCCTATAATAATTGCGTAGGCCATCAATAAATCACAATAAATGTAAAACTATTGGGAAAACCGATGTGGCAAAGACGTTCACAGCTATCCCATTCGAAGGACTTAAACTTTTACTGTCGTGAATTTTTAATTTTAGGACAAATAATGTCACAAATGTGGTTAAATTTTATGTTATAAAGCTTGGTCTGTAATATTCTACATTATTTATAGACCAGATATACAAAGCATGCCCAAATTAGATAAAGATATTTTACTTACTAATAATAAATTAACTGCCACAACTTACAGTATATGTATTATATACCTTCGCAGGCACGACTTCGTGGCTTCGCTCTCGTATTGCCGTAGAATGCCGATTGCGTTAGGTGACCATAGGATACTCGCTCAATTGTAATGTAATGTAAGTAAATAGAAGGGTTGTGTTACACTGCGACCTAAAAGATCTATTGTGTCCCCTATTCTGCCTGCTTTACAGCTGGCCTTCCAATCCTATTCCTTTTAGAAAGTGTAGGATGTCAGAGGGCTCCAGTCTAGTAAGCGCTCCTCTTCGCTTTTACATGCTCCCAGGTGCAATGCTCTCGCGTTGCACAGTGCTACGCAGTTTGAGAGGAGGTGGATGGATGTTTCATCCTGTTCCCCACAAAATCTGCATTCAGGATCTTTTTCCAATCCAAGCTTACTCAGGTGTCCTTTCAGTCTACAATGGCCTGAAAGTATTCCTGTTAATATGCGAACATTGTTCTTATTCAGGTTGATGCATTCTGCAAACCTCCTCTGGTTATAAGTTCCCAGAAGAATTTTACTTTGCCTCATTCCCTGGAGATTTTCCCAGTAACTGGATTTTCTCTGCTCCATTTCCATTTTTAGTTTCTTCAGTATTGTACTGTTACTTAACCGCAAAAGGTTCAGGCCTGCAAAAGGCATTCCCCCCTTTTTTGCGAGGTTATCCGTTATTTCGTTTCCTTCCACTCCTGTATGACCCGGAACCCACAGGAGGGTTACTTTGTTTCTTTTGTCTAGCTCATTTAGTTTCCCTAGGCATTCCCAGACCATCTTGCGGCTGATTTCATATGAGTTCAGCGCCTTGATGGCTGCTTGACTATCAGACACGATGATAATCTCCTGCTTCCGATAGTTCCTATCCATGATGAACTGAACACAATCTCAATAGCGTGTATTTCCGCCTGAAATATACTTGGGTATTTTCCCAAGCTTTCGAAATATGTAGTTCTAGCCCATATATTCCTATTTCCAGTTTCTTCTGCCGTTTTGGAGCCTCAGTATCCATTGATGACATTTCTGTTCAATACTCGCTCAATTAGCATATAGTATATACCATTGAACCTACTTTGTAACGTTGCTTCTATTTCCAAAAATGTCATCCTAGGCGTGCTTTGAAGATATATATCCTTAAATTTCATTATTTCAGATTGAAAATGTCCTCATCCTTTTTCTAATTCCTATAATAGACCATGAACCTCGCTTAGTGGCAAACTACTAGTTCATTGAAAGTATTACATACCAAAAGAAGTCGTATTTTCGCATGAAAGCTAGTGCTAGCTTTTTTTTCCAATTTGAGGTAGTGTTGAATGTTCTTTGGTGAGAATTTGAAAGACCCATATTGTGTTATATTAATAAGCTTGATGTGAATGGAAACAGTAGAAATATATTCACGAGGGCCATAATTCATGGTTAAATTTGCCTTTCGAAAACACTGAAAAAACATATGTACTATACCCCCATAAATTGAGAATTAATGTGTAAGTGTTTCACTTTACATGTACTTTTCTTTATAATATTTATGTGTTAATAATTCCAATGATATCTCCTTTACCCTTTTAAGATTTTGAGCAGTAACTTTGCTTAATAGATGGCATGATATCACCACAATCATCGGGTAACACCCTCTGAGTCGCCTATCGACGAATAGGTAGGTAACAACATCAAGTAAACAGATATGTATGTATGTATATATAGTCGTTAATTATTATAATACACAATTTTTATTAAAAAAACCTATCCAAGGCTTCACTGGTAAATTGTGAAGTTCAATCATTTCAATCATCAAATATGTTCAAAATTAAAAATTCCTATTGTTCATTAAATGATGGCCGTCATTAATAAGTATCTCTTAAATTTATTGTAACCGAAATATACATTTTCTAAGTGTCTAAATTTATTAAAAACTAAATGATACTTTTTATTTTAGAGAGGGAAAATCGTTCAGGATACATGATAATTGCGTAATTTCATTTTCGAACTCTTGAACTGCAATTCGAAAAGCACAAGTTATAAAATGCAAAGTAAAAAAATATTCTAGTACAGTAACGTTTTAATAACAAACCACATTGAAAGCGAATACGTACCATTTTTAACAAATTAAATGCGAGTCTAAATTCCACAAATCTCCGATTATTTATGCTACCAAAACTATAAGTACTGCATACATAGCGATGCGTAATTCAGAATTGTTCGTAAATTATTTTTAATTCATATTTTAGTGTACTGTAGTTTCGGTTGCATAAACAATCCAAGATTTATGGAGCCTGGATTCGCATTTAATTTGTTAAAGATGGTACAGTTTTAATAACTGACTTTGCCCAGGTATGAGCTGTGTTCCTATATGGAGAAATAAAATGCGAAAAAACCTTAAATGTACACCAAAGGTAAACCTATTAAGTATATTAAAAGGTATTTTTTCATTGAAAGCAATATACTTGACAACAAAGGAACATTTGACTCTAAATGAATTGTTTATTAAACAGAGATATACCGGGTGTCCAGTCTAAGATGTAACGGTCCATAGCCGATTTATTATTGTTTTTTTGGAAAAATGTTTTAAATAAATGTTACCTCGAATCATATTCTACATATTTTAAAATTAGTTTCAGTAATAGCGGACTTCCGGTTATACCGAAAGTAGATACTAACTTTATTATTTTAAATGGAACACCCTGTATATTATTGCACTTTTGGATTCCTCGCTAAATTTAAATAACAATATGTTAGGCATACATTGAAGCTAAGTTGTACCGTTTCCGAATTACATGACGTTTTTCGAAGAAAATGACATTTGCAATGTCTGCGGCATTTGGAAATATCTCCGGAAATACGAAAGTTAGAAAGATGCGGTTTCCAGTTTTCGCTTAATCATGAAACAGCAAACGTCTTTTATTTTAAAATTGTTGCGTTTAAATTACAGAATTATTAAATAGGGGTCTGTAATTTTCGAACTCTAAAATCATGGATAACTTGATTTTTTTAAATTGAATGGTATAGCAATTTTTACATAAATGAATGCTACCTTCCACAAAAATGGATTTGTGAATCGTCACAATTGTCGTTATTATGACACACACAATCCCCATTGATTTATTGCAGCACATAGTCAGTACAGAAGGTCAGTGAATGTGTGGGCAGGTACCATTGGACAACATATCATACGCCTGTTCTTTCATAACCAACACCTGTTGGGTAGGGTTTATATGAAATTTCTTCAGAATAATTTGGGCGTTCTGTCAGAAAATATTCCGTTAGCTACTCGTCAGCTGATGTTGTTCCAACACAATGGTGCTCCATCTCCCAATACTGTCGAACTTCGTCAGTTTTTGGATGTGCCTTTTTCAGACCGCTGGATTGGGCGTGGCGAACAGATGACACATGGCCTTCGAGATCGCCAGATCTTACAAGCTGCGATTCCTTTTTATGGGGTTTCATTAAAAATGAAGTTTATGAGACGCCACCAACAACACCTGATGATATGCGCCATCGTATTTTAAAAGCGTTTCAAGAAATCACACCAGAAATACCCAGAAATGTTCAAAAGTGTTTGCAAAAGCGATTTCAACTATGTAGTGCCTAAAACGTATCGCATTTTAAACATTTAATGTAATAGTGTTGTACAGCTTCTCTGTATAATAATGACGGCACTAACATTTAAAGTGTAACCTGTTGCAAGCAAGACGCTCGATGTGTATGTACGCCATTCATTGGACAGAATAATGCAGTTCGAAAAATGTTCTGATTTATGGATATACAATACCATTATCTTTGCTATGTTCATTTCCAACGCGCTTCAGTGAATTCTACATTTTTTTTTAAATTCAAGTTTTGTTTGTTTCCGGTGGTCCTATTGTGTTCTATTGGCCACTTTCTAAGCATGCTAGTATTACTGCAACTAGTCCCAGATCTGGTGAAATGCGAGGGGAAGGTGGTCGGCCCTTCGCAATAAGTATCTATCATGAAAAACTGAAAAATCGCGAATATTTCCAAAACCTTTGGAGATAGACAGAATGACACTCGTATAAAATCGAAAGAAAATTAAATTTTACATCCATTTATGTAAAAATTGCTATACCATTCAATTTAAAAAAATCAAGTTATCCATGATTTTAATAATTCTGTATATAAAGCGCAACAATAAATTATAATAATTTAAAAAAAAAAAAAACGTGTGCTGTATCATGATTAAGCGAAACTGAAAACGCATCTTTCTAACTTTCATATTTCCGAAGATATTTCCAAACACCGCAGACATTGCAAATGTCATTTTTTTCGAAAAACGTCATGTAATTCGGAAACGGTACAACTTAGCCCCAATGTATGCCTAACGTATTGTTATTTAAATTTGACAAGGAATCCAAAAGTACAATAATATACAGGCTGTTCCATTTAAAATACTAAAGTTAGTATCTACTTCCGGTACAACCGAAAGTTCGCCATTACTGAAACTAATTTTAAAATGTGTAGAATATGATTCGAGGTAACATTCATTTGAAACATTTTTCCAAAAAAACAATAATAAATCCGCTATGGACCGTTGCATCTTAGGCTGGACACCCGGTATAAACGCAGCTGCTAAAAGTTGATGAATTAAAAACTCTTTCTTTATATGCGATCTGAACTTTCGCTTACTTATTTTAAGCTTGATTCGGGATACGTCAGTTATGGAATAAAGAAAACGTAGAACAATTACATATTAATGTAAACATCGCTAAGATAAGAATACTACATTACAATTACAAACTAAATGAAGTAACAGAAGTGAAACCAGGTGTCTTAAAAAAAAAAAAATATATTGGTCTGAACAATTTAGATTTGAATTGATTTACAGCAAGAAACAGAGAAAATATTCAAAATTCAGGGGAAATACAGCTTTAAGGATGCATAAACAGGATATTGTATGAAATATCGAAGTTTTTTAACTGTTTACCTTTTGTGAATAAAGTAAGATGTTGTTTTATTATGTATTGTTTTGTTAATTCCGTTTAATTAAGTTTGTACCAGCAGTCATAAAGTATGTTAATAGTCTTTGTGGAGTTGCGCCGCTTATATTCAAGTTTTCTAGACCCGTCCAGATTGGGGTCGATCAGTCCTCATTTTCTCTCTTTAAACTGCATTACTTATTTCTCTCCACAAATGTCTGGCCTCAACCTTCTTTTTCCATTCACCAATTCCGGCTCTGTTAAGATCTTCTTTCAACCATCTAGATTTCGGTTTTCCTGTTCTTTTGCTTCCTGGTTGCCATTCGTTGTATATATTATTGCACCTGGTCCTGCTTTCAACACGCGTCCCAACTATTTTATGCTTTGTCTTTTAATTCTCCTCGCTATGTCATCCCCTCCTAATTCTTGTGCTATTTCATCATTCCTTCTCACTCTATATTCATTATATCCCACCTTCACCGGTCTTGGAATTGTTCTCACTATATTTCTTTACATGATTCTTAGGTCTTCATCGTCTTTGTTTGTTAATTCTGCTGCACACATCATCGTTGGTATTATCAATATCAATGTTTTTCTAAGTGATTAATTTGTTTTTCTTGCTAATTAGCTTTTTTTCCATAGGTGTATTCTGAAGAAGATAATTCGGCCAGAAAGATCTATTGTGCTCCCATGGCAATTTTTTCCCTCTCAGTTAGGTTGCACCCTAAGGGCCGTTTCCAAAGGTCCTGGTGGAGCGTCTGCAAACCGCTCTTAACATGGTTGACAAATGGTGTAAACAAGAGCGACTATGCGACAATGCTCAAAAAACACAGGCTGTCACGTTCACAAGAAAAAGAACGCTAGAACGCTTACAGCCACTCGTGATAGGAGGCGAAAGGATTCCATATGTCAAAGAGGCGAAATACCTGGGGGGTATGGTCTGATCAAAGGCACACATGGAAATCACTTATCTAGAAATTGACCAGCAAAGCCACCATCGCCCTGGGTAGGTGTAGGAGGCTTTGTGGAAAGAATTGGGGCCTTAGCCCCAAGATGACTCTGTGGTTGTATACAAGGGTAATTAGATCCATGATAACCTATGGAGCAGTAGAATGGTGGACAAAGGCGCGGCAAGTGGAGGCGGCCAAGGCGTTGGGTGGCGTGCAGAGGTTGGCGTGCCTGTGCGCCACAGGGGCGTTGAGATCGACCCCTACCACCGCGATTGAAGTAATTCCGAACCTGCCACCAATACACATTTTTGTACAAGGAGCCGCAAGGTCCACAGTACACCGACTTTTACATAATCAAGTACCGATAAGTAAATCGCACGGAGCTGACTATAAGAAACTGTTAGACGAACTCAAGGAGGCACCCTTTAGAAATGCCATGTGATGCCGTGGTTCAAACATTTAATCTAGATAGAAAATATCAGGTTATAATACCAGATAAGAAGGACTGGGAGGCAGGTACTCCGGTAAGAGCGGACTCAAACTGGTATACTGACGGCTCTAAAACGGACTACGGCGTTGGAGCGGGAATATACACTAAGAAGCCTAAAAAGGCTGTTTCGGTAAGCTTCAGCAAAGACACGACTGTGTTCCAAGCTGAGGTTGCTGTAATTCATCACTGCGTCCGAGAGATAGAAAGATGTACCGAACCAGGTAAAAGCGTCGCTATCTTATCTGACAGTCAGTCCACACTTAAAGCGATTATCTCTACAAGCGTGGACTCTAAGTTGATTTGGGACTGTATAAGCGCCCTAAATGAGGTGGGCACCCCAAAGGAAAGTAACCCTAGCCTGGGTCCCTAGCCACTCGGGCGTGAGAGGAAATGAGGCGGCGTACGAGCTGGCCAGGCGAGCTTTGTCAAGGCCATTCGTTGGAGCCGACCCCTCTTTTGGCACTACCAAATCGCAAATTAAAAAATCCATCAATGAATGGGTACATAATCAGTCCAGAGAGTGGTGGCAAAAATCATCGGGACAGAGGCAGGCAAAAGTTCCTAAAGGAGCAGAGACCTGAATTCAGGAGGGATCTACTGAATAAAGACAGGAAGACTGTCAAAATGATTGTAGGTCTGCTGACTGGTCACTGTAGACTGAATAGGCATATGTACAACATAGGTCTGGCAGATGATGCAACCTGCAGATACTGCCAAGAGGAGGAAAAAATACCAGTTCATGCGCTGTGCCAATGCGAAGGCCTGGCGAGGACAAGGTTTCTAGTAATGGGGGAGGAGAACCCCACAACTAGTAGCTACATAAAGAAGCTGCTCTCAAAGATGATAGGCCTAATTAAGAGGGCAAAATTAGAGAGCGTCCTCTAGGAAAAAAAGGGGATCACAATAGATCTGAAAAGGTCGCGGTGAAACAGGTCGATAGGCCACCCCAATCCTAATCTAATCTAATCTAGGTTGCACCCTATCAAAGAAGTTCACAATATGTTTCGTTTAACTGAGAGTTAACTTACTGATTCTGGATTCGTCCAATCGATCGACCCGAAAGTGCGTCGGTTTCTCCCGTCCACTGCCGGACAGTTGACAAGAAGGTGAGCAAGAGTTTCCTCCGCACTTCCACACTTTCTGCACAGGGGAGAATTCACTAGCTCAATGCGGTACATGTGTTTATTTAATGTTCAGTGCCTAGTTAAATCCTGTGAGTAATCTCAATCTGTCCCTAATTAGCTTCTTCTCAATAGCTTCTTATGTGCGTGATAAGCGTTATTTGCTAGAATTTTTCTTTGTTTTTTATTTTGCTATCTCTGTCTTTTGTTAAAGGTGCTTGAACCTACCTAGTTGTTCAAACTCATTGTTCCCTTATCTTTATTTTTCCATACTTTTGATTTTCGTCAATCTTTGGTTTATTTTTGGTTTGTTTTGGTTTACGTTTAACCCAATCTTTCCTGCTTCTTTCATTACCTCCTCTAACATTTTGATAATTGTTTCTCTTTGTTTAGTAATGATAACTGGGTCATCAACATAGGCTACTATTTGCCCTCCACCCGTTCTGAGGTTCTCTTTGTTTATACACATATTCCAGCACCAGATTAAACAGCGTTGCCGAGAGTGAATCGCTTTGCTAAACTCCTCTATTTACTGGAAAATACTTTGTTTTATCCATGTTCCCAAATGGTTGATGGAATATCAATGTATTCAAGAAAATTTAAGAGTTAGTATTACTATACTAACTCTTCAATTACATGACGTTATGAGCCTGAAGATGACCAGTTTCAGCCGAGATGTGTAGATATTGTAGATATTAATAAAACTAAATGGAGACAACATTGTTTAATTCAATCATTTGAATATACATCCATTCAAGTCGAAAACATCAACAACTTATATTAGTTAAAGACTTTGTTTAAAGTCCTTTACTAATTTATTATTTTCCATAAGTTATAATTTTCACATCCTTTATTCAAAAAATGGATACAAAACATCATTTTAACCATACTGACAGTGAGATAATAATAAAAAAAGGACCAAATTCGCAATATTACACTAAAATTAAGTTCTAATTAAATTAATTTAACGAACACAGCATCCGCTAGTTTAACGTAATAAATCAAGGTAGCTGGTTTTCCTCTTAAGTATAGGTGTACGTTAAAAATACAACATCGAGGTCGTATGGCCCAACAAGAGCAGAGTGCGGCGATTTCTTCGGTCGCCATTAAATTAATGATCCTTGCAATGCCCGGGTGAAATACCAAAGGTCATTCGCTTGATGAATTGATCCGATTTCACACCATATTAACTGATTTAATCTCATTTAAATGGCTTATTCATGCAAGCAAAAAACGGCACAAATAGGATTTGGTGTTGTAATTCTAATTCAAGCAGCAGGCCATTGTATGTTGTACAAACCAATGCATATTACAATAAACAATATACATATACCATTTGCACATGCTATAACTGTCGCGCGTGGTCGTACCGTGCAACTTAGTAGTGCTATGTTTTCATATGTGATCTGGTAGCTGGTTACTAATCTTGAAAGCCACCAGCGGCAGTAGTAAATGAATACATTCACACCCCAACCAAATAAGATGATAACTAGTTCATTGTACTAGCCACAATGCCGCACTTAAACACAAAAGGTCATTGTGTCCGGTTTAAAAGCAATACTTTCCACGCAAATTTATTCAGGTATCAACATTTATCATATTAGGAATACTGTATTTGTATTAACTCAATGAAATTTCTCTATGTGTAAATGAACGTATTGTAGTTATAACAGGGATTAATAAGGTGCTCTTATTTCCCTTGTTTCTTTTCGCTTTTCTAATGGTGATGTTATATATATATTTCTTGTTAGAATTGTTTTCTTGCGATTTGAAAATAAAATATGCCACTAGTATGCCTAATAATGCAGAAGTATTGTTAAATTGATGTGCATACTGTTCACCGTAGTAGATATTATGTACAGTTAAGGAATGAAGTATGTGGACGGTTCTCTAATAGGTAGGCAACACAAATTACAGTTACGAAGAAGAATATTGCTCATTTTTTTCACGCTCGCCTAATTCTATGCAAAACTTAAAATTATTTTTATTTCTGAAACAATTTTTGTTACATCGGTTTATTACAGCCAATAGGAGTAGGTATATATTATTTTTGATCGTATTCTTATTGCACTGAAAATTGAATTAAAAATACAACAACCGTAACTAGTGAAAATAGCGTAGAAATTTTTATATGTATATATTTCAAAAATTGTTAGAATACCCTAGATGGTAATACACAAATAAAATACTTTTTGACTATGAATACATATTGAAATGCATTTTATATTCAGAGAGGCGCAATGTAAGAAATGTTGTTCCAAATTCAATCCTATATTTAAATACGAAGTTTGTCTTAATTTTAGCAAGAAATGAAACTTCATCGTTTTTTTTTTTTTGGTATTACGCATTTTCTGCGTTTATTTCGACAAAACGACATGTTGCTTCTGAAAATATAAAACAATGTCTGATAATAAGGATTTAGAAATTAAATAAAAAAATCAATGTTTAAGTACTTAATGATTCAACAAAAAGCAATTAGTTTATATCAAGATATAACAAACGACTTAGGTCCTACGGAAAAAAATCTTTCACTTATGTCTGCATCTGATCTTTCAATATAGTTTTTAATTAATTTAATTTAACTATTGCATTTAATTATTTCTATTTATGCACCTGAAGAAGACACAATTTATGCCGAAACCGGTAGTGGGATAGATAATTTAAAATATAGTAAATAAATCACAATTTCGAACTAATTGGGAAGTATATATTTCCACACATCAAACTTCATTACTTATGGAAGACAGATGATGGACAGATGCATACAATTTGTTGTTTTTTTTTTCATAGAGATTCATATTCTTGTAATAAGGGATGCACTCAGAATTAACTTTCATTATATACGTATTGCTGTAGATTAACCCACGCACATTTTCGCGAGTATATTTTAAGTTGCCTAATTTGTCATGGTTTTTGCTGAATCACTGTTTCGAAAAATTTCCACAATTAATGTTTATTTTTATATAATTTTAGTTAATGAGTTAATTGTTTAATTTATTTAATTTAGAGTTTTTTAAATTAATTTCGGTCGATTTAAATGTCTAGCGCTCGCTAGTTTGATTCATTGTTTATTCTTTTGGATGTTGGCGTATAGATTTTGTGCGTTGCGTGGTACGCAGCTGTTATTGCTACAGAAACGACTGGTGAATTGTATGAAGCAGTTCCTTGGTCGACTGCTAGCGTGAGTAGACGTAATTTTGTAAATCATTGTTTGCCATTTTGTATTACATTTTTATATAGAGATTTGATTCGCGTTGAATTGAATTTTATATAGCCAATCAAGAAATTCATTTTATAATAATTATATTGATGTGTGCACATTGTAGATATAAGATCATTTATTATTTTTGTTCGGGAAGATATTTTAGTTTAAAGAGTTAATTCTTCGTTTTAAATTTTGCTGATTCGTTTTTAATTTATTAATCACCTGGGGTTGGGTGAATAGAAGCATTGTGCATGCATTTAGATTCTTCTTTTGTTTATTACTAGTAATTGTCCACGGTTAATTTAGTTTGTTTTACTTTGAAACCACGTGGTTTGAAATTGTAAGAATTACGATTATCTTCCTGAGCAAATTAATCTTTTGTTTTATATAGGAAATAGCATTTTCGTATGGTAATTTAAAATCAGTTGCAGTTTTTGATTTAGACCCTCTGTTCACGGTTTTTCTTCCTGCAAATTATAATTCACTTGTTTTTTTTTTCTTTTTTATATAATAAAAATTGATTGTTACTTAGCATCTTTGGGTTAATTCTGTTCTTTTATTTTTTAATTAAACCTTTTCAATTTTGGGAGTATTTAAGAAAGTCAATTTTCTTTCACTCACATTTTATTTTTCGCGGTTGGATTCAAGTTTTGATTCGCGAGGGTAACTCTGAATTGTTCTTTTGCGCCCTTTTAAGTTTTTATCCGTTGAGCTAGCTAATTTAATTAATTTTTCATTTTTAATTTTAATTTTTCAAGTTCATTTAGTACATTCAGTACACAGCAGTATATTATACGTAATTTGTATAACAATAACACTCACAATCATATATGTCCGCGTTAAAAATAATAACTTACAAGAGACATTACGAATTCAACTTACGAACATTTTAACTTACGCACCATTTTTGTAGAACGTATTATGTTCGTAAGTTGAGGTTGACCTATACATAAAATTACATTACAGTTCAAATATGGGAGTATTTTCCGATTTACTTAAAAATCGATTTGTTGTTTAGCAGCTGTATGCATTACGTTAATAGTCTGATTATTTTCTGGTTCCTAAAATATCTTAATAATACCCTTTCCACAAGTAGTGTCTGCTTCCTCATTTTCCTAAACTAAAGGATGCTCAAATAGTACCTATGTTAGATATAGGTTATTGACATTTGTGTACCTTTACGGTTTATTTTTTTTTATTTATCGTCCATCTGTACGGTTAGTTGATTAATTTCACTGGGTACGGATCAGGTCTTCTTATTATTCCCTTGACACCGTCGCCTAACATTTGTTGTACTATACCATACTTAATGCATTTCTTTACATGAACAGGTTCGTTTCTTCAACTAATAAGTTTAATAGCCTGTGTGACAAACCTTTTCCGGAAGGTCTGTTAACGAGTTGAATGTTCCCAGCAATGGCATTCTCCGCCATTCCAATGCAACACAATCAGAATAAAAAAAACATGCCAGGCTGTCTCCTCTTCTTCGCTGCCTAATATTTCGATTTATTTGATGTGGATCCTTTTCCTGTAACGTGTTTGGTTTGTCATTACGAGGAAATTTCATTCTGAAATATTTTGGGGTGTGAGCTACCTGATATTTGAGGCATTTTTTATAAATGTTGTTTAAATGTCTGTGTAAATAGCTGTTTAGCTTTTACTGTATAGTAGTTATTCAATTTAAATATTGAAAATAAGTGTACTCACTTTGAGTAAGAGTCAATATATTCTTTAAATGTTTTTGATATATTATTATATAATAAATTGTGCAGGTTATCGATATTTACACTGTTTTTATTAATATAGAAATTGGTAATACATCAAATAATTAAAATTGAACTATAAATTTAATATTAAACGAAGTAAAACTTATACTATACAAGTTATTGATTTAGAAGACACATCTCGTTCAGCCTCCTCGGTTACCTAGTTACTACTGTTAAAATAATATAAACATAACTATTCACTGCTTGATAAGAGGGGAGGTTACTAATGCGCATTACCTGTAGTGGTAATAGAGGCATATGTGTAAGCTTTTTGCAATTTAGTGAAGGGGGATTGTATCTTTGAATAGTATCAAATATAGGATAGATATCTGTAAAGAAAAAGCAGATTAAATGTAAAACTTTATATTTGTTATTAAGAAAAACATTAGCGGAGCAATTCCTTATAAAAAAATCACAATTATTATAGATGCCTCCACTTGTGTTGTGAATTGAATGTAAGGCACTTACACATGATTGTCTTGACTATTAAGCATGTGATTAGGTTGGTGTAGCAGCTTTTGCGCTAGAGACGTGGCTCTAAAATTTTATTCCAGAAGTTTTTTCCGTAGCCTTTATGGTGTGGATGTACTCCATCATATAAAGCTAATGAATTAGTTTTGGAGATAATACCAAAAATTTTCCGCATATCTTTCGACAAGTCCATAAGCATGGCTTTGGTTTGTGACTAATCTTTTCCCCATGGAAATTCTAGGTTAGTGCTTTATCAAATAGATTGCTTAGATACTTCACATCATCTACAAATGTATGTTTCATACCTTTAATAGTAGGTGGTAGCAAGTGCTTATTAGTGGCGATCTAGTCAGCTATGATCAACTCCGTGTCTCGTATATACTTTATATGACCACCCTTGCATAGGAATGAAGAAATTACATTATTAAATGCGTCTTCTACGATCATAATCCTGTTTAATCGAAAAATTAAAAATATGAATAATTTTTAATATCTACTTTTCGGTGGGATACCTATACATGCAATAGGATAATATCAAATACAATCAAGATGACATTGAAAGAGAAAACTAAACAAGCAAGTTTTAAACTTCCAATAAATTACTGTAGAAAGTTAATATAATCCTACGCCTTACACGGCTCAAGAGGTCATTGAAAATAGTGGTAATGAAGGAATTTTGTACGAGGCAAAAGTACATTATTAATTGCGACTTCCGTGTCTATTTCCGCATTGATGAAGTATGTACATTCTTGCCAGTATTAGTGTACTACAACTGCTTTATTTCCATTTAATTTATCAACAGATAAAAGGTGGTTCACACAGAACAAATTCTGGAAAATATTTATTCGTTTACATTTAAAATTAGTACAAACACGATTATATAAAAGTACCGTTCTCTACATTCATGAATAACAGCAAAATAAGAAAGCCATGCATCTATTACATATCTTGAAATGATTCTGAATAAATTCAGAAGGATATTTTTTCTTTTACACTTACAATTAGTACAGATACTGTTATATAAAAATACCGTTCTCTAACACTCATGAATAATCGCGTAGTAAGAAAGCCATGTATCTATTACACATTTTCTTTATTTAATTATTCTATTCACGACAAAAAACACGTTTGAATTTCTGAGTAACCTCGACATATTGCAAGGAAATTCATTTAGAGTTCCAATACTTATGTGCTTATTAGCATGTTCGTACCGATGACTCGCGATATATTTTTTTAAAATTCATGATACGATCCACAATACTACTTTCTCACTATAAGTATTTTTATATTATTAACCGTGTTTGGACATTGACAATTATAATATCGTCCGTAGGATGAATTGTAAAACGTTGTTACATAAAATTGAGTAGGTCATTCTGTTTCTTCAATCGATTCGTCGGTTACGACGACAATGCAAATAACATATTAATCAGTTAATAAAGCGCAGGCTCCCGTATCGTATTTTGAAATAAGTCCGCATCACAGCATAAGCTTTTGTAGTTATTATCTCCTAAATCTTTTTCACTTTCGTTACCGGTTCTATGCATTTGCGGCAATGACCCACATCTTTGAAACAAGATCGCGTTCTTTGTAATTTGCCCAACTGTTCGGTTGTGAACCAGAAGCGATATCGAGGACGGAATTTGGAGTAATAATTTTCGGGGTGTGTCTCACTGTAGGCTGTTGTGGACAGAACTTACATTATTATATAATAAATCAGGTCATTACTGACTATAACCACTACACACAAGTATTAAACAATTAAAAGAGAGTATGTCTACATAATAAAACCCTAATCCTTGTTGAACTTCTGATGATACTTTTCTATAAAGTTGAACTCACTTAAATTATTATAGTGTATTGGAAAGAATATGTACATAATTCATCTTATATCTGTGAGAAGTTTGGGTCGATAAAGTTATACCAAAACGGGGGATATTGTAAAATGTTCCGGTATAAATGGAAATTTCTCAATCCACATCTACATTAGGCAAATTGCTGAGGAATTCATGTCAAGTATACGTATCCTTTATTTGTGTAATATGACGCAGTATGAACTGAATGCACTTTTGCAATTTTTCAATCATTTGAAGTACGTATGTTGTTTAGCGCAATATTGTTGCAGGCGATTTGTATTCACACAAAGTGTAGTTAATGATAATATCCTTTAATCAATAGGCGCTTTCTAAAGGAAATGTTAAATTTGTTGAAATAATTGTTATGATAAGAAAAACTTATAGTATCTAGAAGGACGATTTATATTTTGAAATCTGCCTGTTCTACGCATGTTTCTGAGATGTGCAATGAGTACGAATTGTTTTTACACTTAAGTGTTACTTCAACATAGGCGTTGATATTTAACTTTTATTTTATTTGATTTTACCATGAAATGATGACATCAAGATATACATAGTATAATTTTAGGGTTATGTCGTCGATATTTCCATAACATTCGTTAGGTACTAATTTTCGCTCCTTAAATATTTTGAGAGTTGATATAACTCAAAGCAGATCGGATAGAAATACAAGTAAAGACTCGTAAGATAGTTGATCGTCTGAGTAGTTGGATTAGAGTATCCGTACAACGCGACAAAAAAATAGCATTCTAATTAAGGCATCTATGATTATTTGGAGGCTTTTTATTTTCGATTAAATCTAAAAACTGGGTTAGACACCATGGAAATCACAATTGAAAGCACGTGAATAAATGATAATATCCATTTATTTTGAATGTCTGGTAGATGTTGTAAAAAGTTTTTCCGGGCTGTTCAGCCGTGGTCTTGTGGAATTATTCCCGGAAGTAATTCCATTTCGGTCATATTCCGGAAATTATTGAAAATGTTTAATTTTTCTCATCACCATTAAATTACCTTCGAAAAAGAGCACCCAACATCTTGTTCGACTTTGAATTTTCGGCGATCAGCCTGACTAAATATTTGTTATGGTTTACTGCAACAAACGTAACAGTGTGAACATTAAGACAAGGTTGCAATAGCATTTACGGCAACAAGATTTACAGAACCTCCTCAATGAAAATTTTGTGACAAGGTTATTCCATCATCAGTGACTGTATATTTCCGGAGTGATTTGGCCTCAATTAATCGTTCATCGATTGCGTCTATTGATTTGTTTTGGCGCAATCGCCATTATTTTTTGTGTGGCTTTTTGTCGTTTTTTTTTTCAATTTTAGTTAGTTTAAAATAGTTTAAAATATTTAGGCAACAATAAGCACTAACAAATTCTATAATTTTTGGTGATGCGCGTTGTTGTTCTCAAAATATCTAGAGTTCATGATCCTAACCTAAATTTTCCGTTAGATTTATTTGTACATAAAATTGGTGGAACAATAATATAATATATTAACTGTGGTAGATATGACAATATTTAATGGAGGAAATAGAGGAAACAGCGGTAAGGTACACGTCACTCCGACTTCTAGAAAATCGATAAGTGTTTCTCCTATTATCTCCACCTGCGGCGTTTTTTTTTTTTTTTGTAAATATAAACATGTTTGTATATATTTAGTTTTTTTTTATCATTAAATATTGGCATTCTCATATTTTTCTTTTATTCTACCGAATTTTAAGCAGAAATGGAGGTGATTTTAGAAGAGATTAAAGTATTTTAGAGGGCAGTAGAGGACATCAATTGTCACAACCTTTTTGTAAGCATAGTTGTTACTGTGGTCAAGGAACATACTGATATGAACCCTTGCGTACGAACCCCGTATGAAAGGGCCTGAACCCTTTCATACGGGGGGTTCCCAATCATTTCATCCGAACCGTCCGTTCAACTAGTGCAAACAACTAATTGCCTCGTCTGAAATAGGCCTATGAATCACGGAGTAAAGAGTTAAGAAAATCACCCTTATAAAAAGTTAAATAAATCATGCGTATCAAAAGTTAAGAAGTGCTAAAAACACACGGAAAAATCAGAATACCAAATACATAAGAAATTAGGTTATTATATTTAAAGAATTAACAGTTTTACCAAGAATAAAGCTTACTCAAGGAGAAATAGTGAGAAAATGAAATCCAGAAGAGGAAAACCAATAATCCAGAGGATTTTAAAATGTATTTGAGGGAACCTACATTCCCAGTGTCCGTCCAGATTGAATTTAAGAAATTCGCCGATTTCTGGGAAAGATAATGGCAAAACGGGATGCCAGCCTTGTACCAGTTTATTTTATCATGAAAAGCAATAATTTTTGCGGTTTTTAAATGTAAAGTTCTTTTTCAAAACTTTAATTCACTATTTTTTTTGTCGTAGATTCAAAATTTGAATGGATTATTAATTCAAATTTTAAATCTACGATGAAAAAAAAACATTAGTAAATAAACAGTGAATAGTGAATTAAAATATTGGAAAAGAACTTTACCTTTAAAAATGTAAGGATTATTGTTTTTCATAGAATTTCATTGTTTCATGTTCTAAAATAATCATACTTTGTCAATTTAAAGAGCATCCTTTCTTCGTTAAACATTCATTTAAAACTTAAAATCTAAAACATTTTAAAAACGGTTAATCGTATAGTTATTACTTTACCAAACAGAGCTTTAATACAAATTATAGGTTATAAACGTTATGAATTTCTAATTCAAGAGTTAATTTTCTGCTTTTATTTGAACATCAATTTAGATTTGAATTTGTGTTGACTTGAAACTTTATTATAATATATTGTAGGCCGATTATCTTTATTTTTTATCGGAAAAATGACAACAAAACTTGACTTTTTGAAAACAAACATATCAACAACTTTTTTAATTTAATACTCTTGGAAACACTGTCAAAATCTCTAACGACGCACGGCGCTCACAGCTCGGCTCTCCTGACAGAGCATTGTCTCAATGCTTCCGTTTTCAAGCACAAGGTCCGTCTTCTATTCTCGTCCACTCACAATATCATCACCAGTTGGACATCTTCTTCAGACATGTCTTCTTCAAATCTGTATAATGAACCCACGGCTTGATCCTTTCAGGTGGTAAAACACTTCTATAAAGGTTTCTGTTTCAACTGAAACCTGGAATATCGGTAACCAATAACGATCATTGTCCAACACCTTGGCAATTTGATATGGACCAACAAACTTCTGTCCATTTTCGGATTACAGTCACTAGGTCCGGTTTTACGTATGGATATATAATCACTCTGAGAATATTGTGATGAGGTCTTCGTTTCTTGTCGTATCTAATCTTGGCAATGTCTTGATTTCTTCGTATGTTTTCAGTAACTCTGTTCCGAATATTCTCGGTCTTTCCTATAATCTTCGAGTTTCAATTGCTCTTCGAGTATCTCTTCTAATTCAGAGAACGGGGTGATATTCAATTTAAATCCAAACATGATTTCAGCTGGACTGTATTTTGTCGACTTCTGAATTGTTGCGTTCAATGCTAATTGAACCTTAGGCAGCGCAAATTCCAAAGTTTTGGTTGTTCTGTCATCTTTAGTAACGCTGCATAATAGTTTTATTATAGCGCTCGATTTGTCCATTTGATCTCGGCGTTTGAACGCGCAATATGGACCATTTAATGTGTCTTTCTTCACAGAAGTTCTTAAATTCTTCACTGGAAAAAGCAGTCCCCACGATCTGAAATGATTCGCTTTGGATTCCCAAATATATTAAACAGTTTTTCTAAAGCTTTTAGACATTCCGATGAACTAGTGGTCTTGGTCGGTTCCAAAAATAAAAATTTGGAAAATCCATCAATAACACAGAATATGTGTCTATGTCCTTTGATGTCCTTCTAATGGGCCTAAATGGTCACATGTAACGTATCCATGGTCTATCTCCCTATCTATGGAATGTAATAGAGTGTTACTCGTATTGGCCTTATAGTTGTATTCCAGGCACTTAATGCAGTTACTAATGCATTTTTTAACATACTTGCGCATATTCTTAAAGTAGAATTTACGCCTAATCTCGGCTAATGTTTTGTCAGTTCCTAAATGAGAAATCTCTTCATGTGTCTTTACAACAACTTCTCTTTTCATTATTCTAGTACCACAAATAATCTTGTCCCTTGATGCTCTTTCATGACGATTCCATTAACCAAAACATAATCATTAACTTTCTCGCCATTTTCTATCTTCACCTTAATGCCTTTCACTTCTTCATCTTTCAATTGCATTCTCGAAATCTCATCTTCAATACTTTCCTCGATGATATTCACTTCGAAAGACCTGCTTAGTGCATCTACATGTTGCATCATTTCCCCTATCCTATGCTCCATTTCATAATCGTATTCGTGCATTTTCAAACTCCAACCTAAAATTTTCCGGTTCACTTCCTTCTTTTGCAATGTTTGTTTGAGTGCATTGCAATCAGTAACAATTTTAAATCTTTTCCCCAGCAAATAAACACGAAACTTATCGAGAGCTTTAATAACAGCTAATGCTTCTAACTCAAAACTGTGCAGCTTTTTCTTCAACTTCCGAAGTCTTTCCAGCTTGCGTAATATACAGGATGTAACTTTCCAGCATGCCTTTGAAGCAAACATGCGCCGAGGCCTTAGAACAAGCATCGGTGTGCAGTTCAGTTTCCTTGTTTCTATCGTATAATTTCAATACAGGTTCATTTTGCAAGCACAACTTCAATTCATCAAAAGCGCGTTTCTGCTCTGCACCAAATACAAACTGATTACCATCTCGTAACAAATCAGAATAATGGGTTTTGCAATCCGGGCGTACCCTTTAATAAATTTTCGGAAGTATCCTGTAGAACTAGAAATCGTTGCATCTCGCGACATGTTTTAGGCTCAGGAAAATTTTCTATTGTTTTCATTTCACTATGCGGGTCGAACTTCTCCAGCGCTAATGTTGATCCTAAATAGTTTATCTCGTTCATCCCAAATTCACATTTATCTAACCTTAATTTCAAATTGAATTCTCTAATCCTAGCCAGAACTTTTTCCAACATTACGATGTGATCTTCAATTGTTTTCGTATGAATCAATAAATCGTCCATATAAATTTCTAAATTTTCATCTTGAACCAAATCTTCAAAAATGTTCGACACAAATCTTTGCAAATGCTGAAGGGCACCAGTTAATCCGAATGGCATTTTCAAAAACTCATATTGTCAGACGATGTTACAAATGCTGTATATCTTATAGAAGCTTATCCACATCCACATGATGATACCATTTTTTCAAATCTAGTAATGAGAAATAATTGAACTACTCAAGTTGTCTATCAACTCTTCAATCACAGGCAATGGGAAATTATCTTTGATAGTGTGCTTATTTATTTCTCTATAATCAACACAAAGACGGTATTCATTGTTCTTTTTTCGTACTAGAACTACTGGACTGGCGTATTCGGAATTGCTCGGTCGCACGACACCTGCATCTAACCATTCTCCAACAATTCTATTAACAACTTCTTTTTCATGGTATGCTAAACGTCTAGGCTTCGCAGCAATAGGCTTCATTGTATCCAGCTCAATTGACAACTTAGTCTTGGTTTTCACGTGCAACGGATTGGACGTTTCTTTTGGCTCACTGAGTAGGTTAACAAGTCTTTCAATATAAGCTTTTACTTCACCTGGTAAGGCATTGTTAATGGCAAGACTCGCTGCACTAGAATCGACCGAAATTTGTAGTAGTTCTGAATCAAATTCAGAAAACGAAGTTTGCACTACTACATTCGTAGGTATTTTTCAAAAATAATACTGTCAGCAGTGACATTCCAAATAACCGTATCTAGAAACTGTCGTTCAATTATAATGTCAATGTCAATCGCATTATCCGGCACTACAATCATTGTAAGTTCATACGAAATACAGTCTATTAACGGAGTAAACTTAGCTTCTAATGAACTGCGCATTTGATGTCGATTAAGTCCAACTAAAACACAATCTTTCGGAACGCAGGGCAAATTCAACTTCTTGACACAGCTATCTTTTATTAAGTTAGCATTTGAACCAGTATCGATCAATGCGATGATCGCTTCAGTACCAACTAGCAACATTTTGTGATATTTTAGTTAAGTTCTACTAGTTATCGTATTCACTGAATGACGTTGGTTTTCTTCGTCCCTCGTAGAGATTCAGGGCACTTACGCGATATGTGTGACCCGGTTTACGACAATTGTAGCATAAAATGTCTTTAACATCAGTTGGTCGCGCCGTGGTTGTTTTCGAAAATTGTCTATCTCGCGCATCCTTTGGATTTCCCGCACTCGGTAACACATTACGGTTTGTATGTTCAGTCTTTCGCGGCGCACGTATACCAACCTCAGATTGTAAAAGTTTCATTGTCGCGAATAAGTCTTTTAATGTAGATGCCTAGCCATTACAAGTTGCGTTCGTAATGTAAAATTGTCTATACGCGAAATAACATGCGATATCGTTTCAGCTTCGGTCATGGTTGCCTTTCTTGCTAACCGACATTTCTCATGAAAATAGTCTTCAAACCGCTCTGTACTTAACCATCTTCGCGCGCGTACACGGTCCACTAAAGTTGCAATGTCCTCTTTGACTTCAAACATACTAAACAAAGAAAGTTTAAGTTCATCCCATGAGCAATTGTTAATTCACTAGAATCATAAAATTCCTCGCGTTACCGCTTAGTTTGTTACTCGCCAATATTTTGATTACACGGTCGGGTACGTTGTAAATTTCACTTAGACCATCTACACACTTTACCCAGTCTTCAATGTCTATCTGACCGGATTCGCCAGTAAATACAGGAATTTGAGCTCCGATTTCGCTGAAGGAATAGAGTAGAAGTACTTACAGTTTTGCCGGCCAAACTTCTTTTAAATT
Organism: Protaetia brevitarsis; assembly: GCA_004143645.1. NCBI lineage: Eukaryota > Metazoa > Arthropoda > Insecta > Coleoptera > Scarabaeidae > Protaetia > Protaetia brevitarsis. The sequence continues at coordinate 492,263 of RXPK01000260.1, forward strand.
AGCAATTCATTGTTTTTTTCCTCAACCTGTTTTGTAAGGCATCAATTGCTTCCAAATCTTTGTAAGTCCATCGCTGCTGCTGATTCTGCTACAGCCAAGTCACTCTTCTCCTCAGCCTCTGTCTCACGTGCGTTTTGCAAAAAGCTTCTCACCTCTTCGACTCATTTCTACGTTAAACGCAGGAAATGTTCCCAATGACAAGCTACACAAACACTGTTGTCCGATACAAAAAACCCTCACAACCACGGATTATCTATATCGGGTCCAGCAACCAGTATTCTGTGTATTGTAACAAACTGTTTTACTTATGTTCGTGGATCACTTTAATATCCCACTTCTGAAAATCTGTAGGCCGATTATCTTTATTTTTTATCGGAAAAATGACAACAACAACTTGACTTTTTGAAAACAAACATATCAACAACTTTTTTAATTTAATACTCCTTGGAAACATTGTCAAAATCTCTAACGACGCACGGCGCTCACAATATTTTGTTAATTTTACCTTCATATTTATTCTTTTGACGACACACTCCACTAACCTTTACTTACATTATTAGTTTTAGCGACAAGTCAATTTAAGTAACCAAGAGTTAATGTTTCGCAATCAAACCGTAATTTCCACCGTCACCAACTTAAGTTTAGTTTTTTTTTTGAAAGGCAGGAATGAAGGAATATTATATTTGAATCAGGTAAGTACTGATATCTAAGTATCGATCATTCGAACCTTTTGACGTCCTGATGTTTAAATTAATACCAAGAGCTATACAGTGAGGTCGTAAATTGTGCCCCCCCTCCCCCCCTCCTTCATAACTTTTGAAAGACGTGTGATAGAGCAATGCACAAAAAATGAGTTCTGAAATTAGAGACAATTTGTGACTTTTTGCCTATAGGATACGCACATAGGTTCTGGTGTAAAATAGAGGGTGTAGCTATCCTTAAAATTTTAAATGGCAAATAATTTCATATAGAAGCTCATTTGGAAGATATTTATATTATTTTTATGGCAATGCAAACAGCTTTACGATTTTCAAAATTTTTACCAACTTATCCAAGGTTAATTATTGGGGCACCTACGTTGCTTTTTTCGATAACTCTCGTATTTGCTTTTTGGATTAGTGTACAGAAACCTGTGATTACAGTAATCTGTAACATAGACACTCACACACATGACACATACACTGACAAATAAGACACTTTTGCTAAATTTTGCAGAAACGTCATATTGTAAAATATGTCATATTTTACAGCAATCGTTTCCTAAGTCACATAAACCACAATATGAATACGAGGGCTATCGAAAAAGTAACATATGTACTCCAATAATTAGATAATCTTGGATAAGTTGGTGAAAATTTTGAAAATCGTAAAACTGTTTGCATTGCTATAAAACTAATAGAAATACCTTCCAAATGAGCTTCTAAATGAAATTACTTCCCATTTAAAATTTTAAAGATAGCTACGCCCTCTATTTTACATCAGAAAGTCATGTACGTATCTTTATAGGCAAAAAATCTCTAATCTAAATTGATTTGCATTATAACCGTAGACTCGCAATTTTGTGAGTCCTACTTTATAGAAATGCTGAAATTGTGATTAGTTCACATAATCGGGAGTCTACTGTAAATTAGTCAGCTATCAGTTATTATGTTTGCGCCCATGGAACAACTTTATTTATCTTCCAGATTTCGCGAAGGAGTAACGGAAAACCATGGAAAACCTTACTATGGGACCAGAAAAAGACTGGCGATTATAGGTAATGCTCGTTGTAAAAACAAACACACGTCCACAGCGGTTACATTTGACTTACATTACACATTGCATTCGCACTCGTCGCTTGGTGTGAACGAGTCTTTAGGTATGAGTGCACTTAATAGGATTAAAAAATACCTGAGAAAAATGGGTAAGTTAAACTGTTAATGACAAAAATGTTACCATAGGTAAAGTTTTGCTTGGAACTATTATCTTCAATTAGTACCTGCAACTAAACCCAGTTTCCTGAATGCAAGTTGTTACTGTAAATAGTACTTTTATTAACGGCTATTATACAGCGTGCCTGACGAATTTGTGCTAAGTAACGTATTACTTATGACTACAGCACACAGTTAGTAGAAGTAGCAAGAATGCTGATCGCTATTAAACTCATGTATTTTCTTAAATAACTAACAACTTGCCACAACTATGATTGTTTGAGTTTTGCTGCCACCCCGTGATTGTTTTAGTGTTCCTGATTGGCTAACGCGGCGGAGTAATAAAATAGTCCCCGAGATTGCTACGCGCGCAAGCGCAGGCTAGCGTCAAATAAGAGTTGCGGGCGGCGGACGTGTGAAAAGGTCGTCGAAAAAGTGTGGCCAAAGAGTACGGCCATTGGAGGCCAGTTGGAACGCAAATATATTAAAAATACCGGGTGAGTTAACTCAAGGCCCCATCCGCATAAAGAATCCCAGTGAAAGAAGTACCGAGCCTATAAGCAATCGGATGTTTCAAGATTGCAGTTTTAAACCACGTGGTGGGATATTTGAATTCCTCATCACTGTGATGATATCTGCACCCGCTGGTGAAGTTAAAGTGTGGATGCCGTCGCTAGTGATCCGACAGTCCAAGTGCCATCTGCAGCTAAGGATACCGCGACGAAGAAGCCGACGTACGCCGACAGAGGTTCAACTCGCCGAGACAACGCCCAGTACAAAGAACCAACAGAAACCGCAAGTTTACCACCTAGGTATATTATTTCTTTGTTTGTTATTAGTTGTAACTTCAAAGCCATATTTTTCTTTGTCCTTTGTTTAAATTTCAGTAATTTCAATAACTAAATAACGTTTCAAGGAGCCCCATCTACCCTATCTTTTTATTATTGCTTTGTTCATTTTTTTTCATTATTAAGGAATATATTTTATGAGTCATTACGTTGCAAATTGTTAAAAATAAACTGTTGTTAAAGCGAAACCAATGTCTTCATTCATATCAGGTAGTCACTGTGTTTGTCCTATACAAAATAAAACTATTACTAATAATACTGCTTTTTATTTAAATTTAGTTGATATATAAGTTGAACAACAAATTTAAGGTAAATGTATTGTATATTGTATACAGAAAACCATTACTTTTTTATATCAGGTATCTAGTGATCGTGCATTAATGATACGGTTTCCTTATCACAAGTAACAAAAGCTTACATTAATTGAAGTTAATAATGAAGGTGTGATAGCCATTATAGGATAGTTTACTCATAGCAATACATCTACTTGACATGAGCAGAATTTTATTTACCGCAACTGCATATTATTCTTTGGTTACTACTTCAGTTTAATTATCATAAGTAACTTGATAAGTTACCGGTATGAATCAGGCCGTAAGTAACTTAGATTGCTTGTTGTTAGTATCAGTGTTAGACTTTTTTTTTTACTAGCGCTAAGTTAATCTGTGCTTTGTCCCCTATCCAGCTGAACTTTTTACTAACGATAATGTATTTTCATTTATGATTATTAAATTTTTTTCTCAGTGGACAGACGAAGAAAGGATGGACGAGTAAAAACAAAGCGACTGAAAGTATAATAAATTGAAATGGAGGAGAAAACAGAGAGTGGAGAAAAATAGTGAAGGGATAATCTTGGAAAAAAGGTAAATGCAACAAACACCATTTCACATTTACAAGGCTACATTATACACGTGTAGCGTTATGAGCTCAGTTTAAATCTCACAGAAGAAAAGTACGTGAAGGCAGATCCAAGCATATTAAATGATCCAGATTTCGTACTGAGCATATGTCATCAGACGCAAATGTAACAGAAAAAACTATGTCAACTCGATCGAAATCTTACGCAATCTTCCTTATCGACCGCAAAACGTAACCGCTGTGATACAACCAATCTAAATACACTCGCATACATGGAAGAGTAGAAAGACATTGAAAAGCAAAAGTAAAAACGAGAAACTAGATCTCGGGTCGTTCAGATTTCGTTTCGTGGCAAACCTTCCGCCAACATAGACATTACCCACAACGCATCTGCATACACGTATGCAAGAAAATGTATAAATACGTCTCCATATGTTAATAGAACGAATCACACTACACTGGAAGGTAGATACGCAAGACGGTACCGTTTCTGGGACAATGGACCGGTTACTTTCATTATCGGAGAGATGAGATGCTATTGATGTTTCTTTCACTCGCGATAGCCACCGCCGCGCCACGATGATGAGATCGAGAATGGCGACAGGAAGAGATCGAACCGGGTCAATTATACGGCAACGTTCTATTCTAAAACGGACGAACCTCTCGCTCGTCTCTTAGAATCATGTGACTTGGAGATCGTGTTATGTGAAATAGGTGAGCAGTGATTCCGTTCCTTCGGCGGGTCGAAAAATTGCGTACGCTCGCGAGGTTGCGATGGTGTGGCACACAGACACTCGCCAATTTGCGGCGTCGAATCTGCAAACACTAGATTCCAGGATTCTTGTTGTAATACCGTTTTCCACCGGCAATAACCGCTAATCAGAGATTGGGATTCCTTTTCGTAAATGAACGAAGCGAAAGGCTTGAAAGAACAAATATGACGGAATTAAACAAGAGTTTACTTTCTATACTTATCGCAGAATGTTCAACTAATTGCGAACATGCGTTCTTGCATGAATGTATATATAAATATCAATATTTACGATACCTACCGAATATTTTTGTTTATAACAGATCTTATTAATTTAAAAGCATCTAAACTTCTATCTGCAGGTCTGTCGAAGAATAATTCACATCTGGTGATTTTTAATGTTATCTTGGATAAGAAATTTTGTTTGATTTCGTAGTAATTATATTGAAAAGCTGAAGGGGAACTTTTAGCAGTGATCAACAAAATGGGCGAATGTTATTTTTGTGGTCAATTCAGCTGAATATAGCTGCAAAATCCAACTCTGCTAACTACTCTTTGATCTTTTAAATCCTCTTAAGGATAGAGAATCTATAAAGCAAAAAAAATGACGAATTTTATCAAAAATCGCATTTTGTAAACTGGCTGATTCAACTAATAGCAAGTCGCCACGAATTGCTTGTTAGTTTCAATGTCGAATCCTTACCTTAATTAAAGGTTTCATATATTCGACATCCAATGAGATCACTTACAATGAATTGATTGGTTAAAATGGCTTTATCTTTATCATATTTCCAGTTTCAAGGTACTATGAAAAGTATTCAAGCAACTTTGTTGGTGGCATCTTCGGTGATCTGATCGTATGGACGCAACTCATTAAATACTTTCCTCATATTTCTTAATTTTCAACATAGTTTTATAAAATTCACCGTGAAAGTGAGTCAAACAGTCTTCTTTCCCTAATGATTCGTTCTACAATGCTTCTTTAGACATTCTCGTTACACTCCTTACTGCAAACCCTATATATTCGATCCGTAACTAAATTTCTTTCACGCCACCATCCTGCTCAGAGATCGTATCATATATTTCCTGGTACAAAGGCTATGCCATATCTCAATCTAATTCCTTACTCAAGAGCTATCCCATTTTCGATTACCTAGCCAAGAATAAACTATCCTAGACACCATATTCGGCGTACGATAAACCGAAACTATATTCTAAATTCAATAAGTCGTTCCTCATCATTCCATTCTTCGACATGAGGTGGGCAGGCACCTCATGTCGAAGAGATTACCAACGTAATAGGGAAAAATTATGCATCACAACATAAACCGTTACTAAATCTAAACTTCAAATAGGCTACGACGATTTTTACATTCATAAATGATGGAAGTAGCCAAACACCAACTCACATAGTGTTTATTACTGGCAAAACAACACAGAACATGAGTATTGTACATAGGCGTAGCGTTGCCTGTAAGTAAGTGGTTTTGCATTTGCTGAGCATAGGCTGGAGACCTGCCACAATTGTAAGGCTTGTAATAACGTGATATACCCAACTAAAAACAAAGTCGGGTGCTGGCGTCAAAAAAGTTGTAAGAGTTTTCGGAAGGTTGATATTTAAATCGAGTTGCACTTTAGTATAGAGAATCACAGTAGAGTCAGCACTCGGAAAGGTATAAAATTAATTAGCATCTCTAAACTGTTTTTCGAAAGCTTAAAATTTGTAATGATCAATGACACGAATTCAACAGTCAGGCAGCAAAATAAAAGACGCGTGACGTCAGCCTGCAGATACATGTCGAAAAAATTACTGTTAGCGCTAACTAATTTCTCAAAGGTGAAATTTTGCAAAACATTAATTTAATTTATAAAATTCACGAGACAAAAAAAATCAGACTTATTTGTTTTATATTTTTTCTCCATTCTCTTTTGTGGCGACATTTGTCCTTTCATTTCGCTATAATATGGCATTCATTATCCTCTTCTACCTCGTCTTTTCAGGTCTTGTTCGGCCTGCCTCCTCTTTTAGACCAATGCGTAATCCTTCTAATCATTTTCATTGGTCTTCTTCTCATATATGTCCAGGTCAATTCAATCTTCCTTACCGTTATGTATACCCTACTATATTTTCATTCTGCAACTTCTGCTCACTTTCTTTATTTTTCTTTGCTGTTCTTTTCCCTGTCCTTGATATAGTCACATCTTTCGTTGAATTATTCTCAGCTCTTCTTCTTCCGTCTTTCTTCCTTATTTCTGTTTCTGTGGCATACGTAATTACAGGCTTTAATTTTATATTATATTTCTATTTTATCTGCTTTCCGATACTGTATTATTTCATCTACAGGTCTGGTATTCTTTCTGCATTTTTTCCTTTATCTTTGTTTGTATTAATGTTATTATATATAGGTAAAAAGTGGCAAATAAACTCGAGCAAAAAAATATAGTTTATTTACCTCCTATAATTTTTATTACCAACGTTTCAATGATAACTCCTAAGGTCAAGAATACTGTAAAGAAACCATGTTGGTGGATAAAAAACAATCAAATAATTGTAATTATAGAAATTAATCGACATTTGGAGAAAAAATTGTTGTTAAGAATTATTATAAATAGACAAAGAAAATATTTTTTTTCCATATTTTCAGCCATGGTTCGATAATGTTGTTTCTTTATTTTCTCAGTAGCCTTAGTAATAATAATAATTTTACAAAAATTTATAGCAATAAAAACTTAATGGAAATTTATTTATGTTGTAGAAATGTAATATTTGTTGACGATATTATATTTCTAGGACTGATTAAGATAATTGTATTTATTGAAACGTTTTCAATTGAAAAAAAATAATATAAAGCTTTATTGCCACGAATTGTTTTAAAATTACTAATATTATGGCTACTAAGAAATTAAAGATACAAATTTAAATTTATTATATTATAAGGAAAAAAATAAGGGTTTCTAAAATAACTTAAGAAAATAGTTTATTTACTTAAATAATTATACAAAAAAAATTACATTATTTTTAGTGCACATACTTGTTACACCTACTTTATGATAAAAACAAAAAGTTGCGTCTTAATTAAATTTTGCACATTATTCATATATTCTAAATTACTAATTTCTAAAGCTAAATAAGTTTTAATGTGCCATAACATAAATCATACTATAAACGCACATACGTTATATAAAATTTCATCAATGTCTTTTAAGGAGGTCGATGTTCATTGTTATTTACTAGAAAAGATTGTATCCTTTATGTTCCTTTTTTTTTGAAAACCGCTCAATCTATCCGTACTTGTTATTTGATATTAAAAGCTAATTTATAGCTCAGGATTTAAAAAAAAGAAAACTCTTGGGAAAGAGAAGTTGCAAAACTGCAAAAATAGTTTTTTTCTTTTCAAATCTATTTTTTTTCTGGCCCTGTCGAATAAAATTTTAAAAAGTTTTCAGTCTTAATTAAACGTAATGCGTTTACATACATATTAAAAAAGGAAAAATGACAAATAAGTTAATTAACAGCTGGGTAAAAGGAACATAAAGAATACAATTTAATAGTAAATAACAATGAACACCGACCTCCTTAAGTCAATGTAGCCTTCAGTATATGCAACTTCGTGGTGATTGTGTTACAGCCACTGTATTTCTCTCGTCCATTAGGGGGCAAAACAACCATAGTTGGAAACGTTGCAGATACACTTTTTTTCCTATGTTTCTCCGAAAGGACTAGAATATTTTTTTTTCTATAATAGTTTTAATCGGCGCAGGAAGCTACCTCTATCAGCGGCCATTTCCAACTAAATGGATTTTCTACTTTTGTCCGGTGGATTTTTCTTAAACATAAAAATGTTTATTGAGGATGCATCAGATAGAAGCAAATACCTATTACTATTATAACAGTGTCAATTACTAATGTTATGAACATTTTAACTCAATAACTCAGTTGGAAATGAATTTCAAAATCGCTGGCCAGTATAAGAAAAAAAGTTGTTTAGGTAAAATATTTTCTCAGTTTCAACACATTGCCAATGAAATTATTGTTATTAAACAAACGGTAAGTAGTAATTTCATATGATGAAAGCATATATTTTGTGCCAATCTTAAAAAAAAATATACATTTAAGAAATTCCAAATTATAACATTTTATAACATACGTTATATTCAATCTACCTCGTCTTTGGTAAACCATAATTTCTCTTGTATAAAATTGTAAGCAAATTAGTTTTAAATTCGAGCGTACCATTTTTTTTTCTTTTCCCTAATTTAAAATCGTGTAACGCCTCCTTTTTAATAATATATGGTGGCAAAATATAATGGAATATCGGTTAGCTGTTATATACCTAGCAGTAAAATGAAATGTAACACACACAATCGTACTTTTGATATAAAGTAGGTAACGGTGGTAGTACGGGTTGCAATATACACACACATGCAGTGGTAACAGTAGTTCTTCAACGGAGGTCCTTGCTTACGACAATTTCACTCCTCTTGTATATTGGTGCTAGAGGTGTCTTCAGTTGGTTCACGTTGGACTTACTAACCTCGATCAGAGGTACGCGAGTGCAGTGATTACAATTTTTATCTTTGGATTTTGCTAATTTTATTGATCGTCGGTTTGTTTATTAGTGACTATTTTATTGGTTATATTTGTGATAATATATCTATATTGGACTTGCCTGCTTAAAGAAGATTATGTTATCTCTACATACCAGGTAGAAATTGCATATTTTTTGTTATTTTAAGATGTTTTTTTTTTAGAATAGAATGACAATTTCTTTTTTAAATTCAAACTTTCAATTCCAAACGATTCATCGATATTTATTGGAAAGAATGTGTTCCAATTATTTTCAGAAGTGGGGCCAACAAACTTTAAATAAATGTGACGGTTATTAATTGAACACACTATTGTTATATATTATATTTGTTTATTTCCATGATCAATAATGATTAATTTTTGAATCGTTAATTGAATTGCAAATACACGATAAAATGAATCCTTTGATCAAATATGCGAAAATGGGTGATCCTGGTGAATATACCCGAGGTATGGATTTCTCAAGGAAAACAAAATAAAGCATTTGAAAAAAAAATATTCTTAATTGCATTGTATGAAATAGAAACTGAATTTTACAGTAAAAGAGTGCATAGAAAAATAACTGTTTCTCGCTTACAATCTGAAGTTTTAACATATATTGCAAATAAATTCATGACACTATCTTTTAAAATGTTGAATTAACTAGTTAAATCGCTAAATTTAACTAACAACATTAACAAATGCTACTTTTTTGTGATGTTATTAAATTAAAAAACAATATCTACGATATAAGACATTGTACGTTAACTAAAATGAGCAAT